>WBMZ01001330.1:0-79743 GCA_013400975.1 Atrichornis clamosus | reverse complement strand
GGTTGCAGTGCGCCCTGGCGCACGCGCGGTGGCGCGAGGCGCCGCGGCGGCCGGTGGCGGTGGGGGCTCGGCGGCGCAGGCGCGGTGGTGTCAGGGGGACTCCCGGGCCCGGGTGCTGCTGGTGCCGCCGCCGGAGGAGGAGGAGGAGGAGGAAGAGGAGAAGGTTTAGTCAGTCAGTCAGTCAGTCAGTGCCGGCGGGCGGCGGGCGGGGGGCTGCGCGCGGGGAGTGGCGCTCGCCGGGACAACGCGGGCGGGAAGCGGCAGCGCGGGGCCAGGTGAGCAGCGAGCGCGACGCGGGGCGGTGCGGGCGGACCCTCCGGGCCCCGGTGTGCGGCGGCGAAGGGAAGGTGGGGGGACGGCGCGAAGGGGAGCCGTGCAAGTTTGACAGCGCCGGCGGGTCCCCCGCCGCGAACCGGCGGGGCGGGAGGGCAGCGGCTGCCCTTGGGCGGGCACGGCCGCGGCCGGGGGCGGGGGGCGCTCGCGGGGCACCCGCTAGGCCCGGTGACCCACTTTGCTCCTGTCACAACTCCCGGGCGCGTCGGGAGCGCTGCCCGCCTGGCCCCGAGCCCGCCAAACGAGCGGGGCAGGCGCGGGGCTCCCCGGCATCCCTCAGGCCGAGCCAGGCCGAGCAGAGCTGCGGGCGGCACCTCTCCCCGCGGCCCGGCCGCCGTGACTCGGTGGGGTGGCTCGCCCCCCGGCGCCGGGGGGACCCGCCTGCCCCTGCCGCCCCACGCGCGGGGGAGGTTTCCGCGGCGGCCCCGCAGAGCGCGGGTGTTTACACGCAGGGCGGGCGGCGGTCGGTGCCTGCCTGGCCCCGGGCCCTCCCCGCGGCGGGACAGCTCTGCGGGCCCTGGGGCTCCGGGCGGTGGCGAAAGCGTGCCCGGCGCTCTCCCTGCGGCAGGTGGGCTGGAACTGCGAGGTGCAGCGTTGCGTGTGCACTTCGTTGGCTTTTTTTTTGCCTTTTTTTCCCCCCCCCCCGATAACTTTATTGCGGTAACTGCAGCCTGTTCACGCTTGTAAACCTGAGAAATTCTCAGTAGCCCCCGGTCCTCTCCCGAGTTATTGCGGCCTTAAAGTCAGTGTGTCAAATACTCCTTGCGTGCAGGTGTGAAATACGACCAGCGAGGAACTGGAAATCCGTGGTACTTCAATTTTGCATTTGTTTTAAGGTGGATCAGGCTTTCTGGTTGGTTTCACTTTCCAATTCCAGCTGCTGTAGGCCTCGATATAAATTTGAAATGTTTATTTTTCCGTGAGGAGGAGTGATTGTGCACTAATCAAACATAGTCGCAGTGAGATTTTTCTAAGGCCGTTGTTTTCACGTACTGGTAAGAGTTGACCTACCGAGAGCGCACAGAAAGTCAGATACGTTTTTGGCTGGGATATGAAATGGCATATAGAGGTGGCGTGGCTAATCAGAGATCCTGATCCTTTAAATTCTTAGAATGAGTATTTTTCTTAAATGACATAGTTTGAGAAGCAGTGCTTTTGAAGGCAGTGTTGACTTGACCTGGCCTGCCTCTTCCTATCTCCAGCTGCAGCAGCACAGCAGTTTGTGGAATTGTGTCCTGTAAGTAGCTTGAGGAAATGATCCAGGTTAAAATTAACTACCTTGGCTGGTTTTGGGTTTTTTTTGTTTTGTTTTGTTTTTTTTTTAATTGTAGTTATATTTAACCTATATAATTTCTCTGGGTAACAGGTGTGTCAGAAGGCAAGAGGATTGTTTAAGCAAATACCCTAGTGAAAGAAGTACTTGAGAAATACACCCCAACTGTGGTGTTCCTGGCAAAGTTCAGTATGAGCAGTTGCAGTTGTTTCACACTGTTCAGTTTTACAGGAATAAAATTGACTTTGTTTATAAAACTCTGTGGGGTTTGGGCCTGTTATTTGAAATTGGACAGCATTTGATTGTTGTAATAGAGGAATTCTACTTGACAAGTAACTCTGCATTTAAAATTTTTTTAAAAATAAACTATTTTCATATCTATCCATTTAAGATAGTTCCTCAAATATGCTACAGACACTGCATTCATATTGCCAAACACTATATATTTCATTTAGGTTCTTTTTGTAGAATATGGGAACTTGTTTAAGAATTTTGTTGGTAAGGCAAGGGTTACTGCTTCTTAACAAACAATTCAAAGAGGAAAAAACCCCCAAACTTCCGGGTTGATATTTAATAGTTTAAAGTGCCATTCAGCCATGTCTTGTTTTTTATTTCTTCCACTTCATGTTCTTACATGGAAAAGTTTAACACATTTAGACAAAATTAAAGAATGTGAAGAAAGCCAAGTGTTTTCATTACTAATACTCTAAGGACCCCAAAAACTCTGCTGTAGCTAGCTTCACTCTTTTTGTACTAAGCAATTTAAAACTGAGTGGTAATTAGTTTAAATTTAATTTGTAGTGTTGGTTAATTAACTTCTTAGTATAGAATTTCACAGAAGTCATGAATCTTCATGGTTGGATTGGTCTTGCAAAGGAAATTGCTGCTTTCAAGAGCTTTGAGCTTTTGCTTTTTTCCCCCCCATTTTAAATTTCTGCAAAAAGTTGAAGATATAAACTAGTGTTGCCCCCCACGCTCTTCACATATTTTATATGTGAAATTATTTTATCAACTCTGAAAGTTGTGAGTTCTTTATTAAAAAATAATAAACTTGTGTTGAAAATAGTTGTGAATCAAAAATGAAGTTTTCTTCACTAGATAATTTCATCATTTGAAAACAGCTCCTTTTTTAGCTATTCACTTCTTCAGTAGATACATATAATTTGCTGTCAAAGTCTCACGGCTTCAGCATAATTTTATAGATGAAGACAGTGGATAGTTTTCCACTTAGAGTAGAAAATTAGTACCCTAATACAGTTTTTAATACAGAACACAGAATATAATTCAGAAGTGGAATTACAGCTAAGATGTCTGTGCTGTAATGAGGTGTTTTTTCTTGAGGCAAAGTCTTTGCTAGATCTCTGAAGTAAAGAAAAGTGCTTTTTAAAGTACTAGTTTCCATATGAACACTGGAAACTGTAGAGGCCAAATGATAAAGCAGATGTAGAAATGTGTCTGAGGATAGGTGGTATTAGTAGGTAGTTGCATAGCAAAGACAGTAGTGGTTGTTCCTGCCATTCTTACCTTCTGTTTATTTACTTTGCAGAGTATTTTTAGCTTTTCTGTGTTAATGGACTGGTTTACCACTGAAGGGGTGGCACAAGAACAGGAGAATCGCCTGACTGTTGGGAGAACAGCAGCTTTATCTCTAGAGGAGAACAAGTGTGAGAGTACAGATAGTGGCCAACCCATTCAACTGTTTCTTTCATCTTAAACTGGTACTGAATTATTGTTAGTAGTATTGGTATTATTATTTTGGATGTAGTGGTTTTTTTCAAAAGAAAAAGAAGTGTAGGAGCACACCTTGACTCCTTTAGGAAAATCTGAACTGAAATATTCCAGTGTGTCTCTGTAACTGGCACAAGCAAATTTGGCTGTATCCCTAGGGTAGGTACCTGATTCACTTCTGTGGGTGGTCCACCTGGGGAAAGGAACTTAGTAGTATAGTTGGTTATTTTGTTAACTCAGGTAATGGCAGTGTGTATAATTTGAAACTGTTGTCAGACATTACCCTGTTTGTTTGTTGAAGGGGTTAAACATGTGAAATGCAAATTCACGGAAGGCAAAGGGGACTCATGGTTAATAAAGCTGCCCTGAAGGATTGAATTCTCAATCCCTACTGCTGCCACAAAATTCCTTTGTAATGTAGAAGCCAGTTTAATTTTGCCATACCTCATGCCTAAGTGTTTAATTTTATAGTCTTAATATTCTCTTACCATACTTTTTGTGTCTATTATAAATTCTTTATTATAGCCACTTTCAGACTATATAATCATATATGTAAAAATTTTTAGTGCTCTGTGGTTGTCATATATTTAATATTATGTGGAAGCAATGAGGCTTCACAGATTCTTTCAACAGTTTAGAGTTGCACACTTTGGACTCTTTCGAACTGTTACATTTTGTCTTTAAAATCAGTGAAT
Source organism: Atrichornis clamosus (assembly GCA_013400975.1). Classification (NCBI taxonomy): domain Eukaryota; kingdom Metazoa; phylum Chordata; class Aves; order Passeriformes; family Menuridae; genus Atrichornis; species Atrichornis clamosus. The sequence continues at coordinate 75,714 of WBMZ01001330.1, read as the reverse complement.
TAGTTTCCTTATTCTGTACTGATGTTCTGAGAAGCATTGCTGAGTGTATTATAAAATCATCATTAGTAGGATTAGTATTTTATTAAATATCGATTGTTAAAAATTAGTTATATATATGAGATTCAAGACTGATAATGACTTATATTTAGAGTGTAATGTTTTTGAAGCTTAGTAGCAACTGTGGGAATTCCTCATATTCATGATAAAAATGTAGCCAAATTAGGCATAAATGTGGCTACTTAAATGCCTTGTTCTTAAAATTGTGTGTTTGATAATCTCAGAGTATGTGAAAAAGCTTCAGTTTTGAAGCCAATGTCATTTTACCCATAACGACAGCCTGGTGCCACAGGCTGGTAGACTGTTACGGTGCTAGACTATTATGCTTTTGTTAAAACAGAAGAAAACACTTATTGGAGTAAGACAGATCCAATTAAAGTGGATTTTAAATATAAATATGAAACTTTGTTCTTCTATAGAGGTCTTTTTAGAGTTCTGTTAAAAAGGATGTTTGCAGATATCTCTGAGATGGTTTCTGATGTATGTTATTTTGGTATATGACCAGATCCATAAAATAAAATAGAGGAGTCTAAGCTTTTTTAGATGGGTGTTGTGTGTCCAGCCCCAAATAAAATTGTAGCCATGGTAGAAGGTTCTAGGTTTTCACTAGCAAAGTTTTCCAAACACACTGAAGTTTTGTTCTCATTCAGATCTTCCAGAATCTTATCACAATTGAGCATCTTGGCATCTAAATCTGTTTACTATTCATAAATTAGGCAATCTGTAAATTAGGCCTTCACTTGTTCAAAGACGTGTTCAAACCACACCTCAGGCACACCTATGGGATTGGACTTGGACCAAAGCCCTGCGGTGACTCTCCCTTTTGTTCAAAAGCACAAAGGGGTGAGAAGGAAGAGGTTTTCTTAATGTCTTCTTTAAAAAAAAGACCCCCAAAATAAACAACAAACCAACAAAACTTCACCAAACCAACCTACACCTCCACTTTTCCTTGTATACAAGATGACTAAAGTCTAATTGGGTTAAAGAGATATACCAGACCAGTTATTTTCTTGGAGAAAAAGCAGGTAAGTACCTATGTTCTGGCCTGTGTTCCAAAATCTATTTTGTCTTTTCTTCCATTTAAAATTTTAACTGCCATTACAAACTGGAAACCAGGACTTGTCTCTTGTTTACTGCCTTTCTCCCTAGAGAGGTATGACACTGCTGGTGCTGCTTTGTCCAGCAAAACTTTGCTTCCCTACTCTGAAGATTGCCACTGAAATGAGAAGTTAGGAGTTGATCCATCTTCCCTGTGCAGTGTGGAGCCTTCTGAGAGATTATGGTTTGAACCCCTTCTGGCAGAGTAGAGAGTGACTTTCCAGCCTCTGTATTCCAGGTTACTGTGCTGTAACCCTATGCTGCTGGACAAAATGAGAGCACATCTTTTTCCCCCTGCTGACATGTTAAGAGAATAACTCCTGCCTTGATGGGAAAAGCTTAGCTATGTGTACGACAAGGACGAGAACCAAGATTGTGAGTACTAATCTTACCTCCTAATCCTAGGCCTTCAGGAGCAGGTGAAGGCAAAGTACTGTGTTCACTGGTCTGCATCTCTGTTAACTTTTTCTAAAGGCTTACTGGGCGATGCATTTCTCCCTGACTTTGGTACTTTAGAATTGTAGATCTTCTGGTATGGAATCCCCTTTTTGTGCTCTGTTTTAATGAAGACTGTACTTTAGGGTTGTGTTGCCTATTACAGCCAGAGCAGCAGATCTTAATTATTAACCACACTGCATGGTAGTGTGTTGCTGTGGGACACTTAGAATACCTGGAGGAATACCTGGAAATGGACTGCTCATCCAGCATGATGTCAGAATGTTAAGTGCTTTGTAGTAGGGAATAACATTGATAACAACCTCCTCTACAAGAGTTTTTAACTTGCAGCTCCACAGGTTTGTGAGTGTATCTCCATTGTTTGCAGAAGAATGATCCCAGATCCCATAAGCATGTCATTATCTCCTGAACTGGTAGATCTCCAGAAAGTTCCAGCACTTTCTTCACTGGGGCAAGTACTTGTGAACATAGAGGAGCCAGACTGGTCTGTAAGAAGTGGCTCTTGTGGGAGGTTAATGTGTGAGTTTCCTAACATGCATTAGAAATCTTGAGGAAATACATATTTTTACATCTTAAATTGTGATCTTAATGGGAGTATGAGATACTAAGCTGCCTAATTAAAAAAATACTTCAAAATATATTAATACAGGTAATTTAATATTTCAAATTCTAAAAATGCTGCTGCTGTTATAAATAAAACGTAAGTCTCCATTTTTTACGTTTGAATAAAGGTTTTAATGGCATAGTAAATACTGGTTTCTTGCATTTTATGGGCATTTGAAGTATTTGGTGGCTATTTCATTGCATGTTAAATGCAATGTCAGAGACTGCCTGTTGAGTTTTGGCTTTTACTGACGTGCACCCTGGCAGAATAATATTCCAGGAGTTTAGTGGTTGCTGTTGAGAAGATGGTTGTGAATATAGATGGTAAACTCCTGCTAGTGTGCTATGGTAGAAGGTATGTAATTTTTCAGATTACTCTTACTAGAGAAATGCTAAAGGTTTGGATTTTCATCAGTCATCCTAAAGCCTCAAGAAAAATGTACTTGTTACATGTAGTAATTTTCCCAGTCCTTAGTTCCCCAAAGTTTTATTTGAAACCTAAGTATGAAGTTTAAAAAAGAAATCAGAAAATGTTTCGCCAAGATCTGCTTATTTCCCTTGGCTCAGTAAAAAACTAGGAAATTTTCCTCGATTAAAAGCTGTAGGGAGTTGCCTTTTTTAAAGCCTGATTTCCTAAGAAAACGTGATTTATGCTTTTTCCTTGTTTTTCTCTCATTCTTTCCTTGCATATTCACCAATAGCTTTTGAAATCATTGACCAGTTGTAGCCATATTTGTAGGAGGATGGAAATCACAGACTGTAATGTTACCACAGGTTTTGGGAAAATGGGCAAGCTGGTAGAGAGAAATGTGTCACTACCCTTTTTGTGCGAGAGGGATAATGCAAGGGGATTTTGGTACTGACCTGTTTTTTTCAGCGTGTTCTGGATCTATGTTGGATAGGAGAACAGTTGTATGTGTCAGCAGGGCTTGAAACAGGGAGAACACTGGACTGTTTTGGAAAGGGATGGGGACCAACAATATCGTAGTATATCCATTATAGCAAAATAAGAGCAAAAATAATATTTTTCTGTCAGCATAAGAACAAAAGACAGTGTCTCCCAAATTGGATTTCCAGTAAGCCCACTCCTCTGTCTTGTAACACGGAGTTACTGATTGAAAAGCAGGAGCTGAACTTAGGTCTAGAATGGCATTTCTCAGGTTCTTTCCTGTCTGGCCTATATTTGCATTACCTATTTATCATGATAAACAGCAGATTGAAATCTACCATATTTATGTTCAACTTGAAGATTTTTATCAAGTCTCAATGGAGAAATGTAGTGTGTCCTGCTTCTTGGTTTAGAGAAACTCCTCATAGACTTAGTAATGGTAAAAGTGAATAAAACTTTTTTAGCTTGTGCTGCTTTCATTTCTAGAGAATTCTGTGCTGAATACTATGAAATATACTTTCCAAGACTTCAGTAACTGAAATAGTCTTCATGAAGTTTAATTAATTGTTTTCAAGTATTAAAATAGTTCATTTAAAAAATATCATAGTGGACTGCAAAATAAGTGATTCTGACTTGTGCTTATTTTAAAATAGTTTTCATAGTAACAACAAATATTCTAAAGGAAACTCGATTTTCCTCTACTGTGAGTAGAAAAGCAAGTAGCAGCATGAATCACAGCTTCCAAGAACTGTCAGAATAGGAATGCAGATTCTCTCTCTCTCACACAGGCGCACACACACTCACACACTTTTCTGTCAGTTTTAGTGTAGTAATGTGATTTAATAAAGTTTTTCTTGCCATGCACAGTAACAACATCCATTATATGTAATCAAGCTACTGCTAGCAGTTGTGTGTTGGAGAACTACAGTTTGGAGCTAGTATAGTAGTTCCACTGATAATTCTCTAATGTCTCAGCAATTTTACATATAATGTATTTTTCTGGGAATACTTTCGTTGTTAAAATGTTGTACTTTATTCTTTTCATATAGTCTTTTTTTCCACCTCAGAAGCTTTAGCTAAACATTTTGTGCTGCCCTAAAGCTTTGCATGATGTTTCAGAGATAATAAGATACAGTTTCAGCCTTGAAAAGCTTGTGATCTGAATTTCACTGACATAAAAAATGAGAGTGACCTCAGAAAGGGGGACAAGGATTCAAATTAATGAGCAAGTCATAGTGAGTGAATTAAACAAGTTCTCATTTCTAAGAACAGTAAGATAGATAAGCAACAAGGAATATAAGAATATAGAAGCAAAAGACAGCATAAAGCAAGACCTAACAATATAGGGATTTAGAGGAAAAGAAGCAAAATGTTTTATTTTGCACGATCCAGAAAGCATAATGAAATCAGAAAGGTAGTCTGAATCAAGAGGAAGAGTAACTAGAAGGTTTTAGGAAATGGGGCAGGAAAAAGATCTGTAGAAACCTACAAATTATGTTGATGAAAAAAAAAGAGACAGGAAAAGGATTTGAAAATGTGCTGCTTTGATCAGTTTGGCAGGGAGGTTGGAACACATTATAATACTATGATTTCTTTTTTTTTTTTTTAACCCCTTAAGAAATTTAGCTGTCAATTGAACTTGCTTTTAAAGTGAGCTGCAGAACAATAGGCAGCTGTTTCTGACAATGTGATTTCAGGCATTCCTCTTGCTTTGTCACTACCTTCTATTACTACTATATATGTAGTTTTTCTACAAGCTGGAGGACTTTGTATGAATTTCAGTACAATTGAGGATGGGACTATAGAAGTTTTTAACGTCAGTGGTGATTGAGGTACTACCACTTAGTATCTAAGTCAAAAGGATCACAAACTTGTTTCATTAAAATAACTGAAATTGCTTTTCCAAATTATTTTAGTTAAATTTGTACAGCCTTTATATGGACAATTACATTTGTGGTTGATTTAGATTGAGTTATGTTAAACTTCGTGTTGCCAACATAAGGAATGAAAAATAGTCTTTCATAAACTGGTATAGATTTTTTTTTTTAATGCTCCTAGACACTTCCTTCCATGTAGAATATAGTTTGCCATTTTGTATCTATATACTGATATTTGATTCAAAGCATTGATTTCTAACATTAGAATATTTCATTTTACTACATAGAAAATCAGATATGATGATAATGGTCTGCAATGGGTCTGTATCCCATTAGGCTTGGCAGTAGATCCTCCTCAAACATTGGCTTTCTTCTACCCCATGTTGACAGCTGCTTCTTTCTATGTTTTATATACTGGGGGACAAGGTGGTAGAGAATAAGGGTTTAGAAGTTACTTTGTTTTGGTTATCTTATGTCAAAGGAAAGCCGCCTATCCTTGCATGCAGTGGAAGGGAATAGATTTATGTAAGCCTTAAAGGATATGGTTTGCCACATGGAGTGCTGAATAGAAAATATCAGTCGTGGTGACTGGCAGTGGATTCTTCCAGTAGGACTGTCATCAGTGAGATGATATTACCAAATTGGTGCATGTGTATTTAAAACACAGCACTGTATGTAGGAATACAGAATTTGTGATCTGTAGTAGGTGGGAAGCTATTTCTTTGTTGAATAAGTAGAGTATTTGTGTTTAGAAATCTCTGTTGTATAGTTAGCTTTTGCTCAGCACAGCTTACTGAAATTGGTTTTTCATTAGTGAGGGGAGTCTGTGTCTTACGCTGTGGCATACCGTGTTCTCTGAGAATTTCAAGCTGTGTTCTGAGGTAGTTCACATCCTGTTTGAACCACAGTACACACAGTTGAGATTTTATTGATGCATTTTACAGAAGTTTGCACAGTATATTATTGATGTTCTGCAAGGTCATAATACGACACAAAGCAGTTGTAATACAACAATTGTAATATTAATGTTTTGTAGGCATCATTACTAACTGTAAATTTCATGTTACCATTGGACTATTGCATTTGTCTCACAGATTTGGATTTCAGACAGTGTCAGAGCTGTGTAAAAGGTGGTATGCAATGTTGAAGTTCTCTTTCATGAGTATTTACTTCATTATGTTGAGTAGAGGAATTGGAAAGTGAAATTGTGGACAATTCCAGGATGCATGTAAAGCAACTGAAATGGCGAGAGAAAACAGAAATAATCAAGGCTCACCTCTGAAAGTTGTTTTGAACGGATTAATCTTTATAGAACTGTGGGGTTTTTTGTTGTTTTTCAGAAGACTGTGCCAAAGAAGGCTTCTACTCAGATGACATCACATTTGGACTACTAATGCTACCCACCTACTCTATAAGGCACAATGTATTTCTAGGTAATTTAAGTAAGTATGTAGATTTTATTGCTATTAGAACTGTAATGCTTTAAACAGAAACATCTCTTTTTCAACCTCAGGCAAGGTAGACATTCCACTTCAATTTGAGATTCAAATTAATGGTGTGTGTGGGCAAGAATAAACTTCAGATAAGCTTTTAATAAGCTTTTATCCTGTACACTGGAGCATGGAATGAAACAACTGAACTGTCCCTGAGCTGCCTTGGAAACTAGAAGGAAAAAAAATCACCAGACCTTATGAGGGCACTGTCCCTAGCAATGAAGTGTGCTAATGTGGCCCAGTGGTTTCTGGCGACTAAACTAATATATTTCCTGGGGATGTGTTGCAGTGAATGAGCATATGCACTGCCATGCTCTCTGCTTTTCTGAGGGTTTTTTTTTTGTTTGGATTTTTTTTTTTTTTGCAGGTGCTGTTATTTGAGACAGGCTTAATGCCCCATTCATGTACAGATATAGCAGAAGAATGCATCTTAATGGGCTCAAGTGCCAGTATTTCTGCTCACTATTTATGAGAGGGGTTGCATCTCTCCACTTCCTTGATTGGACACTGTGTACTGTCCAGATGAGGATGGGCCAGGAGGTGCAGATTTTCATCTTTGCAAGATTTGTCCATGTCTTATCTTGCAGTGAGGTTACTGATTGCTTTGTGCATTACACAGAGAGAAGCACAGAATAGCAGGGTAGTTTGTTTACGGTTCCTCTTATGAGCAACAAAGGGGTTTTGATTCAATGTATCATGAGGATCATGGCCGTGGCCCTCTGTAGCCTTCGTGTATGTGTTTTTTATGCTTTATCTTTCTAAGTAGGTATCATTTTTCAGATGTTCTGCTGGTTTTTTGTCTGGTCAAAACATAAACGTTTATACTGGGTCACCCCCCCGCCAAGAAACCGATCTATTTATGTAGATCAGACATTGTGCCAATCTTGCTGAAATGGGATTATTTTGTCTTGCTGGCAGAAAGCCCTCCTGTATTCCTAAAGGCTTATAATGCATTGGAGGTGTTTGGTCATGCATGAAGTTTAGTCATGAACAGAATTACAGGTAGCAGTGCTTGTAGTCAATGATGCTTGACACCTTCTATTCCAGAAGCCTGGTTTTAGTTGCTTATAATTTAGTAAGACTTAAATCATTGAGCAGTAATTCTCTGAGTTATATGTCTGCTTCACCTAAAATTCTACCAAACACCAGCTTGTGTGTGAGAATGAGTTGAGACAGAAGAACATACTGGTTTCTTGATGCAAAATGCAATGAAAATCTTGCCACTGGAAAAATAAAGCATCTGCATATGTTGGGATAAGCACTCAAGGCTTTAGGAGAAAACAAATTGTTATGCTGCAGTATCAGGCTATTTTTTTGTGCCATCCCCAACTATTATATTAAGCAGCATGATAGAAAATGATTCAGAAATATTTCTGAAAATATGTTTTGTACCAGTTCAGTGAAATTCCTAAATCTGTTTCATCTGTCCAAACCAGATGAGGTAGATATATTCCAAATCCTTTTAGTTATAACCAGACAGAGCTACTGAGCATGTTCTAGCTGGACTGTGAGAGGTAAATAGGCCTAATCTGCTCCACTCCCCTGTATTGTCAGGTACAAACACGGAGTAAGAAGATTTTCTTCTGTACTCTTTGTGCTTTTCTTTACCCCTATCACCCATCTACTGTTGATTTCGTCCTTCAAATTCTGCTTCAGCAGTATATTTCCATAACCGTTGTCTATATTTTCATTCAACTTTATTCTTTGCTTTTTCTCTTTATTGCTACTCTTGTGTTCACAGCAGATCATAATAACATTGATCATTTTGAACAATGTGTGGTTAAAAGTTACGAAATATTTCTTTTTGAGCATCCTGCAAACCTCTGCATGTTGTACATTTTTGGTGTTGCTTTTCAAGTAATGTTTTGAGATCATGAGGACCATTTTTCTTCTGAAATGGAAAGGCAACATCCTTAAAATGTTCGAGTTATGTACATGTGAATGTTTGTATAGTGTTGTTTTTCTTAAAAGACAATTTATCTTTAGGAATTGTTCTAAAGAGATCTGATTATTTTGTTTTCATCTAAATTTACCAAATGTAGACAGAAACCCATTCTTCCATTTACAAAATCTTCTGGAAATTTATTTGGGTGTTTTGTACTGAATGTCAGTGAAACTAGGTGAGTGTCTGAATATTTAGATCTAAGCAGCTAATGAGTTAATTGTATGTGACAAAACCCTGTTTGTAACTTACAGTTCTAGGAGCAACTGTGGCATTTAACCTAAAATCTAGAAGGTTAAATTACTATATAAACAAATTACATAGCTCAGAAAAAAAACCAGGCAAGGATTAAGCAATATATTCTTGGCTTTACACCTAAGGTAAAATGCTGTGTATACACCAAATATGTTTTATCCAGTGTTTTTTTAATGAAGTTCTTCCATAAATTGCTTGATTAGCTTCGCTTTGTAATTCTGTGTTGCTGTGGCTGTTCTCTGAGATGATGTTTAGAACCAGGCTAATTTCAGTCTTGCAGTAGACTGATATTCCTGTGTCATTAATCTGATTTTTCTCAGTTCACATAGTTGCTTAGCACTGGATTTAGAGATCAATTTGAGTAATTGCAGTAAACACATGATCATTTTAATGCCTTTTACATTTTGTTTGAGTTAGGCCAAGTTAAATCACAGTAGTAGTGCTTCCAAACCTGTCTCAAGCTCTAGAATCTGAATTTTCAGGGAAAAATCAATACTGACACCTCTGTCTGAAAGCTCAGATATGCAAGAATATTTAGTTTCTCTTGCTGTATAGCACAGGTAATAGGAGGAAATGAATAAGTAAATGAGAGAAAGTCTGAAAGAAATAAGGTAGAGACAAGAAGAGAAGTAAAATATTTGAGATGAGGAAACAGGACATCAAAGATGAAGTAAATAAGCAAAGCAAAGAAAAATGAAACCTAAGCAATAGGGATATCTAGATTTATGTCTTCTGCTGAATTCTGGCATAGAGGAAATCTATTTTTTGTGGAAGCCAGTAGATTGTCATATATCATGATCTCTTTTTTTTTTAATTGTGAGGCATTATGAAGAAAAGCTTACAGAATTTTTCTAGAGTCTTTCAGTGCCATCAAATATTCTGTTTTGTGACGTGACACCTGTGTTGGTTACTCTGGTTTGAAAACGTACGGAGTAACTCTGGTGTATGCATTACTGTTGTGATTTGGATGATTAAAAGTGCTTCGGAGAAAATCTCTCTGTCTCGCCTTACCACTGACTTGCCCAGAGTGTTTGAACTACATTCCTTTCTGAGGAAACTAGTCTGTAAGTTCTGCTGCAGATGCAAAGTGCTCTTCTGTTTGTACTGGGGACATACAGTTCTGCATCAGTCATGAAATTCCTGGAAAAATTTGAATAGTCTGTGTGGCGGTGATGTTTGCTTCTGGAGACCAGATGAAATCTAATCCAAAATAAACCCTCTTGAACAGCTAGCATAGGAGTGTGAGCACCAGCTGCTTTGATCTACTGATCCATTTCTGCAGTTTCAGGTTACTTTCTAATGGAGACAAAATCAAAATTGTTCACTTTTGTTGTAGGTCAGTAGATGAGGGCAGTGAACATCTGAGATATCTATCTCTGCTGCAAATCCAGCCATAAGTTTAGGTGGTAATATTGACAAATTTCAAAGTACCAGAAATATTTTTCTGCAATTTTGATAGTATAAACTGTCAGTGAAACACATAAATACTATAAATGACGGTGATTCAAATGACTAAATCATAATTGCCTTTTGAAATTCTGATTGATTAGTTTGGGTTTTTTCCATGCTTATATTTTTAAATTGTTAAATGAGGAATCTTCTGATTTCTTTCATTTTATAATTTTTATCTAGAATTCTAAAATTTGTATGCTTCCCACACTTAATGTTTTGCTTGAGCTGCTCATCTGCATTGAAAAAAAACCCCAAGGCCAATGTTTTATAGCGGTCGTTAAGTAAGAGCAAGACAAAAAATGAAAAAGATATGGTCTTCACAGGTTTTTGCAGTTATTCCTCTTTTTCGTGCCTTGAGCTGTCATGAATCATGACAGATTTTTTTTTTTTTTGCCTGGAATGAATTCCTCAGTTGTTAGGGTTCTGAAAATCTAGGTAATATTTAGTTGCTGGTGTTAAATAATTTTATCTTGAAATAACAGTTGAAAGAGTACTCTCCATCTGCCCTGTGTATTTTTAAATTGAGACATTCCCAAGAGTTTTGCATGCTCGATGGTAGTGTAATATTCCACATGTCTAAGCCAATAATTAGGACTAAGCTCAGTTATGTTTCTTGTTTATTAGATCTTTGCAGAATCTAGATCTTGGATTTCAGCATTTTTTCCAGAAAATTTCCAAGAGTCACTTGAGATTTCTGTTAATAGGAACACTTAAACCTAGAGCCTTTTAATATAGTCATTAAAACACACCCCAGACTATTAAGGTTGTAGCAGCACAAGTATCAGCAGCATTTTGGAAAACTTTGAAAAAATCACTGGCTTTAATAAAAACAGTAAAGTCATTTGCAGTATTATTTAATTTGTTCAAAATAGAGATACAAGCCTCAATTCAAAATGAAGAAAAATGTTGAGAGTCAAAACATGAGAGTTATGAGTTAGTTATGAAGACTCCTCATTAAGTAATCTTATGAATATTACACTATGTTGAAGTGCTCTATTTGCATATTTTTTAATATGTTTGGCAAAGGTAAACTGTTTCAAGCTTTAACGTGTGCCTAACTGCTTTCATTAGCCTGTTAGCATATGGCCTGAACATATAATTCATATTACTTTCAGGATTTCCTGTGAATATTAATAGCTTTTGGTATCCCATTCCTCAATACCAGTATTAAATAGGCCACCAGCAAGATCCTAGGTCTTTGAAACCATTCTTACAATGTGGTGAGCAGAAGAGAATTAAATAAAAATGGATTGTAAATTGAAATAGCTATCATGCTTTTATAAATACTTCTTAGTGTTACTTTTTGGGACTTAAGTGCTGAATGATCTAAGTCAGGTTCTGTTAATAAAGTGAGAAAAGAGCCTATGAGGGGTAGAGCCACCCACTGTGAAGGGATCTCGGTCCCAGCAGTGAAAGCCTCTGATGGTGTGAGTGACTGCCGGAGTAGCTCCTGGATGGTCAGACAGAAAAGTTTCCTTAATGTTGAGGTCTCAAGAGTGCAGAGAAGACTTCGAGGGGCAAGAAATAAGCACTCAGAGACATGTGTCTTGGTAGACAGAAATATGGATCTGATAATTCTGTGAAAGAGAAACTTCAGCAGTGTAAAAGATAAAAATTTAAAAGCTGAGGAAGAGAGTTTAAAGTCACACAAATGTATTGAGTGTGGTCGTAAGTAGTTGATATAATCTTGTGTTGAATATTATAGATGGTAAAAAGAACTAATAGTTCTCACAGAAATAACTTTGAGGATTTCATTTGAAACTTTGTAAGGTTTATATGGGGTATCAGGACAGAAACTGAATTTCCAGAAATACAAAAAGAAGCTGAATTCATGACCTTTTCTCCCAACTTAACCTAATCTTGAAAATTCTTACCTTAAATATTGTAGCAGCAAAGCTTAAAAAAGCTTGACATAGAATTTCCTCTGTTGCGTTTTTTCTTTCAGTCAACATCATGATCTTAAAATATTTTTGAAAGAATGGAAGATACATGACAGAATTTTTGCTATGAGCATTGAATTAGTCTGCAAGGTATTGAAAGCCTTCATTATAAAAATTTCCAATGCCTGAAGATTAATATTGTCATCATAATGAGTCAACTTAATTTACAATTAGATTGACTAGACCCAACATTTTGAAGATGGTACTGATATATGGAAACAGGGAATTTGTTGTTTGTCTTTTGCTGTTCCTCTGGTGACCCTCAGAAGGTGATTTCAGTAGGTTTTCTGGACTCTTATTCAGCACAAGTTCTGAAAGTTTCAAGGGAGGAGTGCACTCTGATGCTGCTCAGGAAAATGAAGAAAGAAAGAGAGAAAATTTGTTATTTACATAAATTGATAATGTTTTAGAAACATTATGCTAAAAAAGAAACAGAAAGAAACAGTTTTAGAAACAGAATGCTAAAAAAAAGTAGATTAAATGTTAGCGCTACTTCAAACTATAATTTTTCTTGGAGCTTTGCTTCCTGAACATTCAGAAACTCATTTGTGTTCAGTGCTCTAATGTTTGAATTAAGTAAGGATGTTCTTCCTTTTTTATTTCCATATGAGAATATATGCAGCATGATTACAGTAAAACTAAATTAAATTTAGAGTTAATTTTATATGCTTTTTTCATATTACTGCATTGCTGTTTCTATTTAGTTCATATAGCACTATCTCTTTCATTACAATAATGTACCATCTTTCCCACCTGAGCAAGTCTGGTTACTGACTAAATGCTGGCTGGTTCCCTTTACTTTGGATTCTTGCTTATAGCAGGTTGGCAAGAGGATACTCAGGATCTGTACCCGAAGTGGTTACAAAGTGTTTTGCCAAAAGTTTCTAGGGACAAGAAAAGTAAACTTGTTTTGTCTTCAGCCAAGACAACAGTTGAGATATTTCCTCTCTCTAACAATTGCAAAACTCTTCTGGGTTTTTTGGAGTTTTTTTTCCTCTCCTTGTTAAGGCACTTCTTGCCTTTGTAATATGAAGTACTTGTCCTCTATCTCAGGTTTTGCAATCACTGTAATTCTAGTTGAACTCAGACTGTTCTGTCGAAGGTTCTGACAAAAGAGCAACTTTAGTGTTTTCTTTAGTGAAACTAAGGTTTGGAATTCTGTAAGCATAGTGTTGAGTTTTTATTTACTGTATAAACTTGTTTTTTCAATGTAGTTAAATGTAGTTTAAATGTAGTTGTATTGAGGGAAGAACTGAAGGATCTGATGTACACTAGAATTCTAGAAAATTAAGTTCTTCTGTTAAAGCTTGTTAATCTTATTAATATAACAGTAAGCATGCTAATACAGAAGTGTATTTTGCCACATATTTTTTTGATACAATCATGGAAAGGCTTGGCTTGGAAGAGACCTTAAAGATCATCTAGTTTCAACTCCCCCACCATGAGTAGGGAATGCCATTCACTATATCAGGTTGCTTAGGGTCACATCCAGCCTGGCCTTGAACACTTCCAGGGGTGTGGAACACTTCACAACTTCTTTGGAAAACCTGTTCCAGTGCCTTAGCACCCCTTGAGTAAAGAATTTCTTCCTAACATCTGATCTAAATCTTTGTTCTTTTAGTTTTAAACTATTCGCTCTTGTTCTGTAATTATCTGCCTGTGTAAAACATTCCTCTCCCTCTTTTTCATAAGGCCCCTTCAAGTACTGGAAGGCTGCCATGAGGTCTTTGTGGAGCCTTCTCTGCTTCAGGCTGAAGAACCCCAGTTCTCTCAGCTTGTCTTTGTAGTAGAGGTGCTCCAGTGACTCCAGATGACCTTCTGGCCTCCTCTGGGCCTGCTCTAGCAGGTTCATGTCTTTCTTGCGTTGAGGATGCCAGAGCTGGATGCAGTCACCACTCATCACTGGCCTCCATCTGGACACAGACAACTCTGGCTGTGTCCATCCATCCACTTCAATTCATCTATTCAATAGCCCACTATTGAAACCCATGTCTCTCCAATTTGAAGAGGAGGATATCATGTGGGACTACGTCAAAAGCCACATTAGAAGTCTAATTAGATGGCATTGGTCAGTCTTAACTTTGGCAACTGTTGCTGTCACTCCATCATAGAGGGCCACCAGATTGGTCAGGCATGAATTGCCCTTAGTAAAGCTCTGCTGGCTGTCTCTGATCACCTCCTTATGCTGTATGTGCCTTAAAATTGTTTCCTTGATCTTCCCAGGCACAGAGGTGATGCTCATTTGTCTGTGGTTTCCCAGATCTTACTTTCTCCCTTTTTTATAAAATAGGAGTAATGTTTCTGTTTTTCCAGTCACTGGGATTTATGTCCGACCATGGCATTTAGAATATGGAGGAGAGCGGCATGGCAACAACATCAGCCAGTTCCCTCAGGACCCTGGGATGCATCTCATCAGGTCCCACAGACTTGTGGCTATTCGATTTCATCAAGGTGTTCCGAACCTGCCCTTCTCTTACAGCGGAAATACACTGAAATTACCATCCCCTAGTGTTTCCCTTGTTTTGTTTTGTTCTTTTCTCAGCTACCTCATTCATTTTCCTTGTGTTACCACTTTGTGGTCTCCAAAATGATGTGCAGGACTTCTGGGAAAAGTGGTGGGTGGAGGTAGGGAGGAGGAGCTGCTTGTTTGGTAATTTTTGACTTGGACTGCTCTTCCGTGTTGTAGCTTAAAATTTTCCAACTCTCTCATTTTGTGGAAGTGTGAAATCTCACTTCTTTCTGTTTGAAGATGCTTTCCAGTGAGGTGCACTGCCTACTCCATTCTTCAGGCAGGCAAACAGTCCACTCTTCACAAAAGCTTTACAGAATAATTTAGCTGTGCATGAGTCACCCATGCTGGGAAATTTAGGCATCAGAAGCACTTCCGCATCTGCACATATGATGAATTCTGCAATCAATTTGTAAAAAATGAAGTGATGACTAGCAGTAAATATTTTTAAAAGTGTTTTACTTATATGTGTGCTTTTCTACATGATATAGGTAATTAAGTTTCAGATAAAATATTAGCTTTCTGAAACAACTGTCACATGCTTTTGGGTGTTGCTATTAGCAACTGTCCTGATTTTTTTTTTTTAGCAATGTCCATTTGTTACAAATAGCTGCTGTTGGTATAAATCATTCATCAGATTTTCATAGTTTTGTATTATTAATTTAGAGGAATACCCTTGTATAAGTATCTGTACTAGTATCATCCTAAAACCATCCAAGTTCATGCTAATTAACCTGCTATTTGGTAGATAGGTTGATAACTAAGCAACACATCAGGTATATCTATGTACATTTTGCTTGAGATTCCCATTGACTGGAAGGCTGAGTTCTGGGTTTATTTTCATATCCAGAAGCTTATCCGTGAGTCTGGATCAGTGTATAAAAATAAGCCGCATTCTGCCGAGAAGTTTAATTTGTCATGGATTGCCATATGAGATGCAGCGGTGCATGGGAGATTAAAGATGTTCCATTTAAATATGAAGCAGGCTTCTCAAGTAGTAGCTACAAGTCTCATTTTTTTGAGCACAAATGTGAATCTCATTTTTCCTAATTTTATTCTCTGGTTGTAATTTAACACATGGTGTAGGTCAGCATGAAGTGACACTGTTGCCAAAAGATGTCTAACCTGGTGATTCACTGCTTCCCCTTCCCCTGTGCCAACACAGCTTTTGAGCAGCCATATGGTGAAACAAATGTAGTTGATTTAGCTGAATGAAACAACATTTGGGTTAGTTTTGGACTGGACCAGTTTTAGGCTGTGTTGACTGATCACATACTAATGCTGGCTGAAGAGAGTGAATTTAATATGGCCGTGGAAATGAGTGGTCAGAGTAATGATCAAAGATTAGGAAAACTTGGCTTGATCAAGGAAGTTGGTAAAAGTGCTTACAGACATAAGTAACTGTTAGGGCATGAAGTGCCTGGTCTCTAGCCACGTAGTTACCTGTGTGGTCTTTGTGTGTATTGCTCTTGCTGTCTTTCCTGTGGGAATTCCTCATCTGCAGATGGGTTCAGAGGAAGTACTCAGTCTGTTTCTCTCACATTCTAGGTGAGTACCCTGACCATGATTAAGTCTTTTTCTCCTGTTTAAAGAAAACCAACCAAAAAAATGCAAAACAAAACAAACCCAGGAAAACCCCAACAAAACCACCCACAAAAATCCCTTGAGTTTATTTTGTTGTCTGACATGGTGTGCCACTTTCCCTCTGAACCCTCCATCACTTTTTCATGTGGGCATAACTGAGAAACAGTAAGATGTTTCTGGATGTGCTAGATAATTTTATCTTAAAGGAGAAAGTTGATGATACAAAATAATTCGATGTGCCTTAGACCTGATTTAAGACTCATAAGCTATATCTTTTATAGACTAAAGGGCGAGGATGAAGCAGGGTAGCAGGTAAGATTACAACCATGGACTTCAGGACAGCTAACTTTTGCCTCTTCAGGGATGTTCTTGAAAGAATCCCATGGGAACAGGGGTCCAAGAGAGCTGGTTGATTTTCAAGCATGACTTCCTCAAGGCTCAAGAACAATGAGCAAGAAATCGGGCAAAGGAGGCAGGAGACCTGCATGAATGAATAAAGAATTCCTGTCATTATTCAAGTGTAATCAGGAAATACACAGGAGATGGAAGCAACGTCAGATGGCTTAGAATCAATATAGAGAGGTTGTCAAAGTAGAAATAAGACAAGGAAGGCCCAGGCCCATTTGGAATTAAATCTGACCAAGGATGTCAAGGACAACAACAAGGGCTATACATAAATAACAGAAGAAAAACCTAGGATAATGAGGGCCTGTTACTAAATGGAAGGGGGCCCTGATAGCAGAGGACGCAGAGAAGGTGAACACCTTTGCATTGGTCTTCACTGACAAGACCAGCCCTCTGGAATTTCTGACTCAGGAGACCAGGATAAAGGAATGTTGAAAGGAATACTTTCCCTTGATCAAGCAGGATTAGATTAGAGAACACTCAGGTACACTAGACATCCAAAGTCCGTAGGCCCTGATGAGA
This sequence comes from Atrichornis clamosus, assembly GCA_013400975.1. Classification (NCBI taxonomy): domain Eukaryota; kingdom Metazoa; phylum Chordata; class Aves; order Passeriformes; family Menuridae; genus Atrichornis; species Atrichornis clamosus. Next base: position 58,632 of record WBMZ01001330.1, on the reverse strand, counting down.
TGCATCCACAAGTGCTGAGAGAGCTAATGGACACCATACCCAGGCTGCTCATGATCATTTTTGAGAGGTTGGGGTGATCAGAAGTACTTGAGGACTGGAAGAAAACAAATGTCACCCCAGTCTTCAGAAAAAGGCAAGAAAAAGGACCTGGAGAACTACTGGCTGGTCAGCCTTGCCTCAGTCCCTGGAAAGGTGATGGTGTATCTCATTTAGGAGGCCATCTCTGTTCATGTGGGTGATGAGAAGGTGATCAGGAGCATGGATTCACTAAGGGTAAATCATGCTTGACCAACCTGATTGCCTTTTACGATGAAACAACTGCCTGGATGGATGAGTGGATATTGTCTACCTCAACTTATACAAGGCTTTTGACATTGATTCTTACAACATCCTTATAGGCAAACTCAGGAAGTGTGGACTGGATGAGTGGACAGTGAGGTGTATTGAGAATTGGCTGGATGGCAGAGCCAGAGAGTCATTATCAGTGACACGGGGTCTAGATGGAGGTCTGTCACTAGTCATGTCCCCTGAGGTTCAATACTGGACCCAGAATTGTTTAAGTTATCCATCAGTGACTTGGATGAAGGGTCAGATGCCTCCTCAGCAAGTTCGTTGGTAACACAAAGCTGGGAGGAGTGATCAATACCCCAGAGAGCTGTGCAGCCCTTCAGAAGGGCCTCCACAGGCTGGAGAGGTGGGCAGAGAAGAACCTCCTGAAATTCAGCAAAGACAAATACAGGGTCCTGCACCTGGGGAGGAATAAGCCCATGGACCAGCACAGGCTGGGATTGACCTACTGGGGAAGCAGCTCTGCAGAGAAGGTCCTGGGGGTTCTGGTGGTGAACAAGTTGTGTGTGAACCAGCAATGTGCCCGTGTGAATGAGAAGGCCAGTGGTATCTTGGGGTGCGTTAGGAAGAGCATTGCCAGCATGTTGAGTAAGGTGATCCTCCCCCTCTACTCAGCTCTAGTGAGGCCACATCTGGAGTGCTGTGTCCAGTTCTGGGCTCTTCAGGACAGGAGAGACATGGAGCTCCTGCAGTGGGTGCAGTGCAGGGCAGCAAAAGTGATTGGGGACTGGAGCACCTCTCTTATGACTAAAGGCTGGGGGAGCTGGGCTTGTTCAGTCTGGAGAAGAGATGGCTGAGAGGGAACCTTATCCATGTCTATAAGTATCTGCTGAGAGTGTGTCAGAGGATGGAACCAGGCTCTTCCCCATAGGACAAGCAATAGGACAAGGGGCAGTGGGCAGAAAGTGATGCATGGAAAGTTCCATCTGAACACAAGGAAGAACTTCCTTACTGTGCAGTTGACCAAGCACTGGAATATACTGTCCAAAGAGGTTGTGGAGTCTGCCTCACTGGAGATATTCAGGATCCATCTGGACACAATCCTGTGCCCTGTGCTCTGGGATGACCCTGCTTGAGCAGGGAAGTTGGACCTGATGATCCACTGTGGCCCGTTCCAGCCTGTCCAGTTCTGTGATTCTGTGATAAAGGCATTGGGTGCAAAAATAATTTGCATAACTTCTTACAGACCCCCTTGGCCATCTGTTGACTTCCTTGATTTCTGAAGATTTTAGAATGGAATAGTGAGAATAGAGCAAGAAATTTTGACTGAAGTTTTCTCTGGATTAGTCAGGCTTCTTTATGTAAGTGTTCATTTGGATATAAAAACCAGTAAGTCTTTATTGGGTGTTTTTCCTGGTCTTGGATAGAATTTTGGAAAGATTAATTTGTGTGAATTTCATCATCTGCTACCTTTTCCACCTTGCAAGTCACATCTGCATACTAAAAGTGGTGGTTGAAGTGCTCACCTAATGTGTAGGTTCATGTTTTTCTAGAAGATTAATTGAGGTGGATAGCTGAGTGTTGTTGCAGTAATAATAATTATAAAGTCTCATTTTCTAAACTTAAGTATGCATTTATATCAACACCACACAGAAATTTTGCATGGAATGAAGGAATAATTTTCTTGGTGTTGTCTTGCTTTGAATGTGTACTAATCATGTCTGTTGAAATTGATAATGAATTCTCTCCAGGACAATTTTCAAAAAGTAGTTGACTTTCTATAGTACAGTATAGTATAGTAGTTGACGTTCTTCCCTATTATTATTGGGGTAGAGGAAAACCTCTGTTTAACTCATTGATCTGTCTCATTTCTTGGTGAATGTTCATGTTTATTTTTTCAGTATAGTAATAAAGTGTTTAATAAATTTTCTTCTTTGGTTTGATATTTTAGGATTCTTGGTAGTATTTATGCTTTGATGAAAATGTGACAAAAAACTTTAGAAAAATTGTTTAAACTAACAATTGTGTCTGATACAAAACACCTAGAATTTGTAATGCTATTTCATAAGTATGCACATTTTTAATTGGATGAATTATTTCAAAGTGTTTTTAACTTCAGGATAGGTATCTTGAAACTTGGTATTTTAAAGTTTTTTTCTTCAAATTTCTGTTAATATTGAGAAATCATCAAGTGAAGATTTTAATTGTCTGGTAACTTTATTCTGTAGGAAATAATTGATTTATGTGTAGTAAATAATTTTATGGGATAGTTCTAATATTCAGTGGGAATTTAAACTTTTGGGTGTGTGTGTGTAGAATTTTTTTCCCTTTTGAACTTCTTAAAAAAACGTGTCATTCCATTTAAGTTCCATTTAAGAGGATGGAAGAAGGAAGCTCAGTTGTATTGGTTCATTGTAAAATGTACCAAGTTTAGACACCTTCTGTGAGAGAATTGCAGACTCTGCAGATTTTACACCATCTGCAGCACTTTTTTCCTCAGCACAGTGAACTTTAATTTAGGATCTGTTCTTCAGCTGGCTGGCTGGCTGCAGGTGGTGTCTTCCCAGAATTCCTTTAAAGGAAATGGAGATTTACACAGGGTTGTGAAAGTTTTCAGTTTTGGATTGTAACACTAACAGGTTAGTGATTAGCTTCTTTTGGCCTAAAGTCATGTTGTGAAGTACTGGTTTTGTGTTAAACACCATCTAAAGAGGCAGTAGGTGTCTTTTTAAGCCAGACTTGATTATGAAGCATATATTGTATTTTAGATGTGCAAACCCAACACATTTGCAAGTCTAACTCAAGGTACCCTGTTACAGATCCAGCAGTGGTAAATGTAGTTCAGAGGTTCCTACTCTTCTTTGTAGAGGAGTACTCTTCCATAGCTGTGCCAATTTTCAAAGATACGTGGAGCCACACTTTTAAAATACATTCTTTTTTATTTTCTTCTTATTAAAACTGTGGGATATGTGGGTTCTTTTAAACACATAATTTCACAAATTTGCGTCAGTGTGTGGCTAGAGCTATAGGGATGCACACCTCCATGAGAACCGAAGGAGGGTGGCAGGAAGCAGGGTGGAGCCTTATAAAAATGGGAGCATGAGGGATATAACATGTAGCCACTGTCTTTCTTTTGTACAGACTAGTTGCACAGGATTTGCCGACATTATTTCTGCCACTCTTATGACTGTGTTATTGAAAGAAGGTCGTCTCTCGCAAGGAACTGTGAATGCAAATGACTGAGAAAATATTTTAAAGGAGAATACAGAAGAATAGCAGCTGTTTCTGATGGCTAGGTTATTAAATGCTGCCTTTCATATTTAGATTGTAAACCTAGGTTTGTACTGTTTTTGATTGTCCTTTTTGTTTTTCTGATTTGGGGAGATGACAACTCTGAAAACCTGTATTATAATCACTTTATTTTAGTATCTTTGTTAGTAATTTGATGGAGGCACAGAAAGAACACTTCAGCTATTTATAAATGTAGTTAATTGGGATCCTAGAAGGCAAAGATAATACGGGCAGCCTGGAAAGGGATGGAGGGGAAGAAAGCCTGGTAAGTGCTTCAGTGCCCCACAGCCAAGGACCAATTATTACAAGTCTGGCAACCTGCTGAGTGCTTTCCTGGTCACCTCCAGGGAGCTGGAGGGAAGCCAGGTTCAGGCAAAGAGCCCAGATTGATAGCAAATTCCTGGTGAGGTGGCAGGTCTGACCATGTGTTGAGAAGTCACATCAGTGGTATGCATGGCCAAGCACGGGCCAGGCTCCAGTGTATCATAAAATAGTTTAGGTTGGAAGGGACCTTGAAGATAATCTGGGTACAATGTTTCCCGTTTTCCAGACACCTGAGACTTCTCTCAATTGCCATGACTTTTCAAATATCATGGAGAATGGCTTTGCAAATACCTCAACCAGTTCTGTCAGGACTCTGGGATGCATCTTATCGTGTCTCATGGACTTATGTACAATAAGGTTCCTCAGGTGATCATGAACCAGATCTTCTCTTACAGTGGAAGGGACTATGTTCCTCTAGTTCCTGTCTTGCACTCCATCTGTTCAAGAAGTGTGGGAAGGGAGGTTGCCAGTCAAGACTGAGGCAAAAACATTGTTGAGTACCTTAGCCGTCTCCTTATCTGTTGTTACGAGCCTTGTTTATTGGGCGTGTACACCTTCTTTGACCTTCCTTTACTGGTTAATATACCTGTAGATGTTGTTCTTGTTATTCTTTGCATCTCTTGCCAAGTTCAACTCCAGCTTCGCCATGGCCGTCCTCACCCCATCCCTCCAAAACTGGACTGCCTCCCTGTATTCCTGGGATACCTGTCCTTACTTCCGCTCCCTGTGCATTTGCGTCTTGCCCTTTAGTTTGACCATCAGTCCCTACTCATCCTTGCTAGACTTTTGCCTTCCTTGCCTGATATCTTTGCCTGGGGATAATTAGCTTTTGTGCTCTATGAAAGACATCCTTACAGATTTGCCAGCTCTGTTGCTCTCTTTGTCCCTGAGGCTGGTTTCCAGGCGTTCATATTGACTAGCTCCTTAAAGAGCTGGAAGTTTGCTTTTCTGAAGTTCAGAGGCCTAACTCACCTGACTCATTCCTCAGGCCTGCAGACTACACCAGTGTGTATTCACTGTAGCTCAGGCAGAGGTCTGAGGCTTATTAGAGGTTTCTTGCATGAATCTTCACTGCAGTCTGGACCAAAATTAGAGAGCTGCACTGTATTGGGGAGGGAGCTGTGGGGCCATCTCTGCACTGGGTAAGGGGAAGGACATACAGACTCCAGAGAAGGGTGGAAGAGTGGCAGGAGAACAACTGGTCAGCGCAAATGATCTGGAGTGGGGGAGTGGTGGGCAGTGGTGGTTTTTTTTTACTGTGAGCTAAAAAGGTGAAAATTGCAAACTGCTCAGTCCCAAGTCACAGAGAAATCTCTCTCCTGATGGCAGGAAAGTCTAATACATGAAACAGGAGAGAATTGCTTTTTCATGGAATCGTCATAATCCATGTTTCTATGAAGATATTATTTGCAGTGACTTTTGACCAGACTTACTTGAGCAGCTTGCTTAGGTAATGACAAGGGATTAGTCAAGGACACGTCTGTGTGCACTGTAATGGAGAAAGGACAGTAAACAGAAGACTGATGGTGTGGGTTGCCATTTGCAGAATAACTCAAGTCTGCACCTGAAGGACTTTGGGGAAGGGATTAAGTCCAAGCAGTCTACAGGAGAGATGAAATGCCTGTTAGGAGGCCTGGTATGGTAGTAGTCACTGATATCATAGATTTAGTTGAGTTATAATTACATTTGAAAGAGTGCATACTATTTGCCCACCAACATACTTGGACACAGTCCACACAGCAGCTAGAAGAGGCTACAGATCACCCTGAGTAGCAGAAAATGTAACAACAGACGTGAAAAGAGGTTAAGTCCTTGGAAATGGTTTGTCATGTGGATGTGTCCTTGTCTACCCCCTGCAGAGGTGATGGACCTAAGGAAGCTGCTCTGCCACAGCAGACTACTCATGGCCACTCACAGATTTTCCTATAAAAGCCATTTGGGATCCATCTGTGCTAGAAGCAGCCCTCTCCTCGGTTGTCCTGTGAAGCAGTGGAAGATGAACACCTGCTGCTCTAGCATGTTTATCTACAGAAAATGGAATTTTTGGGATGTGTCATCTCTTCTGCACGAGTACAGACCAAAAACTGATTTGTTGATGTGGTAGAGGTTGCAATATGTGACTATTCCCAGCTGCTAGAATAACCTGTTCAGCTGCAAAATTTGAATAATGTTTTTTGAAATTCCTTTTAGCCTTATCTTCTGATATTTTTGTTTTATTTGCCTCTTTTTTTTTTTGAGGTAAAAAAGGAGACATGTCAGTTTTAAAAACATAGTATTTTCACAGATAGCCTTTGATTAGCAAGAAAAGATTAATCAATTGTTACCCTAATTTGCTTCTGTGGGTGTATATACCATTGCAAGCAAAGAAGCAACTATCTTAAAACCTCATAGCTTGTTCTGTTAGACCAAACTGCATGTGATTAGAGAGCAGGTTATGGTTTACCTGTCTAAAAATCTCTTGGTCTCTACAAAAGTCTGCGGTTCCTGGAAAGGAACTAAACCAGAGCATATTATTTCCCTTCTCCTCCCCTCTGCCTCACCTCCAAGAAAGAAAAAGCTAAAGAGAAAAGTGGCTGGACTGGAGGTAAACCAGTGAAGCAAAGAGCAAAATGGAAAATAGGAGTGATAGTGATGTGCTATTCTGGACATGAGATAATGGCTGGATCTCTGCTTGCCCTAATTATGGTGTAATGTTCTAGTAGAGTAAAACCGCAGAAGTTCATAATCCAAATGATCAGAAGCTCATGGAAAGGACTATCAGGAAGGTTTATAATTATCCTCCGAACCACTGTAATGAATAGGGCTTTTGATGCTGTGCTTACATCAGGAGTCAGGTTCTGCTCAGCTGTTTGCTCAGTGTGATGTTTCTGATCTTGGTTTTTCTCACGCTGGTGGGTGACTGTGTTAGAGTTCTGCAGGGCATCAGATGCTGTGGAAGTGCAGGCTGGTGTGCTGTGATTTTGATTCTTTAAACAAGATCTTCTCTAAAGCTAATCCTCAATAATTATAATAACTAGTTTGCTCCCCTGGCAAAATTGGATTATGGCACAGAGATCAGGTTGTATTAAAGAAGTTAATCTACATCTGTTTGAAGAAACTGTAGTGTTGGAAAACTGTATTGTTTCGTATATTTTTACTGTGATATTCCCTGCATGAAATTATTTGTGTTAATAACACAAGCCACCTTGCATTAATTCCGAGGGCTGTAATCTGCAAAGTCATGTATTACTTGTATGCCTTAATATAAATTTTACATAAATCATGGCTTTTTAATAAAAATATCTTTTACAGTATAAGGTTGATACTGATTCTTCCTCAAAAATATTTATCAATGTTACCATTAAAGTGAAGTGCTGCAGACGTAGGGATTTCAGTTACTGGCTGTATATAAAATGGAGTGCAGGCAATCATTGACTATTGTCCCACCCATATTTCAGTCCAGTCCTGACAGAACATCTGTCATGAGCGAACTTGTACTGTAATTTCACAGTTTGTTCAATCTTCAGATTTTTTTCCAAGATTTAGTATCACCAGTGTGCATGCCAGTATTGATAATAAAATTGGACTGAAGGTACTGAAGTTCTTTCCATCTAAAAAATGAAATTTTTTATCAAATGTGATAATCAGGTGTGAACTTTTCACTATTACCTCAGGTTGAATTATGACTTTTTACTCTGTAACTTACTTAGAACCTTTTTTATTTGGCTAAGCAGTGACTTGGCACCCAATAACTTATTGCCTCTCCATGAGTGATAGGGCAGCATAGTGCAAAAGTTGCAGTATTGCTAGTTCTTGTGATTTTTCTACAGATTGAGCAATTTTGTGTAGTAATAGTTTACATATCCATGGCAGCAGCTGAGATTTTTGATTGAGGACCTCAGCTTCAAGATAGTAAGGTTCTAGCCGCCTTGGTTACAGAAGAGTTTGAAAACACGCCTGAGTGTGTACAAAAGACATAGTATCAAGAGACATACACGTAATTAATTTTTTTAAAAAAACCTCATCAGTTGTGGAGACAGAAGGATGACCTTTGAACACTTGTGGCTGCCAGTGCTGGCGTGTAGGCGTTTTAGCCTTTCTGCTGGCTTCCACACGCATGCCATTTCTACTGAGTTAGAGATCTATGTGGTTTTGGCAACGAAAGCTTTTCCACTGTGATTAGCTTCTCGTTTGGTCTGGTTTAAGCTTTCTTAGGTTCATTTATGATATAAACATATTCCTTTCCTCCTCATCTTAAAATCCCTTTTAAAAATATATGTAAAAGCTTCCTTTTTTAGACATTATCAAATATGGTTCCATGCCTAAGACCTGTGATGTTTATCTTAAGTGTTTGATATTAAAAAAATGCACCTCTACGTACTGCAGGGACGAGGTCTAAAATTTTCCTCATTAGAACTCCGTTAGGCACTGGGTTACAGTTGTCAGAATTTTTCCACTCCAAGCAGTTTAAAAACACTGGTTTCATGTTTCAGACTTCCATGGGACTCTTTGTCACTATTAATGTTTGCGCTTGTCAAATGCAACGAAACAGAATAGGAGAGGAAGCTGTAAGCACCTAAAAAAGTAGGTCAATGGGCCAGCAGGTTATTTGGCCGGACAAGAACGAGTGGATTCATTGAATCATGCTGTAATTGTTTTTCTCCTGTTGACAGATTGTTCTGCTGTGCTTTAACTTCCTATGTTAATACTTGCATCTGTATTTTAACCACTTGAGAGTCTCTGTCAGGTGTAGGAAAAGGCACTTTTCAAATCAAATAAGTGATAATTCTGGTGTTTTCCATAAAAGTCATCAATTAATTTAAGAGTAGCATAACCTTGGTTTATAGATCTCGGCTTCCTTTTTAGAATTTAATATACTTTAAAATACTTTTTTTCAGAAGTAGAAGAAATGCATTCTATAGTGAATTTGTTTTATTTTAAGACCAGTAAGCAAGGCAGTTGGAAACAGGATAAAGATGAGGGAAAAAAACCTGATTTCATGTAGCTTAAAAATGTGGAAAGTGACATGGTTCAAGGGAAGTAACTATAAATGAAATGTAATGGTATAAAGAGACTGGAAGTAGGCGATCGCTTATGTCAGTGCTGTGTTTTTGTATGAAGGAAGTGCAGTTGTGAAGTAAGTTTGGGATACGTTCTAGGAATCGATTTTGAAGTGAGTTTTGATAGAAGGAGCTAATTGCTGTGTTTGAGGAAGTACTAATGCAGCTGGGCAACTTTGCTAGTTGTCAACAACAGCATTCTACATATTTTGGAGTTCTGAGAGTAATAATTTTGGAGACTTGGAGAGGACATGTTAATGAGAAAGCCAGGAGAGACCCTAAGAACTTCAGCGAAAAGGTATAAGTAATAGTATAAATATATACTTTGAAGCTAGCAAGTGAAAGTGAAGATGTGGATGGTATGAGTGATACCAAATTTGAAAGTGAAAAGGACATCAAGACTAAAGATAGGCATAAAGTGATAGCTTAAAGCAGAGATGAAACTGTGTCAGAGTATCCTGCTTATCAAGGAGAAGAACTTTAAAGCAAGGTCAATTCATATAGTAAAATATTTGAGTTCTTTTTAATAAGCAGAATATTGCATTTATAGATTATTCTTGTTATAACAGTCTTTTTTAAAAAATAAAGTGATAATTTTTAAACTCAATGATTTTAAAGCCCTCTGTTGTTATTTTTTGACAGTTCAGAATTTATTTTCTGCAGAAGAGGAAACCTATAACTCGACATTGTTCTTCACAGAAACCAGATTTCATCCCTAAACCTCATACTTTAACAAGTCCCAAAGTGTAAAAGGTAAAATTGTGTTCTTATAATTAATAAGGTTCCCATGGCTTTCAGTTATCAACACTGAAGGACTAAAAGTGCCTTTTGTTCTTCAGAACATGACTGAATTCGAACCTTAGGAATAGATAATAGGCTTTTATTTGTCTAGTGTTTACTTTTAACTTGACTGGTTTTCTTGGAATTATCTCTGGAGTCTTATGCTTGGCATGTATAGGCGCTGAGAGTGTTCGGTGTCTTGCAAATTTGGATGCAAAGACAGAAGAGTCAGACCTTGAAAAAGGAGTAACAAGTATGCTACGTGTTTTACAACATTTCCTGTAGTGATTCAGTACTTTTAGCTATTTGTCTTGGATACCAGATCTAAGTTGCCAGTTCTGGCATAGGAACCATATACTGTAATGAATGATTTGGTTGAACTCTGGTAATTGAGTACTCTCTTAAAGTGAAAATACTGACTTTTAAATTCTGATTCTGCATAAGGAAGATGTCAATTACACCACAAGTGAAAGTTTTCTGTATTTAGCTGTACAGTTATTTTTCTTTTGCAAACTAAGGAAAGTGTATAATCTGTCCTATAAAATTTCATATTAGTCTTGATCCCTATAATTTTAGGTACCGGTTTTGTATAAAAATGAACACAGAGATAGAAGTGTAATTAGTGCATATCTGTATTAGTGTTTACCATATAAGCTAAATGAAAACAAGTTTATAGTTTTTGTCTTGATTTGAAACTTAGTTCCATGCCAGTCATGATAGTTAGCTTCTACTGCTGAGCAACCTGTCTGTTGCGTGCTTCTGACAAAAATTCAAACAGACACTTCTTCATAATTTACTTTTCTCATGCCATTTATGGTTGGTCTTCAAATGGCACAACTCTGTTACTTGGCCAAATAATTTGGGGAATTTAATTTGCCAATATGGCTGATGCATCTGTTATTTTGAGGAATTGGAATGAAGAAGTAACAACTTCTGCCAGTGTGTTTTCATAGCACTAGATTTTGGAGAGGAAAGGCAAGACAAAGGTGGGCCATACTCATTGAAAAAGTGGGCCATTCGGGCAAAAACAACATGACACCGTGTAATGTGCCTTGAAAGCAATTGTGCTGCAGCACAGCTCTCCCATTTAGTTTCCTACTGCACTCAAATTATGAAACTTTGTGGTGAAAAATGCTAGTCTTGTGAAGGAAGCCTACGCAGTACGTGACTGTTGTAGACTCTGAGACAATTTGATTGAATTATAAGCTTTTTTCCTCCGTTTCCTCTTTGTATTAACACTGCAAGTTCCACTGCATTTAGTACTCTCAGAAATAAACAAATTCTTGCTTCTGAGAAAATATTGAGTCACAAAAGGGACTAAAATCGTCTCCTTTGAAATAAATGCAGTGCCTTTTTACTACTAAGTTTGTAGCCTGTTAAAAATTCCTGAAGATCTGCAAGTTCAGTTCATACAAAACTTGCTGCACACAGTTGTTCTCTAATCACTGCCAATGTTAGAATCTTGTTGCTCCATTTGAGCAGCCTCTGACAACTGACTTTTCCATATAAAAGAAAAAGGGTTAATTCTATTGTTTTATGTTTGACTTTAGCCTTTTCATAACCTGTGTAATTTTGTAAATTTTAGGTACCTAAAAGTAGGAGCTTGTTGAATTAAGTACTTTAATGTTATATTCCTTCTCTCACTATTAATATTGCATTCACATTCTTAATTGAAAATCGTGTGCATATCTGGAAAACCAAAAATTTCATGCTGAAACTCTGTAATAAGTGACTGAAGAAATGGTCAGCTTAACTAACTTTCTCACGGTATGGAGATCACATTCTAATCTGTATCTTATTGTTATAATTCCACATGTCTATTATAACAATGTGCTCAAGAAAAAATAGAGTAAGAAATAAATTATACTTGTAAAATACTATATCCCAAATGCTTTCTATTTGCACAGTTTCTAAATAGAATATATTACTAGGTGTATTTCACATCTGTTCAGCCTTCAAGATTATGAGGGCTATTTAGGTTAAAGTTGAAATGAAAAGCTGTATCTGAATTCAGTCATAAAAAGCTTTGTATTGATTTAGTACAGACTTATTTATTGTGGCGTGTAGTAATGTTCTCTTGAACTCTGCCATGTAAAATGAAATATTAAGGCCCAGGTTACGATGGTAATGGATACTGCATTAGAGGAGGTAGCAGGGCAGAGCAGAAGGTTGGAAGAGAGTTGAAGATTAGGAGCAGCTTATAGAGCAAATGAAAACTTCAGTATGCCCTGATGAAGAAGGCATTTGTACCCCCAGTAACATTTTGATATTTTTTCTTCTCTTATAGGCAAACGTACAAATGTCTACCACAAGACTAAAGTGTGATATGTTATGTTTTTTACCATAAGCACCCATAAAATGAGCTCCATTGCAGACAGGTATGTTAATAGATATGGAGAATTTCAAAAGAATTATTGTTCAATGCTTTCTTTGATAATCTTACGGTTAATACATTTAGATGTTAATTTATGCAAATATTAAAGTGTGAGATTTTGCCTTTTTTTGACAAAGTTTGGTAATTGTTAGATGTGTTGTTTTGTAGCCACTGGACATAGTGATTTCAATTTCTTGAGGTTAATTCTAAAATGCATTACCTGTTTTCAGCTATGGAATAACATCTATGCAAGTTGAGCTGATTTTTAATGTTTACTTGAACATTTGATTTTTTTTAATACTTCAGTATTTGATTAAGGAAAGCAAATGCATTTAAATGATTAGTGTTGCTGTAGGTGATAGTAAAGTGACCTGCTAACCTATTTCAAGGGAAAAGTAATAGCTGAGGCATGTTTTCTACTCAGTTCCTTGAGCTGGACTTTCTTAGCTGCTTAGGTGAATATCTGTCCTTGACATTCTGTGTGTTACCATTTTTGAGACTTCAGAAGATGAAACTTCCATCTAATTTATGGCAAGTTAAACATGATTGAAATAAATAACAGTAAAAGTAAAGGGTAAAACTTCTATAATGCTTGTCTAACTTCTCAGTTCTTCTAGTGAAGTTTTGTGTCATCTCACTGAAACTTCAGCCTTTTGAATATACAGATTGCCTCTAGAAGCTTGATGTTTATGCAGTAGCACGCAAAATAATAACTTCCTAATATTACTGCTTGTCATAATGTACAGTACAATTGCCTGATGGTTTATAAATCAGAGAGATGAGGTAAGCTTTTAAGAAAGGTTAGTTGCCTTAAGGGAGGGAAATATTAGGATAAGAAATTTCAGGATAGACTCACAGAGGTCAGTGTGAACAGCACTAAATAGACTGAAAGCAGGCAGAAGAAGTTAGAGAAATAAAATGTGAAAGTCCACTATACAGCAATTTTGAAAAACCGAAGTTTTGACTTGACTTTCAAAGCAAAAGGAAGTGAACAGAGGTGTTGTGTGAAGGATACTGAGGCATCTTCAAAGGAAAGCACATTCCTATTTTGGTATTTTAACACCTCTTTAGCAGCAGATGGACAGTAATTAAGTTGAGAAAAAGTTATGTGCTACTTGTTTAGCAAGCAAATATAATGAATAGTTACTGTTTAACATTGCTATTACCTGTATATTAATGAAATTACCTATATGGCTGAAGTATAGCATATTCTTTAGCTCTCTTCCACTAATAGTACTTCAGAATTTAAGAAAAATATATTTTCAGTAATTGGAATGGAAATTGCCAATAAAACTAAATGATATATGTCCTCTCCCATGTTTTCAAAAGGGTAAGGTAATGCAAATCATCAAGAAGATAGAAAACCAAAATTAAGCATTGTTCAATTTAGTGTTTGTGTAGGGTTGTAAGTTCTTAGTAGAAGTAGTCTGAAAATCCTTTGAGTTGTGTCAGAAATGAAAGGTTTTTTTCTTTATCTTTAGTAAATGCAAGCAGGACATAGCAGACTTAGCTTCAGGTTATTGATGATGGTCCTTGTGAGGCATCACAGTAAAACAGTTCCTTGGTTTCTTGATGTAATAGAATTGATAATGAATAATCAGCCTTTTCTCCTTCCCCCTTCATTTTGACTGGACTTCAAAGGAGAGGAATTTTCACTCCAACATATTTCTTTTCGTTTCTTTCAGAAATGATGGAAGCATTTTTGATGGGCTGGTGGAAGAAGATGACAAAGATAAAGCAAAAAGGTAAGTTTTTAAGTTATTTAAAGCTAAGAAATGTCCTGTACTTGTATGCTTTAACTTACCAGTGTGATTTCTAAACAATAAAAATGTTACTCTTTTATAAATAAACATGTTAGTCAACAGCATTTGTTTTACTGTTATTTTTCAGCTATGTTGTGTATTTATAACTCTGGTGAAATTATTTGTGTTTTGTAAAAGGGTGCTTTATTCCAATGGCTTTGCTGCACCGTTCTGTGAGGAGGAAGCCATTCTTCAAAAATGGTGTCTGAGATATGGAGTAGGTGTTTTTGTGACAATTCTCACAGCAGAAATTCTTAAGGGGCTGTTGGCATCAGGAAGTTGGCAGTAGTATGCAGCTTATAAGAAAGTTTCACAGTTGTTATAAAACATTTTCTGGTTTGTTTTTCAGAGTGTCTAGAAACAAGTCTGAAAAGAAACGTCGAGATCAGTTTAATGTACTTATCAAAGAGCTGGGTTCCATGCTCCCAGGTAATGCTCGGAAGATGGATAAATCCACTGTGCTGCAGAAGAGCATTGACTTTTTACGGAAGCACAAAGGTATTTATTTGTAACAATAAAAATTATTTATAAGTTCTTAAATTTTTAAGTGATACTCAATTATTACATAAATTACTAAAAGTTTTGCAGCTTCTATAAGGAACTTGTCAAAAAAGCATGAAGAGCTCCTGGAGAAAGATAGTCTTAGGATCATCTAGGTAGCAGAGATGTAACTGTGTTTCTGCTAATACTTTGCAAGAGCCAGTACTATTTTTTTGTCTCATAGTTGTCAATGAAATTGGTTTCACAAAGAGAAGCATTTGTTTTTGAAATAACCTCAAAGTTTTTTGTTTTGGACACATGTTGGTTCAAGTTTTTAAAGTTTTCCTTCACAGGAAAACTGCTAATCCATTTCAGTGGAATTACTTTCTGGAAATACTTACTTTGATATTTAGATAAGCCTGGTTTGAACAGTTGATTTGTCTCCCCAGGTTCTACTTGAAGCAAGATAAATCACTGAAAAACTAGTCCAAGGGAAATTAATGCTCCCTCTCTTCATGTCAGGTGCCTACACAATTGACTGCTTAAACAAAGATGATAAGGCAGTAGGTCACTGTGGTTTCCAGCAAGTGTTACTGGGCAGGTTGTTTGAGAGAAAGTGAAATGCAGTGGTCATAGAGACCAGGAGTATGGGCATTTTGGCATTGTCTTTTTTCCTTTTAGCTGGGAAAAAAACCCCAGAAAACCTATAAATACTTTTAGCTAAACTTTGTGAGTTTCAAGACATACCCATGGATTTATAAGCCACTGAGTGTGTGTGTTGTTCTTTAAAGGCCATGTGAAATGTCAAAACGATCAATATCCTTGACCATCCTTGCTATGCTTTGTTCCTCTGGCTGTTTGAATCAGCTGATGGTGGGATATACCCAGATATGTTGTACTGAAGTTTGTTACAGGTTGTTATTTCTGTCACAAAAAAAATTCTTCCACCAAGCGTACGCTTATTTATGGCTGTTAGATATTATGTGTATAAAAAAAATCTCTGTTCCTGCTCCTACACTTGTTCTTAATATGGCACCTTGTGGTTCACACTGCCAAAAACAAGATTAAAAATTGAAGAAAATGAAATCTTCTGCTAGTTAACCCATTTCTTTGAGTAGTTTCTGAGAATGCATACTAACTAGTAGGGTCAAAGGAAGTAACCATAAGGTTATAAAATAAGTAAAGCTATTAAGTTGATGAATAGTTATGTATTTATCAACAGTATGTGTGTCAATTTAAGGTATGAGAAATGTTTTCCTATGCCCTAGCATGTCCCTTCCATTAGTGTTATGTTTCCAGTAACAAATGTGTGCTGAATGTTGCCATTAAAATTGTAAACATAATTTAAATGAAAAGGGAGAGGGGTATAATTCATCTGAGAATTCATAGGTTTGGGGTTTTTTTTTTAATTAAATATTGATTACTTTGTTTTAATTTTCTGAGATACATTTGTCTCATAACAAAAAGAAAAGCAGTATGAAGGCTTCTTTTCTGTAAAAGTCAGTTCTTCAGGTTCTGAGGCCCTTGTGAAAATTGGTTCTGTTTCAAAATCACTTTATCTTGTATTGATGATTCCTGACATAAAATATAGAATGCAGAACGAACATGTGTGTCAGCCAGCCAGCAGCACCAGTCATACTTCTTTCTTCAAAGTGCTTTGAGATTATTTTTTAATTACAATTATTGTTAATTTTTATTTTTTAGAATAAAGGGGCAAAAAGCAGCTCTGGAGATGGATGCCTTTTAGGGCATGGGACTTTTTTCCTTCGCTTGGCGTGACAGAATGCAGCTCTGTGTGACTGCACATATCATATTAAGGTCCTTAAAGCTCTGGCTGCCAGTGCTTACTAGCATTGCTGTGCACTGGTTTACATTAAAATGTTTTTGGACAAAATGTTGGCAAAGTTCAGAAGAATATTTTATCTCCTGAAGTGCTGGATATGTTACAGTAAGACCCAGTGACCTAGCAATAAATGAATTGTTCAGCACTGAGTAGCTGCTTTATTGTTGAAATCCTACTGTGTTTAGCCACCAGGATTTAACTGCGTTGCTTCTGGTTCTTTGTGGACTGTTTCCACATTGGCCAAGCTTGGTACTCTGGTGGCAGCTCCAGGTGACCTATCTGAGCTGGTTGTTAGCCAGTGTGGATTCTGTTTCTCGCTGGGAAAAAGACAGCAGGCTGAACACACTGAAATTGTATCAATGGGAGCTTCTCCTTGACAAATACTGCCTGTCATATTTCTTTGAATTTGTAAACAATAAATTTTTAAAAATTATTAAATCCCGAAGAATTTAGCTATAACTGTAACTAAATATAACTGCAAGTAGTAGACTGATACTCCTACAACCTGCAGATAAATGGTACAGATCTTGGCCTGGCTGGCAATTTGTTTAGAGAATTCTCAGTGCTGATGTGGAGTTATTTCAAATACAGAACATGAAGACTGAAGTGTAATGTGTTTGGTTATGCTCCTCTTTCTGGTATCTAGCTCAGGAATGTGATCATACTGCCATTTTTCTTTGAGTGCAACCTTCTGCCAGAATTTTTAGGCATTTCTCTGAAGTTACCAAGTGAAACAAGTTCTGTGTTACTTTGGCTCTGTTTGCCAGTATCATACTTGCTCTAATTATGGAAAATGTAAAAGAACACCTGTACTTGTGATAAGATATTTCAGAATGGTTTGTCAAAGGCACGAACTTAAGCTTTTATTTAGCATAAATCCATTCTAATGCAAAAGACAGTCTTAACTTTTTAAAAAAAATTTTTATGTCTAAAGTAGGATGGGTATAAGGTCAGAATGAGCCAATGAATCAGACTTTTCCAGTTTAAAGTGAAGATTCTCTGTGTCCTGTGGAATGAATGCACTAAGTTCCTGGAATTTTGCCTCCACTTTGGTGGCAGAGCTTTTCATTTTCATGTCCTTTGACTTGCCCCTCAGTATTTAGTACCTTTGTTCTGACTGAAAAGCTGGACTTGGGGTTATACTTAGGTTGTCTTTATTCTCCAGCCCACTCTTCTTGCTTTGTGATACCATTTCAAAATAGATACCAAAAGCCTGGTCAATTTATATCTTTTGTGAGATCTGATAATTGGAAAGTCTTACTTGTTAATATTTTTTTCACCTCTTCTTGTAGCTTTCCACTTTTGGCCAGTTTCTTGCATGACCTTGCTGTTGTTTGCTGTTCCTTTAGTTAAGTCTAAAGCGCTTTTGTAAAGTTTTCCCCCTTCAGTGTGGTAATCAAAATTACAAACATTTCCAGCCCTTTGCATACTTAACTCAATTCCAGGTTTTCTGGCTATTGGAGCCATCTGAACTCACACTCCAACTTACGATCTTTGTACAGGCTTGTCCTTTAGAAATCAAAAGCCTTAAGGATTTGGTTTGGTTTTTTTGATTTGTCTAACTACTTGATTACTTATCCAAGGTTGTTCTTACAACCGGCACTTCTGTGATTCCCTTGTTGCTCATCAAAAGTGAAGCACTGTGAGGTCTTGCTTCTTGTTATTTTAGTTATCAGTTGATAAGGAAGCATCACTTTCGGAACCCAGGGTCAGGTTTTGCTTAGTAGCCATTGTTTCTCTCACCTGTGTATGGAAGTTAATCTATATGTTTCTCAGCTCCTGCAGGAATCTCTGCTCAGAATTCATCTATATCAAAATTCATCTATGCGTATGTAACAGACGGGACTTCTAGAGTAGAATCTGTCATACAGCTCTTAACAATCTTTGTTGAAAACCTACTCTTTTTTAAATGTAACCAGAAAAGAGCAAGAAGAAAAGAAAGGACAGTGACAATTTTTGGTGCAAGGGTTAAAATGACAAGGATTGGCCAAGATCCTTGAGGATTAGCCATTTTAATGACATAAACTGATCAGGAATTTTGGCTTTCTATGTCTTTATAAACAACACTCTTAATAAAACATTTTATTACAGTCTCAGAGGAAAGAGTATCTTTTCGTTCTCAAAATCCATTACTGACTCTCACTAACTTCAGTATTACCTTGACGTCTGGCAGGACTGCAGCACAAACTACTTGAAGAAAAGAGAAGACAAGTTTAATTATGACACGGGAGAAAACATTTATTTCCTTTTAAGGAACAACATCTATATATGTAATGAATGAACAACAGAGGAGACTGGAGAACTTTCTGCTATTTCTCAGCTGTGTATAAGTGGAAGAATAATGGCTTTTGGAAGTATGAATCCTTATACTGTGTATGTGTTTGATTGTAGAAATTACTGCACAATCAGATGCCAGTGAAATTCGACAGGACTGGAAACCGACATTCCTTAGTAATGAAGAGTTCACACAGTTAATGTTAGAGGTATATTATTTCTGTTTTTCTGGGAGTAGAATAGTTCCTCACCAGGAGTGATTCCATTATGAAATTTTTTACTTTGATGACATATCTTTATTCTCATATTTGAGTTGTAACTATACGTTTTAATGAAGATAAACAGTCAAAATTCCTATGTATGCAGTGTTTAAAATCAAAGCAGATTTTCTTTGAACTGCATTTTCAATTAAGTAAAGATCATAACAGGGTAGGTCCATAAATGAACATGTTTAGTGTCAAAGAGGTTATTTTAAATTATCAACATAAGGAAGATACTAGAGAAAGGATTATTATGCATAAATTAAAATCCTAATTCTTAAATAGGCTCAACACGTTCCTGTAACTTGTGAGCAATAAGTGTTTAATTTCTTTACTTGCTGTAAAACTGGTGTGAGAGCATTACTTTGCTGAAGAAGATTACATGAATAGTTGCAAAACTACTGGAACTAAACTTTCAGTATAAGCTGTTATTTTGTTAGATATGAGCATAAATCATTTATATCTTGTTAGTGAAACAATTTTTAATAGTTAATGAAAAATATTATAAATGAAAAAACACTTCTTAATTTTTATTCCATAGATAAACCTTTTCTTTGCACAGATACAAAAAGTTAAAATTTCTGATTTTCAATATTTTAAAAAATTTCAAAAAATCCTCTAAGAGTTTTTTTGAAGATGTGACCTTTAAAATTTCCTATTTAGAAATACAGTTCTGTCATGCTTTTGTTGGTAGCATTCCACTGAAATACTGTTTTGTGTTCAGAAGAAAGAAGTTTGAGTTCAGTAGAAGATAAGGCATTCAGTACTGTATCTTACAGGTTTCAAATCTCAATAAAATCTCACTACAAGCTTCTTTTTATTCAGTACTGTATCTTACAGGTTTCAAATCTCAATAAAATCTCACTACAAGCTTCTTTTTTGGGATTGGGAATATTGAGATTTCTAAATACTAAAATTCATCGATTTTGCTGGCTTTTTTACATGGTTTTCTTGTAGTTTTTCCACATCTTCTTGCTTTTGTCTCTAGCTCATTTTTATGAGTTTTCTGATGTCTAAAATGATGGAATTAAAAATAACAGGCAGGCAGTGTGGGAGTTGGGGAAAACAGTGGCTTTCTATATCTGTACTTGCTTCTGAAACCACAGATTATTTAAGAACAGAACAGTATGGGAATTGTAATGCTTCTAGTGTAAAAGCAAGACTAAGGATTTTTAGTAGGGAAAGACATTCCCCCTTCTGTAATAAACAAAACTAAAATTGGTCTACATTATTTTCTGTGTTGAACATAGCTTAACATTTTTAGTATGCTCTATTTCTTTTTATTTAACTGCCCGTTATGTTTAATTTCAGGCTCTTGATGGTTTTTTTTTAGCAATTATGACAGATGGAAATATAATATATGTGTCTGAAAGTATAACTCCCTTACTTGAACATTTGCCAGTAAGTAACAAATTGCTTTCAGTAACATATCAGTTTGTCTATGGTTGGTGTTCTGATATCGGTACTAATAAATCGTTGGCCTTTCTGGCATTATAGGACAGATGTATGCTTTGTTTTAATGTTTCTATTTTTTCTTCAGCACAACTCCTTCCCACTGGTCTGTCTCCTATATTAAACATTTCCTTTGGAAATGCAGAATGCAGTCAGCACTCTGTTGGAAAGGATTATGAAGTGCCTAGCATCAGTTTCAATATATAACTGAAGTAACACAGTTGACTGCAGGATACCCTTTAGAGTTCACAGCCTCTGTATGAGTCAGAAGAGTATTACTAAAGACCTACATAATTGAAAATTTTTAAACTAATTTTTTACTTCTTTCTTAACAAAGCACTCTGAAAAATACATTGCTGCTGGTTACGCTTTTTAAGTTCAGTATATACTTTTGGTTTTACCGCATTCACTCATCTTTAATCATGGTGACATTGCTCACTGGTAAACTTAACATTATTGTTTTTAGAGTTACCTTTGAATTATGTTATTCTGAAGTGAGGCAAATTAGTGCGAACAACTGATCTGTGCATACATACATTTTGTGATTCCTCTTTTTTAAATACTTAACCAAGTGCATTTATGCATATAATCAGTTGTTCCGTTTTGCTGCATTCATCTGTGTTGTTCACAGTTTTGTGTACAAAGCTGTGGAACTGATAATAAAATGTGGTAACTGGCAACTCATCCCCACACAGCAGCTCACTCATCACCCTCCGTGGGATGGGGGAGGCAGTTGGAAGGGTAAAAGTCAGAAAACTCGTGGGTTTAGACAGTTTAACAGGTAAAGCAAAGAAGCAAGGAATTCATTCACCACTCTCCATGGGGCAGGCAGATCAGGGTGAGATTTTTTTCTGGCAAAATATTTTTGTGTATTCCAGCAGGTGGCCTTGTTGAATCAGTAATGAACTGTGGAATTGTTTTGCATTAATATAGTAGGCTTTGTGACCATGTACATCTTGCATTAATGCTTATTAAATCTTTTTCTTTCAGTCTGATCTTGTGGATCAGAGTGTATTTAATTTTATCCCAGAGGGGGAACATGCAGAAATTTATAAAATATTGTCTTCTCATCTTCTGGAAAGTGATTCCTTGACACCGGAATACTTAAAATGTAAGTAGTTATTTTGGGCTAACCCCTGTAGGCAGCTCAGCCCCACACAGCTGCTCGCTCACTCCTCCCAGTTGCACAGGCAAAGAATCAGAAGAGTAAAGGTGAGCAAACTTGTGGGTTGTGATAAAGGCAGATTAACAGGTGAAATCAAAATCTGTGTGCACAAGCAAAGCAAAATAAGGAGTTGGTTTGCTACTTCGGGTCAGTAGGCAATTTTTTAGCTATCTCTGGGAAAGCAGGGCTACATCATGTATAATGGTTACTTGGGAAGACCAATGCCATAAGCCCAAATGTCTCCTCCTTCTTCCTTCCTCCAGCTTTTATTGCTGAGCACAGTGCCATATAGTAGGGGATAGCCCTTAACTCAGCTCTCCCTGCTGTGTGCCCTCCCAGCTGCTTGTGCACCCCCAGCCGCCTCACCAGTGGTGGTGTGGGATAAAGAGAAGACCTTTGCACTAAGTGCTGCTCAGCAATAACTGGCATATCCCTGTGCTAGCAACACTGTTTTAGTCACAAATCCGAAACACAGCACCTGTGAGCTGCTGTAGAGCAAATTAACCCTAGCCCAGGTGAAACCAGTACAGTGGTTGTGTTAAAAATTATCTACTGGGAATCATATGTGATTAGTTTTTCCAGTTTATTTAAGCAGGAACATGTGCTTCAGAGCCCTGAAGAACAGAAGCATTATTTTGTGTGTTCCCCTCTAGAGTAGAATTTTCAAAGTTGCGTTGCTTTTCAGTTTATGACTTTCCTATGTAATAGAAATGTTCATATTGTTTCTAGAGCTTCTATTTAGACAGATTTAGCAGTTGGCAAGAATAAAAACATAGCAGCCTAATGGGGTTTGGAAGCACATGCTTTAGTGAACTTAAGTTCAGGGCATCTTCTTTAAAACAGCTCTGTTTCTCAGAGGTTTTTGTCTTCAGTATTCTGGCCCTTCATGCACAAGTTCTAAAGGAATTCTTTTCTTTAGCCTGGTTACTCTCATTCTGGTTAAATACAGAGGCTGTGGCCAGTTGTAATCACAACACTTAACAGAATCTCAATATGTATGCAGCTTAATTATTACTGCTTTTCATTTCATGTTGCCTGTGTGCTTCATCAAGCATGTAGACTATTAATTTGTTTATCTTTTTCTAGCAAAAAATCAGCTAGAATTCTGTTGCCATATGCTGCGAGGAACAATAGATCCAAAAGAGCAACCTACATATGAATATGTAAAGTTTATAGGAAATTTCAAATGTTTGAATCATGGTAAGTAATTTCAGCAATGTTAGAACAGAATACTTTGGCAGTTCCACAGCTAAACTGGCTTGGGACCATTGTGCAAAATGTAGATGAACTAAAATCAGTCTTTTAAAAGAAGATCTTGAAGCAGAGTTTTATCACTTCTGTATCGGTGTAATGAAAAAGAAGAAAAACCGCCTGTCAGATATTACAGGCCTGTGTTGTTGAATGCAAAATACAGTAATTATGCTTAATGCTTTCAATTAAAGAAAACTAGTATTTTGTAAAACATTTTCTAAGAGAAATTTAAGCAAATGTTTTAAAATAGAGTCTGAATTTTTAAAAGCATAATCCATATTTAAGCGGGTGACTAACTTGCAGATCAGTGGTACTGAATACCTGCAATTCTCATTATGCAGGCAACTGGGAAGGAAAATGTTTGTTTCCCCGCCATTTCAGTTCTGTGCTTTCACTTGACAGGAGTTACCACTCAGATAAGTTGGTGGGCCAGTACAGTTTTCTGCACTGAGTTCCTACTCCCTTCCATTGAAATTATTTTTATTAGCTGTGTATAATATTGTTCCTCTGTACTGCATCTCTAATCTGTTTGGCTAGGCTGTGCTTACTGTTGACTTGGGAAGCCTGTTTTTTTGTCCAGACAAGTTGGTTCTGCAGTGTGATCAGTAATAGATCCTTAGAAAAATCACACAAAAAGTATGAAAATCAGTATTTCATAAATAAATCTGTGGGGTTTTTAATCTGATACCAGGATTTTTCTCAAAAAATGGGAAGAGGTTGAGTCTTAGTGCCAAAGGCAGTTATGTAATATTATAGGAAAGACAAGAAACAGTCCTGAAAAGGCCAAGTATAGTGCTAGTCTTGGAATGAGGAGTTGGGAAACTGCAGACCTATCAGTCGCAATTCAGTATTTGGAAATACTCTGGAACAAATAATTAAATTATAGATGAATTTCAGGAAGCTAGCAAGGAATTGAATGGCAGCCATTGTGGATTTTTCAGGTAGAAATAGCATCAAATCAGTTCAGCTTCCTCTATCAAATAGAGTAACACACTGTGTGGATAAGAAGATAAAGCAGAAATAAATGATGGTCTTTTAAAATATATTTTTTTTATCATATTTTGTTCTCACAAGTGTCTAAGGGAAGCATATGTTAATTGAAATTGCTGGAGAGTAGCTGCAGAAACTGGTTGGAAAGGTTACCAGTATTCACTATCAAAATGGAGTTTTAATGGATGACTTATGGATTTGATCCGTATTTTCATTAATGTTATGAATAATAGAACATAGTTTGCAATCATGAAATGATCCACTATAAACAAGATAAGAACTCATCCCCAAATTTAGAAAAGAAATTATTTTGGCTAAAAACCCAGAAAAATTGACTAAGAAAAAATGCAAGTTACTACATTTAGGAATATCAGACTATATGAACAGGGACACTTACGGCCAGATACATAGCAGTCCTTTAGGAAAAGGAGTTACTGTGGAATGTAGATTGAACATGACCAAATCTCCATGACCAACCACCAGACTAAAAATGCAAAAGCCTTTCTAGAATATATTCTAGACAACATGAAATAATCTCACTGCGC
The DNA here is from genome assembly GCA_013400975.1 of Atrichornis clamosus. Classification (NCBI taxonomy): domain Eukaryota; kingdom Metazoa; phylum Chordata; class Aves; order Passeriformes; family Menuridae; genus Atrichornis; species Atrichornis clamosus. Next base: position 34,474 of record WBMZ01001330.1, on the reverse strand, counting down.
TTCTTAGCACTCACATGTCCTCATCCAGTTTTTGATACTTACCAGAAGTAAAGAGAGAGTTCAGAATAGAGCAACGAAAGCAAGCAGAAGTTTATAAATCTAACTTACAAGGCAAGATAAACTCTGAAAAATAAAGGACAAGGACTAAGATAAAGATGAAGGAAAATGCCTATTTTCTTTCTGATGGAAAGAGCAAAGAACTGTAAGCTTAATTTGCATAAAGAAACTACAGTAGGAGTTCTAGAGTTGAATTCAAACCAGTCAGGATTCAAAAAGCCTCACAGTGTTTTGAAATCACCACCTCTACAGCTTAGTAAAGATAAACTAAATTGATAACTGCTGGAAATGAAAGATAAGGTTATGATTCCATCTGTGTGATTCAGTAAGTGGAATTTGTTCTCAGCTCAGTATCCTGATTCTTTCACATCCGTAGTTGTGCCTTTAATTGTTGTGTTACTCAGTATGTCTTCAGCACGTGGTGCTTAAATGTGATGGAAGTCTAGAAAATAAATACTTACCTCAGAGTTTGAAAGAAAAGGTTAGCAAACCCTGATGCAAAAGATAAATTTTGAAACACCTTCAAAAAGATATTCTTGAAGAAAGTGTAATCCAGTCATTTTTAGCAGTTAGCAAGGATTAGAACTGTTACTAGCTTCTCAAAAATGCTTTGTCAGGTAATACCATGCTGACTGTAGTTCTCATTCTTTGAGAAAGTTACTTGATGATTGTGTTCCCATCACTATGTAACTATTCCTATTCCTGTGTTACTATTTCTGTGCATATAGGTGCAGAGATATGTAGCGTTTTTCTTAATGCATGTTACCTTACAAGCAAACCACATTAGATAAATATTGGGCCACTTGTCTTGTGATGTATTGCTATTTTCCTCCATGCTTATATTGTCATCTCTGTTGTCATCTTCTCCTGTCTCCCCTCAGTTCCCAACTCCGCGCACAATGGTTTTGAAGGAACTATTCAGAGATCACACCGGCCTTCATATGAAGAGAAAGTTTGCTTTGTAGCCACAGTTAGATTAGCTACACCTCAATTTATCAAGGTATGTACAAATGAAATAACTTTTATATAATTTTTAAATGGGCTCTGAATGGGAAAACTTCAGAGAGAATACGCACAACATTTATAATGTTAACGAAAACCATAGGGAATTATGCACAACATTTATAAAGTTAATGAAAACCATAGGGAATTTTATGGTATGAAACTGAAAGTGTCTATTTCTTACTTCAAAACGGCTAAGTTTTATGCAAAGTATAAAACAAACTTAGAGTGAACTCTAATTCTAAATAATACTATAAAATAGAAATATGAAAGAAATAAATTTCAAAGAAGTCAACAGGAATATAATTTAATATGATCAACTTAAACAAAAAGAAAAAAATTACATCAAGATTGCATTTTCACTGGAGAAATTATTAATTTTAGTTGAACTTGGATGTGAATTTTATGCTGATGGTCTTGCTGCAGTTTGAGACAGAAATAAATCTGGGAAGGCTTAATGAATGCTTACATTACTTGTCAGTAATGAAGAGTTGTGTTTGAGGTAATAGAAATCTTTTGTTTCAATGCAGTTATTCAGTAACTTGTTGGTTTAAACCAAACATTTTGCATAACTGTTAATGTACAGTGGGAAGGTATCTTTCCAAGTTTAGAAGTGGATGCTTATGAAATTTGTTCTTCACTAAGTATAATCCTGTTTCTCACCAAAACCAGTCAAAATAAATACTCAGGATAAGGTACACTATAGTCTGTGATTGTGATTCAGATTATATGTTTGATACAAATATAAGAATCAATGTTCAGGGTAGTCTACTATCTAACATTTGTTTTTGCAATTCAGTTGTAAAGTAATGCCATGAAATGTATGTGGCCCATTGTGAAGCTGTTGTCTGTAATACAAGAACTCTGAACTTTTAAGCATTCTGCCTCGAAGTTTAAAGCACTGATGTCTTAAGCTGGAGACTGTTGGTGCTAACTTCTGAAGACATGGTTTATATACTTCGCACTTCAAAATCTTAGTAGGGAGCCTGTGGAGAAATCATACAAACTTCTTCAGTTCTTCTTCAGGCTGAATAGGAATTGTGTCTCTCCAGATTCCATGCCAGAGAAAGTTTGTTATTTTTTCTGAAGCTATTGAAATCTTTAATCTGACACTTTCCTTCCCATGGGGGTGTAAATAATCTTCTTCCTGTTATGCCTACAACTGGTAGAGGTGTTAAATATGGGATTTTTGCTTCCGGAAGTACTTGGCAAAAAAAGACCAGCCTGACATTTGCAAATGCTTTTGTCTTTTAAAGACTGACAGTTTATAGTAAAACTTCTATTTTTCTTACTTCTGGAAGATGAGGACCATCCATTTATGATCTTCAGGTGTCTCAGTCTCCTGCAGGCTGAAGCCTTACAAGATTAAACTCTGGCCAAAGCTTCATTCCTGTACCTGAACTTCTGAGCCCTTAGTGCCTAAGGAAGCTTCCATGTTAGAAAAGTTGTAAGATCCTCCCAAGACTTTTGACTGGTGCTGTCATCTGGGATATCTTGTGAAGAAGACTAACATTAGAGTGAAGACTTAATCTGGAGTGAAGACAAACTTGTTTGTACTCTTGTGATTCCTTCTGTTATTGTTGAGGCTAGCATTGACTCTAGCAAATAAGTGTCTGTCAGGAACTCTACCATTCCAGTAACTTCACTAACAGATGCCTTATTAAGGTAGAACCTTCCTGCTCATCTGTCACTTACTCTCTTTATTTCAGTGGGAATACAGTTCTGGATTCTTTTTTTCCTAGATGTAATTTTTCAAGAATATGCAGTGCTTTTTACATCTTTTAGGTTCACATTTTTATTTTATGCATATGACCCCACCACTTTTGTAACAAAATATGCCACAAATATTGTTCCCCAGTGAAGATACTTGGTTCTACACAATCTTTAAAACTTTTGTCTTGCATTTTGGCTAGTTGATGATTGAATCCTATCAAGAAGGCAGGATTAATCCAGCCAAAAGGCTTCTACCAGAATACTTTTTGTTACAAAAGAAAGTCCTTTCTTTTCTAGATGCCTTGTTGATAGCTTCAACAAGACGCCTTGTTGAACAAGCTGGCTTCTGCCCAGGGGTATTTTACAGTGGAATAGCTGTAAATCATTAATATAAATGTATTGAGTAATTGGATACTAACCTCCTGCCAGTTCCTCTCTAACAATGATGTTTTTACTGTGATTTTACTGCCTGCACTTCAGTGATTTTTCCTTTTGTTTTGACTTGTGCCAAAATAATTAGATTAAAAGAAACAACAAATCAAAAGTATATCTCAAGGATATACTTTTGCTCTGTCATTCCTCTTACTTTACTATGACTGGTACTTTATTAAATGCTGTAATTTTAGGAAAGTAGATGAGCTTTGGGGGTTAGGGGTAGTTTCAGGCTTGAAGTTTGAGTCTTGCTAACTGGAATTCACATGAAGAGTCATACATTTGTGCCCAGAGTTGTTTAGTTCATTGCCTCCATCTAATTCATCCATCACTCCCATCATTTTCTAAGTTATTGTCTTTAGATTTTACAGTGATGGAGGTGAGGAAAAAACATTGCCTAGGTATGGTCACTTTTTCCTTTCATAGAAAGAAAACTTTGATTATTTTAAAAACTGCAGGGTATCCAATTAAACTCTTTGCATTATAAGCTGAAAGAATAAAAAGAAAGATGGTTCTGCTGTTAGTCTGCTGTTGTATTTTTCTGCAGGACTACTTTAGTTGTAGATGTTTGCAGAGCAGCAGTGTGTTCATCTGTCCAAATTTGTCTTGAGTATTCTGGCAGTGTAGCAGCAGTTTCCACACTGCAGTCTTTAGGAAACTCTTGTAGTATCTGATCATCAATATATTCTACTGTGTTCCTGGCACTGGGAATACCATTGCAAGTGCCTACAAATGACAAATGTGTGCAGGTCCAAAAAGAAAGATTTGCTGATCTCTGATTTTAATGTAATGCTTTGAGGGGTGTATTTGTACGTATGCATGTATTCTATCATCCCTCTTCCTTCTTGTAAGGCAGTACTAGAGGAGTTTGCAAAAAACCAACTGGCTGAGGGTGCTTGGTGGTGTTACTGTCTCTGCATGAAGCACAGTACTTGATGGAGCATCTTTACTTCTCTCGAAGGGGATAGTAAAAGTTGACATGTGCTCTGAATGAGTGGAAGATATTCAGAACAATGTGCAGAATACCTTGAGTTTTTGTTGTAATGGAAATACAATCATTCTCTTACTTTTCATGAGTTCTAAACATAAGATTAGTGTGTTATTTGTAGTACATGTCGGTGCCCTCAAAGAGATTTAGAGTACTCTGTGTTCACTAAAGGGAAGGATCCTAAACTCAAAGTAATGTGACCATTTTACTACTGGTGGGTTTTACCCCTTATAAATGTAGACTGTAATCAGAGTGTCTGGTGGGAGTGTTTCATCTTTTATTTTGCATGTTACAATTTAAAAGCATAACTGCAGGAACTACCGATTTCTGCTTGTACTACTGTGTTTGTAGATACTGAGTTTAAGTTTAATCTTATGCCATGGTTAGTCCATTTAAATCAACCGAGCATCAGCCTGGCACAGTTGAGATTAGATTCTACCTCAGTACTGTGCATCTTAACAAGCAAAACCAATGAGACTGTCTAAAAATAACGTTATAACTATTGTGGAGTTACTCACTAGGTAAGTCTGAATTTGAAAAGAGCTTGTGAATTAGAATAGAGCAGTTTTAAGAGATATTTTTGGTTTTTTTGCTTTTTAGGAAATGTGCACTGTTGAAGAACCCAATGAAGAGTTCACATCTAGACACAGCTTAGAATGGAAATTCCTATTCTTGGATCACAGGTGCAATTCATTCTATGTAGTAGCAATAGTAGCTGAATCACAGTGGTGGCTCTAATAGTGTTATAATGCTGTTTAGAATTCACTAATCAGCATTAACTGCTCATAGCTTGTGTTGGGTTTAAGTTTTACTTCTTTTCAGAGCATGTACTGTCAGCAAGAAGGCTTATCTAATTAAATAATTCTGGTTGGTTTGGGGGGTTTTTTGTGTGTGTGAAAATAAAATGACTTTTTTTTTTTTGTTAAATAGGGCACCTCCGATAATAGGTTATCTTCCATTTGAAGTTTTGGGAACATCAGGCTATGATTATTATCATGTGGATGATCTAGATAATCTGGCAAAATGTCATGAGCATTGTGAGTACAACTAAGTTGCTAAAATGAGCAAGTTTGTTAAATTGTACAACTATTCTGCTGAAATTCTGATACTTTGAGTGAAGTGTCTTTACTCCCATTCATTTGACATTATTATACTACTGTTCCTAATCTTTTTCCTTTTTGATGCAGAATTACAAAACAGAGTTAACTTTGTCTTATTATTCTGGGGTTTCATTGTGGTAAATTGGAGTGCACAGCTTTGACTAATACTTTTCCAGTTCTTCCAATAGCATTTAAAAGGCTCTATATTGTTTAATAAGTGCAAAAATTGTTTAAATATGTAGTGGAATAAGCTTTTTGTTCAGCTGTATTTTTGTTCATATAGCTATATTTAAATTCTTAGCGCGTAAATTTTTCACAATATATAAAAAGCCTCACAGAAATGGGAGTTTGAATTCTGCAGTTCTCTGAGAAATGCAGCTTTTTTTTTTTTTGGTAGAAAATTTAAAACCTGTTCTTGGTCATTGTCATAATACTGGATTTAGACATGGGTTTGGGCCATATGAACCTAGGAAATAATGTGCTTTTTACGTAATTGGAATATTTACAGCCTGGAAAGACAGTCAACTTTATTCTTCATCTTTACAGTAATGCAGTATGGGAAAGGGAAGTCATGTTACTACAGATTCCTTACAAAGGGACAACAATGGATTTGGCTGCAAACACATTACTATATCACGTATCACCAGTGGAATTCCAGGCCAGAGTTTATTGTCTGTACGCACACTGTTGTAAGGTAGGTTACTTTTAAAGTACCTATATTAGAGAAATTCTACTGGCATGAGAGCTATCTTGCTGGTATTTTTGGAAATAGAGAAATTATAGCAGTTTAAAGAATTGCTGAAAAGCTTCCTGTGATATTTTATAAGCAAGGTAGCTTTGAGGAGTTTGGTTTTTGAGGTACATTTTTTAAATCATCCAACAATACAGTAGTCATACTTGGTTTGTTCTTCTAGTTATGCAGAAGTTAGAGCAGAAAGACGACGAGAACTTGGTATTGAGGAGTCTCTTCCAGAGATAACAGCAGATAAAGTAAGTGTTTTATATAATTTTATTTTACATCTCCACATACTAAAAATAATATGTAAGCAAATATAGAGCAGCAAAAAGTGTTTTGTTCCATTTGTCCCCAAATAAAGTAATTATTTGATCTCTAAATAATGTGACTATTTAAAATGATCAAAGAAGTCTTGAAAGAGTGTTTAAATGTACTCTGCCTGTAACACCTTTCTCTTTTCAGGAGTTAATGTGCATGTAGTTACACTATAACATGGTAACACCTATAAGTTTTTGTCAAGAGCTGATTTCTGCAGCATTAGATTAATAAATAAATGTTCTCCCTTACTGCAAGTGCCCGTAGCCTGAAAAACCAAGGTCAACACACAAAGATGACTTAATGGAATTCACAATAGGAAAGCAGGAGCTGTTTAGTTGTGACTCTGTCATACTTCTTAGAAGTATACAAAATTCATTTTTAATTAATGTCCTTGTAAACTCAATGAGTTTTATAAGCTTGTGCAGATAATCTGTCACGTTTTACTCTGACAGATGAAAAATGTTTTCCCCTGGCAGTTTAACAAGTTTCATCTGTCAGTGCTTCTTCTAGTAGAATGAACTCATCCTTTCTCAAAAGAATAACAGTTCACTTGTTACACTGTTGTTCAGAGTGAATTGAGTGGCTAGAGAAGGAGGTCAGCTCAGTAGTCAGTTTGTGGCCTAGGTCTGCATGCATTTTGGTTTCTGTGGGTTTGGTTTCCAAGTATAAAAGCCTCAAATGGAAACGGAGCTTACAGCCATCAAACAGGCCACTACTTCTGCATGGTCACCTGTGTAAGGGGGTTGATTAGAAACGCCATGGTCCGAGGTATTTTCTAACAGAAATATGCATTGTGTGCTGAATAAGATAAATAATTGCTGGTTTTGTATGTCTCTTCAGAGTCAGGACTCCGGGTCTGACAACCACATAAACACAGTGAGTCTCAAAGAAGCACTGGAAAGGTTTGATACCAGCCCCACACCTTCTGCTTCCTCCAGGAGCTCAAGAAAATCTTCACATACTGCAGTATCGGATCATTCATGTAAGCATCAACTGTTGAAGATAGAATTGCCTTCCTAGTGAAGGCTTTCTCTACTTAATTTAACTAAATACGTAACTACCACTTAATAATCACTTTATGAAAATGGTGCAAGTCCTTTTTGATGGTTCAGAGATCTGCAGGCTACTCTAGATTACTAGCCTTTTCTAGTAGAAAAAGACTTCTAAGACACTAGAACACCCTATTTCAATCCATCAGACTGGATAGTCAGGGGAAAAAGGAGTCCAAGCCTTAAGAGTTTTTTTTATTCATGAAAAGCTTCCTGTGATTTGATTATTGCATTACAGAACTGAGATTACTATTAACATATTTCTTTCTGTTCTAACTCTCAACATTGTCAGCAACACCAACTAAAATGACAGTGGACACTAGCACTCCTCCAAGGCAAAGCTTATCTGGTCATGAAAAGACTGCACAAAGAAGATCATCTCTGAGCAGTCAGGTAATTTCAGAGAAAAATACTTGAACAGTGTAGTTCACCTTTAAAAGCTATTATTAAATCCATATAAGCTTTGTTTTATTTCTTCTAAAAACACATAATTTACACTGTAAGAGTTTCTCTTGGAATATGTGACTCTTTGAATGTACAACTTTGATATACTAGATTTTAAGGGAATACAATAATTAAGCATGCATGTATTTAGGTTTTGTCGTTAGGATTTGCAGGAACATGAATGAATCTCTTCTTTTACTCACAGAGAACTTCTTTCTGTGAGTGTGCATTTTTAATATACATACATATATATATATATGTAAAAGACCAACATAGTGCTGTGTGTGTCCCTACAGAGAATTCATACAAATTTATGAATAAGAATACTAGTGAATACTTCCATATACTTTCCAAAATCTTGGTAGCACAAGAAATTGTCATGATTAATGTACTTGGTGCTCATTTTCCCATTGAACTAATACATTCACTTCAAAACCAGAATGTTTATTAAAATAAGTTTTTTTTTTTTAATTTAGTTTAAGAATAAATCAAAAGTGTCGGGTTCCAAACTTTTTGAAAAAGTCTTTCCCTTACTACAGTTAAGACTTCTAAAGTACTTGTTATAATTTTGGTTTTATACCTACTGCTTTTATGTATTTTTAGCAGTGAAAAAATTATATGCAGATTATGTAGATAATTGCTCTTGGTTTTTTAATTCTATAATAATTAAGGTTAGATATTTCTATCTCTTATAATTATAGAACAATTTTTTTAATCCTAGTCTTTAAGCTCACAGTCTCTTGGACAACCAGTAGCACAGCCACCTATATCTCAGCCTGCAACTTTACAGCTTCAGTCTGGAATGACCCAGGTATGGATTAACTTGGTTTATTGTTTATTATTTTTTAAACAGACTTGTTCTCCTAGAGAACAGCATTCTCCTGCAAAGATGGGCTGATTGTGGCTTGAATGGATGCATTGTTCACTGAGTGAAAAAGTGGATGGATGGCCAGGCCCAGTGGTGGTGAATGGCATCTGGTCACTGGTGGTGTTCCCCAGGGCTCAGTGTTGGGCCAGTCCTGTTTAACATCTTTATGGATGATCTGGACAGAGGGATGGAGGGCACCATCAGTGAGTTTGCAGATGACACCAGTGGGTGATAGAGTTCATCTGCTGGAGGGCAGGAAAGCTCTGCAGAGGGATCTGGACAGGCTGGATCAATGAGCTGAGCACACCTGTGTGAGGTTCAACAAGGCCAGGTGTCAGGTCCTGCACTTGGGTCACAACAACCCCTGCAGTGCTACAGGCCAGGGGAAGAGTGACTGGAAAGCTGTCCAGCAGAAAGGGACCTGGGGGTGCTGGTCACCAGTGGTTGAACATGAGCAGTGTGTGCCCAGGTGGGCAAGAATGCCAGTGGCATCCTGGCCTGTATCAGAAATTGTGTGGCCAGCAGGACCAAGGCACTGATTGTTCCCCTGTACTGATTGTTCCACTGGTGAGGCCACACCTTGAGTGCTGTGTTCAGTTTCAAGCCTTCCACTGGCTCCTTCATCACAAGTCCAGCTGAAGATCTATTCTGTAGATAGGATACAAATATCAAAAGGTTGTACTCATGTGTAGCCTGTAGCAGATGTTTAAGGAAGAAGTGGCAAATAGTTTCTCTATGGGCTCAGCCTTCAGCATTTTGTGACTGAGGGTATGCCCAAGTTATTTGTATGTTTTAGCTCTGAGTGAATTGTTTTTTCTGAACTGGCACAATTCTAATTTTTAACATGAGCGCTTTAACATCCGCAGTATCATATAAATTACTAAGGCTACACACACACATATGTATGTATATATGTATGTGTATATATATATATGTGTGTGTGTGTGTGTGTGATTTGGACACCAGTCAATTTCTTATGCTATGGATTTTTTTAGTTCACCAATCCTGACGCATCAATTAAATGTTAATTCTGTGACATTTTCATCCTAATGAATTGGTCCTCAGATCATGGTTTATGAGTAAAGAGCAGTGCTTGATTTCTTCGCTGCTGTGGAGGACCGTATTTACCTCTTGTACATAAAATGTCATTTGTGCTCAGCTTTTAATTTATTCATTGCATTACAGCCTGTGTTTCAGTTTTCAGCTCAATTAGGAGCAATGCAACATCTAAAGGACCAGCTAGAGCAAAGAACACGCATGATAGAGGCAAATATTCATCGACAGCAGGAAGAGTTGCGTAAGATTCAAGAGCAGCTTCAAATTGTTCATGGTCAAGGACTCCAGGTGAGTTAGTGTAACCTGTAAGGTTTCATCTGTAGAGAATTTAGGCATCTAAAATGAGACTTGAGCACCTAATTCCACAACCTAACCTCTGTATATCCTGTCAGCTGCCATCTGGGCCTAATATGTCTAAAATTCATAGTATCTGAAGCTGCTGTTTCAGAGGTACCTGACATTTTGCTTCTGAATATATCTGGAAGTGCCCCAGTGTACCTCTTCAGTATTGAGCAGGTCAAGCCTAGTTTATGTCTTAACCTAAACGTGAAGGATGGACTGGTTGTCAATTCTTGTAAAGTTTTGCAGCCATTAGAATGTTAATCCAGAATCTGCAAGATAAGCATCTGTTTCCTCTTTTAGCTCTGAGGGTGTCAAATTCATACCTTTTTGTTTCTTAAACTGTCCTTTCAGGCTGAGTGGTTCTACTTTGCATGGTAAACCTGCAGGAGTTATTGAGCCAGAAAGACAGGAACTCTAGAGGATGCATTACTCAGTCTAGCAGCTGACTACCAGATTTCTGAGTTTTTTTTAACAGTGTATATTTTTCTAATTTTGTCATTCTCTTCTCAGCAGCTATATTTGGAAAAAAAGAATCACCCTGTTGGGTTTTTCTAGTGAAAAGACCCAAACCAAAAAAACTCGACCACCTCTAACTAAGATACCTCTTAAGGAAATAATCTAAATATTTTCAGTGTGGATTGTGACTAAAGAGTAGAAAAAATACTTCCTGGAAGTACTGAGTATGTTGCTTAAATTCTGTTGGAAGAGTAGGAGTTTCTGGCATGTGCCATTTTCAGTGTTGTGTGGTGTCTAGTGTAAGTGTGCCAGCAGTAGCCTGCCTTATTGATGTCTCAAAAGGAGAGGTTCACAGCTCTCTTCCATGCAGTGTGGAGGGACCCTGTTCAGGAATGTGGAAACTAGAGAAAATACTTAAGTGCTGCACATTCTGTCTTGTTGTAGGCTTGGGCCTAACTTTTTGTAAAGAACAAAATATTTTTGTGCTGAATTCTGTTTATTACAACCATGTTGGAAAGTTCAGTATAATCATTATGATTTCCTGATTGTCAAGGAAGATTACATTCTTGGTGCTATGCCTGGACCTATTGATTCAAAAACTATCTTCATTTGATTTCGTGTCACTGCTGAAGGTCCTACAAATAGAAATGTGATCTCAAACATGTTTTGTCTTTATATAGTTGTAGACTACATTACCAGTTAGTCTCTAAATGGTGCTTTTTCTTTGAGAACAAATATTGAATCTTAATGTTTAGAACTCTAGAAATCAGGATTCTGATTATTATCAGTTAGAGTCTTTGAATACTGACCCTATTACTTGTGGAATTTTTTAAGATGTTCTTGCAGCAGTCAGCTTCTGGACTCAACTTTGGTTCTGTGCAGCTTCCTTCTGGAAATCCTTCAACCGTTCAGCAGCTTACGCCAATAAACATGCAAGGTCAAGTTGTTCAGACTAGTCAGACTCAAAGTGGGATGAACACAGGCCATATAAGTACTCCACACATGATACAGCAGCAGCCTTTGCAGAGTACTGCAACACAGGTAAAATTCTATTATTGATTTTGCTGCATAGAAAATGTGCTCAAAACTACAGCTCAAACACAATAGCTTCCCTGACATTCCCCTCACAAATTTCTTTTGAACAATGTCTGTTGAGCCATTAATTTCTTTATGTTTGAAGCTTTACATTTGAAATGCATTTATGTTCTTGATAATGCCATTTCAGATCTTGTTTTTATTTTAAGACTTTGGCATGTGAGTAATTAATAAGTAGCTTTTTTGAAAGACCAATATCAAGTAAACTTTTTGCTTGTCTTTTTTTGATGTCTATGTTTTTTTTTTGTGACAGAACACATAACACTTTCCATCAGATGCGATAGGTGTATGACATCTATACTGTAATAGCCTTTTTCTTCTTTGAATTTATTCAGTTTCTTTCAATTCCATGTATATTTTTGAAATTGCAATATCTTCTAGTGAGTTCTACAGCTTTACTTTCTATGAAATGTGGTTGGTTGCTTTTTTAAACATCACCTTTCTCATATACTGGGAAACACATTGATCAGCTCTTCTCATCATCTGATGTATACATGATTTTCAAGTCCTCTGTCAGAGGTATCCCAGAAAAGCCTGTTCTTCATGCTGAACACTTCTAATGGGTTTGACCATTATGTATGGAGACTCCTTATACGTCTGATCTCTGTAGTCACCCTCCTCTGTACCCTTTTCCACATTCCATACTTTCTTTTTGAGATTTGTGAAGAGGCAGACTAGAGGTAGACAGTGTTACTGTCTCAGCAGTAAATAGTTCCAAACTTTCAAGTAAGAAGTTCTTGACATTATGTGCACATTTTAGTCTAAGTTTGGCATGGAGATGCTAAAGAAGTAAAAAGGTCATTTTGAATAAACAGTATGCAAGTAGCTGAAAAATTCAGGAAAAAAAATACCCTGAACAGGGGAAGATGTTAATGCAAGAGACTCAGATGTCCAAGGTCCGGTCCCACCTCTAAATCCTCAGTCAGCAGGAATACCTGTGTACTTTAAATTACGAATTTATTTGAATAGAAAAAAAAGCCACTGACAGTTGTGAAGTGTGGGCAATGACTGATGAAGACAGCTGTAATACCTGACTATTTTCAACTTATTATCTTAAAATTTCTTTTCAGCATAATCAACAAAACGTACTTAGTGGACACAATCAACAGTCTTCTCTTGCCAGTCAGTCACAGAACACAGTCTCGGCACCTTTGTATAACACTATGGTGATTTCTCAGCCAACAACAGGAAATGTGGTGCAGGTTCCTTCTAGCTTACCACAGAACAACAACCAGAATGCTGCTGCAGTAACCACTTTTACACAGGACAGACAAATCAGGTAAATCTTCAGACCAATATTCCAGATGACTTGCTATAATGGTATGCTTATGTAGGTAGCTGCACCATATACAAAAGGAACTAAAGTAGCATTAGAAAATCATGTGATTTGTGTTTTAACTATATGAATACAACCCTTGAAACTAAACTTTGCCTAAAATAACATTTGCAGGTTTATCAAAACCCATGTTGTTATAGCAGAGTATGACTTTGAATAATCTGCCTTTCTCAGGTATATGTGATGCTTTATATATTTTTTTTCCTGAAGGGACTCCAATTATCTTTTTTTATTAACAGATTTTCTCAAGGTCAGCAACTTGTAACAAAACTTGTCACAGCCCCAGTAGCATGTGGAGCAGTAATGGTACCAAGTACTATGTTTATGGGACAGGTGGTGACAGCTTATCCCACTTTTGCTGCCCAACAGCAGCAGACACAGACTTTGTCAATAACACAACAGCAGCAGCAGCAGCAAAGTCAGCAGGACCATCAGCAGCAGCTCACCACAGTTCAACAACCAGCTCAGTCACAGCTGACCCAGCACCCCCAGCAATTCCTACAGGTAATGAATGTAGAGTTGTCTACAGATTTTTCCAAGTCCTGACACTTTTAGCATTGCTAAGGTATCCAGGGGTGGTTTGCCTGAAAACAGAGCACTTGAAATAGTAACCTATGAACAAGCCTGATGCATGAGGTAAGTTTATTCTCTGTTTTCTCAATCCTGTTACTTAAAGGAGAGGTAGTCTTTCCTGCAGTTTCACTCCATGCATTGTCCTATCTTATATTTTTCATTTGACTGCATTGACAGCTACCTGCACTTACTCAAATAGATTCCTCAAGCCCTGCAATGCTCTTGTGGTTTGAAATGGAGAGAAATTGCCATGTGTTCCTACCCATCGCCACAGAAATTACAAAGACCAATTACAGCTGCTTTATCAATTGGTCAGATGCACTGCTTAAATTTACTAGTATGAGCAAATCATTATGTTATTTTCTCAGCTTAACTGGCCAGATCCGAAGTCTGATTGAACCCTAATGAAAAGTTAAAAAGCAGCTAGGCCTGTGTTTCTCAGTGTAGCAGGAAAAATAATTTTTTTTTTTCCTGTTTTAGACATCCAGGTTACTTCATGGAAATCAGTCAGCTCAGCTTATCCTCTCTGCTGCGTTCCCACTACAACAAAGCACTTTCACTCAGTCCCACCACCAGCAGCATCAGTCCCAGCAGCAGCAGCAGCTGTCACGACACAGGACTGACAAGATGACTGATCCTTCCAAAGTTCAGCCACAGTAGTGTGGGTGCTGCCTCTTTCTGAAGCAAACTGCCAGGAGGGGCTGCCCCACAAACAGATGCACTGAAGCTACAGAGGTAACAACAGTACAAAGGCTTTCTAACACCACGGTGTTGAGATCTACTTCTAACTTCTGGAGTCTGTTAAGAAAAGCCACAAGATGATGATGGGGACATGGCCAACTTTGAGAGTTGCCCCAGTTTCTGTGTTCTAAAGGATTTGCTGCCATGTTTTAATTTGTCCAGGTGAAATCTCCAAATGTGACTGAAATGAGAGTGATATTGAAAATATTGGTATTTTTATCAATCGTGTACATTTTTAAAGTATTAAAATGGACATGGAGCAATTGTTTGAATTACCAGAAAAAAAATGCCAGGAATATAGTCCAAAAACCATCTAATTTTTTTTCAGATGATTACGGGACAGTAAATATTTTGAAAATGTTGTGTGAAATCCAGTTCTCTGTTGTACAGATGCTGTAAAATATTGTGTATATGTCTGCATAAAAGGAGAAAGAGCAAAATATTTTATATGATGCATGAAAATGTAATCTGTTATTTGTAGGTTTGAATATGTTTCCCTAAATTCTCACGCCATATTCAGACTAATGTTTTCCTCTGTTCTACCCTTTTGTTTACAACATGATGCATCATTATTTTCACCCTTAATGTGGGCACAAGTCTCTTGTTTGTGCTTTGTCTGTGATGTCAGGGTTTGTTCGGTGAGGTATAGTGTGTTGGTTAGTTGACTTCTCGAAGTTAAATTATTGATGAAGCTGTTTGAACTGGTGATCATGCATCAGGGTTCAGGACATTCAGATTCATGAATATCATCCATCATTTCATAATGAATTCATCATTTTATTTGAAAAATAGGAATTTGCACTGCTTTCTTGCAGATGGTTTGGAATTTTATTCCCCAAAGCTATCTTTTGATATAGTTCATAGTTGGAAATATTTATGTAAAAGGTTTAAAAAAATGACAGTAATTTTCAAGAATGTTTCAGTTATAGGAGTAATTTGCACAAAAATATATTTACATTTAATAACCTTTTGGGCACTTTTTAACCACTTTCTCTGTGGTGAGAATTGTAACTTGTTAAAACATGTTGGAATCTTTTTATTCTCCTTCAAAATTTAGTCAGAACTAATTCAGGGTCATTTTAACAACAACAACAAAACCCATAGTGCCTTGATTTTAATTCAGGTGATAATGTTGAACATCTTGAATTACTATGTCTTGAATCTGTAACCATTTTCAATTTTGAAGTCTTAGCACATTGTCAACCAAACTTATGTATCTACTTCATAGATATTTCTGTATTGTGTTAATTTTAACAGTGGTCTGAGTTGAGACCGTGAATATTTTTGACTGGTACTCCCCCTCAGACAGTAGCCAGAAATAGAGGAGTCTCAAAAATCTCAGACCTTTAAGGTAATACTCTTAAAAAATAATTAAAAGACAAGACTCCTTTTGCAGAAGGAAAAACAATAAGCTGATTTTTAAAAAAATAATTTTTGAAAGCATTTAAAGTGTGTTTTGGGGGAGATCATGATTGCATTTAACACTACCAGGTATTGATTTAAGAGATATCACTGAACTAAGACTTCAGAAGGCAACTTCACTTTATAAAGAAAATAAAAAGTTCCAACAGATATGATGTGCTATTTAAGTAAATCTCGATAGGTTTTTATGGTACTAGTTTGTGGAAACCAGATGGAAAATTCAGAGGAAAATGAATAAGTGCTGATAGATCTGATAATTAAAAACAAAAACCAGTAAAAGCAGTTAAAACTAGTGCTAGGGAGAGAAAGCTGGATTAATCTTGAATACGGAGGAGGAGTTGAATGAATGTAACCAAATGGTGATGGTCTATTTTGTACTGTGGAGCAGTTTGATTGTATTACTGGATGACCCAAACCCGCGGGAGGTAATACCAGTTTAGCCAAGCCTTTGATGCCGTTGGTTACGTTTTGGGGCAAGCCTTTGCCTCTGCACGTGTCCCAGCATTAGACCTTTGTTATTCCCCAGGCATAAAGCAAACGTTTGGCACCAAAAAGCCAAGTAGTGAACCAGGAAGGAGAGTGTGAGAAACACAGTACCAAAGAGAATCGGATTGCTCTCTGCTCCAAGAAGCCTATTGCAACCTGGAGCAAGGAACAGATGCCAATACCAAACATAGCAAGGAACACTTCCCCTTCTTACAGAGATTTCTGGCGTTCTTCAGACTGGGATAATTGTCAGAGACCTGTTTCTGTAAAGTTCTATGTAAAGAAATCCTGCCTTGCTCTGCTGTCCCTACCACTCCATTCCACCTGTTTCTGTATGAAGCTGCGTTGACTAGAGGTCTGTGCTATCAGTTCCTTGCCTAATGGAAAACAGGTTAGATACAAATTCTTTTAACCAATTACAATAAAAATATAGCACTAAAAAAGAAAACTGGGAGAGCTTTAATAGTGCTGTTAGAACTACTGAATAGTGGTAAAATAGGTGTATTAAGCTATTATTCCAAGAATTACAGAAATTAGAGATACCAGCCAGAGAGTTCATGATGCAGCTTTTTATATGAAGCTTCATTTAAACTTCTCTTCCCATTCCCCCCTTCCCAAATACTCTGGTGTGCTGCTATAGGTCTGTCAGTAAAAAGACTAAACTAGGTGAGAAATTAGATGATGGGATAGCGTGGCTGCTGAAAGAGAACTATAGAAATGTATACTTTGATCAAGAAGCTTTTTGTAGCCTCAGAGGTCATTCAATTACAGAACTACCAGCTAGTAGAGAAAGGGTAGAAGATGGGGAAATTCAAAGAAACTGGAAAAATTCAGCACACA
Source organism: Atrichornis clamosus (assembly GCA_013400975.1). NCBI lineage: Eukaryota > Metazoa > Chordata > Aves > Passeriformes > Menuridae > Atrichornis > Atrichornis clamosus. Next base: position 17,420 of record WBMZ01001330.1, on the reverse strand, counting down.
TTTGAAAAATTCCTGACTTCAATCAGGCAAACTTTACAAAAGCAAGTGTGCAGAACTTGGTCCAGACTCTGTGTGCAAGTACACAGATGCTTTGTTCACGAGTAGTGACTAAAAAGTGTGTATTTAATGGGTCTGCAGCTTCCCCTGTAGCTGAATCAATTGCTGAACTGTCCTTGAGTTTTAGCGAGAAGAGGACCAGGCTATTGCCTCTTTCTTAATCAGCCTTTTGCTTCTGCCTGACTCATTTACTACAGACTTATTTGCAACATCCTGATAAATAGCACGACAATGAATGCTCTGATGCTGCAGGTTCTGGAGCAGAAATGTTACAGAACGACTCTGACAGAAGGAAGGGAAGGAGTCTGTTAAGGGGAGGATTGTGTTTGTGAAGAAATGGGCTGGTGATACATAATGGAGTGAAAAGGATGGCATATTGCACGGAGTTCAGGAGACAGACATTGTTTGCCTGCTGTGGGTGAGGCTTTGAAGAAAAGTGTCTGGGATAACTTCAGAGAAAAAAGAATATAGCTATTTTTATATTATATTTAATATATATTATATTTGTATATAAATATGAAAGGATTCTAGTAGGAGCTCTCCATATGCCTTCCACTTCATCTAGAAGGTTTACCTTCTGCACTACGGTTCCAGTGTGTCACCACCTTCTGTGGGCATCTTGCCTACTGCCAAACACCAAAATTAGTAACCCAGTATCCTTACAAGAAATAGGTTTCATTTCAGCTTTATGTAAAAATGAATAACGTAAAGATATATCAGGCAGTTTTTCACAGGAAAAAGAAATTCTCTTAAGACTTAAATAGCACTTTGTTTGTTTGTTTTTTTGAGTAATAACAAGCACTTTACTGAAAAGACTATTTGAAAAACAGTTTATTTCTTTAGTCAGTGAAACTGTTAAAAGGGGGGGGCATCGAGGAATAACACATAAAACTGTCAAGAGAGACATTTCTGGAAAATGTCTTTAATATGGTGATCCTTTGAGGCTCAAAGTGCAGGATTAAAAAGGCTTCTAAAACCATTTGCCTTTGTGTTTTATATGGCCAGGGGAAGGGATTAATGGTGATACAGTTTCCTTGGAAGGAGGCTTTTTAAGTTGCACAGTTGCCTATGAGAGAGAATCATCTGGAAGCTCATTTGCCTGCTCAATAATTCTAAGTGTCCCTTAGGATTATAATTTCTGTGAAAATGTTCTGAAGGTTTAAAGATGTGGCCTTTTTCAAATGTTAAAGTCAATTCAAGAACCATTTATATTTTCAGAGATTTAACCCAGGTATTGTTATGAGTGTTTTAAATGTCACGGCATCAGGAGATGTCAAATATGTCAGATTCATAAGCTTCTCTATTTGAAATAATTATTAAAATTAGATGTACAGTCAGAGGGCTGGAAAATGGTTATTTTGATTAAAAGGGAAAAGAGACTAGTTTTAATAATTATCCTTTTATTTTTTTACTTGTCCCTGGTGGAAAAAATGGAAGAGAATTAAATGAATTTGGATTTAAAATGACATATTTAAACAAATCATAGTAGATGAGACAACTGTGAGAGAACATTTGAAATTGTCTTGGTTGTCCATGAGACTGGATAGTTGCTTTTTCACTATCATTTTTAACACTACATTCCTTGTCTTTTTTCTTTTTTAAACAGGTGATTTTAAGTTCTGCGATACTTCATGCTATGCCATCTGCATGAATTTTGCCAGCATGATATGCTATATTCAAAGAAAGTATACCTAAATAAAAGGAAGGGGGGGGAAACAAAACACTGTGTCTGAAAAAAATACTTTATGGCCTAATACAGAGACCCCAGCTATGACTGAGAGATGCTGCATTAATAGACAATCAATCAATGGGTAATTATTTATGAAACACTTCTGGGAATGGTCTTAAAGATGTAACTGCTTTGAAAGCAGTTGGCAAGTTGTGTTTTTCTAACAAGAAAGGTAAAAAATATTTATTTTCAAATATATCAGATTGAATTTTGAGTTTTTAAGCAGTGTTGATTTCACAGTGTCTTGGGTTTCAGTTTTGTTTTGTATTTTTTTAACTGGCATTAGATTTATATACGTAAAAGAAAACAAACAGAAAAACCCTAGTGCCGTTCATATTGACGTCAGGAAATGTAGATACAGTTCCCTGGTGTTCATGTGACCATTACTAACTGTCAATTTTTTAACTGAATAAATGTAACTCATTTAAAATTTTGCTTTCTGTAGCTTCTAAGGTTCTAGAAGTTCTTTTTCTGAGTTGCTTGATGTCAGTTTTATCCAAGTTTCACAGTGAAGCGCTCTTACCCTTCCCACGACTGTACCAAAGGCACTCTCTCTCCCCCACCCACAGAACTGACTTGTGAGAAGTTGCTTGATGTCACTTTTATCTTTCTCCCCTACCCAGACAAATGACTTGTGAGATTTCAGTAAAAATGCATACTGTATTTTTTCCTTGTCTTCTCTCTGTATCTCTTTATAAACTGATGCCCCACTCTAAAGGCTAGAGACCTCTGATTTGTGTATTTACATTACTGCCTTGGAACTTACTCACACTGCCATTGTTTGAATGTGCACAACTTAAAACTACTTTTGTACTTTCACCTCTACAGTCCCTGTCCTTGCCAGAGGATGGAGCAGCACTGCAGAGTGTCTGGATGGACATAGCCCTTCCCTCACCTTCTGTCCTGGGCAAAACATCCTACTCTTTAAATTGGTGCCCTTCCCCTGGCTGGGTATTTCTTCCACTGGTGAAATGTCAAAGAATAGCATTTTTAAAGGAGGGGAGGTGGTCTGAAATGCTGGCTCTGCCACTGACCAAGGAAGCAGAGACTTGTATTTAGCTGTGAGCCCAACTTGTTGAGAGATGTATCTCTTGCGTGGAAGAGCTGTGTGAGAGTATGTAACCTGTCAGGGTGGTCTAACCCTCTTTTCACTGATCAAAAGGTAAACATTAATAATTCCAAATGAATTGAATGGTCAAGGAAGGGTGGGTGGGACGAAAATTCTGTAATTGAAGCTGAATGGCTGGAGAAAGTGATAAATGCACTTGGCCATTTTTACAGTCTGCAGTACCTTTTTTCTGTAATACCACACTGGGTGCCCAGAGGAAGATACTGATTTTGCATTGGGGTATTAATACTTGTGCAAGTTGTGTATTACTTCTATATGCCATGAGGCCTTTGCTCCCCAGGAGTGAAACAAAATCAGCTGTAGAAGTGCTGTAGCTGTGGTAAAGAACTAACAACACCCATCAGTGGTAAGACAGAACATGTAGCAAGATTATCAGTTTTCTTAAAATTGAACTTTGGAAATACCAGTATATTTTTCCATACATTTATCAAGAAGAAGAGTGGTAATTACAACTGCTGCCACACCTGAAGCAATCCTGTTCAATAGCATTTTGCTGTTGTGCAAGCTTGGAAACAAACCCCATGTTTATATGAGAATGAAGCTGTTAAGTACTTGTAAAGATTAGCAATCCAAAGGTTAGTTGCACTTCTGACTCTCAGGCATTAGTGATATAAATTCCAGAAGATTTCAGCTGTTTGAGGGTAAGATACCATATCAAGAGCCTTACTAGCATTCTTTGTAGCACACGGTCTCTATCACTGTCAGAGCCTTTGGCAAATAGAATCTCACTTGGGAAGTAAATGTGAGTAACCCCAAGAAATGCCCAGCTACAGTACGTGCCACACGTCCGTGGGAAATGCTGGGGGTTAAGTGTAGCCTCTGTCTCCATTAGCAGAAGCCTGTAGCTGTAACTTGCCCAGGGCACCGACTTCACTGAGGTCAGCTCTGGAAAAACGCCATGTCACTACAGCAAGTGCCATTACATCATTATTGCCATGTCTCTGAAGTTAAGGATAACTCACATTATATTCGAATGAAACAATTCAAGGTCTGTTGAGGTTTTTTTTAATAGACAGTATCTGGGACAAAAATGGAGGTAAACTACCAACCTCTTTCTAGAAATACGTTGTAAAACCGCTCACGTGAATCCAGTGGCAGCGTTCCAGAGCCAGCCTGAGGAGGAGGGTTAGGTGAGGTGAGGGACAGCCTGGATGGCAGCAGGGTCCCTCTTAGTGCTTGGGGAATACAGCCCTTCTCTCACTTCCAGGTTTCCCAGTTTGGTGTCTGACTCACAGATCTCAACAGCAAGCCCAGGCACCAGCCCAGTGCACACACACCTGCTGGCAGCACCCTGGGAAGAGCAGGCTTGCTTGTCACCTGGTCCTGTACCTTGGTTCAACAGGCTTCCTTTGAAAAACTTTGTCCTGGCAGGATGGAAGATCAGAAGGTTACCTTCGTCTTTGCTAATTGCACTTTGCCATATATAATGACACAGGCTTTACCTAGGGATTGGGAATAGGCACCTTTGAAAATAATAATCACAACCTTTTTCTCATTTTAAACATTTCAGTTGATGTGAGAATTTTCCATCCCGGTAGAACTGACCATCATCTCCGTTTTGTTTCTCTTGCCTGGAAAAGAGGAGTTGCCAGCAGTGTGCACTTGCAAACCTCTGCTGTGTGCAACATGCAGCCAGAGATGTAAATTCCTGCTTTAGGTGCTGCTTTTGAGGTTCCTTTGGCAGCAGCTGACCTTGGCTGCATCTCACCTCAGCAGGGAGAGCTGCAGGATGGATGGGAAACCTGTGGTGGACAGCTGCCCATTTCCCATGTTGCAGATGCAATGGTTTACAGAGCCTTCCCTTTAACACGTGACCTCTCACTCACTGTATTTCACATTCTCCAGCTACAAAAGAACAAGAAGTTGCATAGGATTATGGCAACCAAAACTTTAGCTGGCTACCTTCAGTGTTTCTCTCATATTCTAAAATGCAAGGCAACCCCCAAACCTAACCCCAAAAGCAAGAAAGCATTATTATTTAAACTTTTTCCTCTACTGTCTTCCCATAAAGTCAGGCCTTTGCTGTCTTACATACCAGTCAGCTTCCACCCCAAAAGTGCCACCGGCCAGGAAGCAGTTATGCATAACCATGGAATCACTAAGGTTGGAAAAGACACCTAAGATCATTTGAGTCCAAACATTTAACCCAGCACTGTCACATTCACCACTAAACCATGTCCTCAATTGCCATGCCCACACGATTTTTTCCCCCCTTTCCAGAGATGGTGATTCCAGCCCGTTCCAATGCCTGACCACCCTTTCAGTGAGAAAAAGCCCTGTGGGACGTGCTGCCCCCCCTGTACAGCATCAAGCCTGCTCTGCTGTCGTGAACCTTGAGATCTTGCAATTCCCAGTCCTGCACACAGCTCCTCCGGCTGACCTGAGAGCCTTTTTCTGCTGTACATATACACACACACACACACATAAATGTCCATACAGATGCCACAAGATACTACCTGTATCTCAAGTATCCAGGTATTCTGAGACAGAACAGCACACCCCTCTCTGATGGCAATGTGCTAGAAAGACACGAAGTATGGTGAAAACTGCTAACATCCCAGCCCCTGAACCAGCCAACGGGTGAGAGATGGCCGGGGTGCAAGTGCTTTTGAGACACCGTGGAGGGACAAGGCCACAGCAGACACAGCACTACTAAGAATATGTCACTGGGTCCTTCCATCACCTTCAACAGGCTTCCATTACTCCCAACCAGATTCCTTAAATGGTGAAGAATTCCAACAGGCACTCGACAACATTACATCACTGTAACTAGTAGCAACTCCTAGAGTACCTTTCAGAGTTTTTACTAAAATTTCATGAGCTAATTTTATACTAGATTTCCACAGAGTCAAAAAATAAAAATCAAAATAAAAAAGCTATTTAAATAGCACTATTCAAACTAACTCCTACCTGCCTAGCTGGCCTTCAAGAGCAGCCAAATACATGCTATGACCGGGCAAAAGCAGTACTTTGCATCTGTGTAAGTTTGCAGTAGTACAATGTAAATGTGGGAGTTGCAGAGATTTGTTCTGCAATTTCACGCTCACCTCTACAAACTCTTTTTAAAGAGCTTCATTTTTCTGTTAATCCTAACTGTTTCCGTATCAAAAACAGCATCAAGCAGCACATACAAACTTTGGGAAGTTTCTACAATTAGAGCATGGCAAACTGGTTTGGCTTTTTGGATTTTGAGGAAAATATTTCAGTATCTTTTCCATCACATTTCTATTTCTAAAAAGAAAAAACCAGGTGGCACCACAGTTACTCTACCTGGGACATATCTGTATGAACATCCTGTGGCACCACTTCTGATTAACACAACAAGCAGTTGTTCCACAAAGAGAAATTTAGGCTCCTCCCCATTTCTGGATCCCTGTTCCTGCCCTGTTTTAACATGACCTCTGCTACAAATGCACTTCCTATGTGGGTGAAACTCGCCATGGACAGTGTGTATCCTCAGAATGGAAGATAAAGAGGCTACAGGTTTTGTCTACAAAGTTTGTTTCAAAAGAAAACAAAAAAAACCCCTTAAAACAACAACAGAAAAATCTCACAACAAACCCAGTGCAGTTCCCGTGGGCCAAGACAAACATTTAGACCTGGAGCCTGAAATGGCAGCCTGATTTCATACCACTGTGCAGGACTGGCATTGCACTGCCATGGTCTTAACAGTTTGAGAAATGTGGCACTAAGGGGTTTTCTGGGAAGAGAAACCTAAGAGAAGGATTAGGGGCTGCTCTGTTTGTGATCTACAAAGGGAATGGTCTAATCTGTAATGCTCCATAATAAATACTTCAGCTTCAAAAAAAAGGCAGATTCACATTAGAAATCATGTCTTCTATTTTCCAAGACTGCTACAAAGTAGGTCTTAGTGGGTTATATAGACTCAGAATCAAATCACCATTGAAGAGCAGAGAGAAGCACCTATTCCTGCAACCCAGGTATCTTCAGTGCTCAACATTTACAGTCTTTACAACACAGGCATTTATCAATATCCAAAATAGATTTAGTAAACTTTCCTCACCTTAAGCACATAATCACTAGATAAACTTTTCTAGCAGGAATTATGGGAGCCATCAAAAACAGGGAAAATAACACAGACGGAGACACTATGTTTTATTAATACTCTTCCAGATTACATTTCTATTCCTAAAAGGAAAAATCAGGAATACACCTAAACCTAAGAATTCCATTACTGTTCAATCCTGGGAATGGAACATGGTTAAAGCTGGACCACTTCATTACTTTCTGCATACCTTAATATCTCAAAATTTAAAAAAAAAGTCAAATACTAGCTCCAGCCAGATTGCATATCGAACACAGTAGGTTGTTAATCACCCCACATCAATTTCCTGATAAAAATCCCTGATTAAGAAGTTTTCCCTCTGAATTAAGTTTATAAAATCCTCTGTTGGTTGGCTCAGCTACTGGATGGCGTAGGAACTGCTCCCAGGTTTCTTGTTGCTTAGATCACCCAGCCTCAGGTGCACCACGGACCCACCATCTTTGGAGGTGGGAGCCAGCGGATTTCTCCGTAACACCTTCTGCTGAGGAGCACAGAACGCGACAGTCGGCTTCGAGAGGCCTGAAGAACCAGCTCTTGAAGACTTCACCAGGAAAGGTGGTTGTGTGTAGAGGAAGAAAGGAGGAATTCTCAATACTTAGGAGAGAAGGTCCTTAAATCAGCTGAGCCAGGTCCAGCAAGCGAGAAAACCACTCAGATCCCACCACGGGAGCAGGCACCACAGCACAAACAAACCAGACAATAAGCAGCTCTCCACTGCAGAAGCTGTCCATAAATGCATCAGTCCCATGAATCATCTGCTATAAAAAGTACAGTGTCTCATCTTCAGCACTTGTTTAACTAGAATTCTGTACATTATATACAAAAACGCACAAGGACAACTGCTTGATGCTTCCAATCCTTGTTCTTTTACAGCAATGAAAAGCTTTAAAAACCAGAGTCTGGACTTATAAATAGTGCAGAAAATGCAAATGCTAAGAAGACAATGCCTCCTATGATTGTCACTGTGAAGAAAATACAAACCAAGAAGAAATTAGATATCAAAAAGTAAATTATCTTCCATGACACATTACAGATTTAATTTTTTTTAAATGTCTGATTCCCAAACAACCTTACTTAAAAAATTTATGCTGCAAGCAGTGGATGTTTTTTCCAGCTCAGTGTCGGGATGCCCATATGCCAATCCACTGTCTACCTGCATGTCCAAGAATACCTTCTGGCCCTTCGAAGGAAGCTTTATTTTACTCATCACTTGAGCTAGTATAAAACCAAGGTTAACACCTGCTGTTGAGTTTTTGGCTGTATGGCAGAAAATAAGATAGAATATTCTTGTGCTGGAGCAAGCCATCAATTGAGACTGACATATAATTAGCATATTTTGCACAGTTTAGGCAACCGTATTGAAAGAAACAGTATCAAAAACATTAACTGCTTGCGATGGCCACAGTCTGCTCCAGGCTGGGACAATTCTGGGAAAGCACCACTGTGCATGTTCTCCAACCTCCTCTAAAGAAACCAACATGCTTGAAGGGCCTTTGGTTTAATCTAAGGCTATTTCTGTGGCTAAAGATCCACACTGTGCCTGGAGCATATGAAACTATTGTTAGATTAGCATTTTGTCACCAATTTCCTCAGCAAACAAATACAACAGAGTGCATGTTTCACTTTCAGCAGTGAAGCTGGCTTTTTACCACCTGTGAAACTACAGAAAAAATATTCTGAATGAACGTTTATAGGAAGCAGCTTCACAGAATTATTCCTGGGAGCAAGAAATCTCACCACATCACAACTGACAGTGGAAGCAAGCTATAACCTGAGCTAAGGAGAAACAAACAACCCAATGAAGCCTTACTGGTTCTGCCTATTGCAGGTATGATAAAAAAAATTTGTGCCACACAGAATATGGCAATAGAGTAGCTTTTAAGGTTTTTATATGGTTGGTATAACTTATTAGTATGCAGTTCCCTTGGTCACCTGAAGGTCTAATCTCAGAACTGCAACTGAATTTCTATTATCCACTGTCAAACAATAAATACTGACCATTCAAAATACTGTATTTCCTTCCTCTGATCTCCTAAAAGGAGTACTAATAGTGAAGCAAAATGAGATGGGATGTAAGACACACTCAAAAAAAAAACCCAAAAAAAAAAACCAAACAAAAAACAAAAAAACCCACCACCAACCCAAAAAAACCGAACCACCAGATTTTGTGGGTTTTCCAAAAGTTTTGAGAAACACTGGTCCCAAGCGTGCAGCCCCTTACACCACAAACTTTACCAGCATTACATTTTTTTATTGGAGTGGGTTTTCACTTACCAGTCCTAACAGAAATTTTTTGTGCTATCATTCTCCCTCCAATAACTGCTAAACCAGTGCATAGGCAATGTCCCACTGTTCCTCCTACTGCCACACCATATGGATCCTGAGGGGGGAAAAAGGAAATCCACAAATAAATCAGCGCTGTTGAAAACCCACTAGTCTTACAATAACCTTCTGTCATGGAGGAGCAATGCTTTGATTCCCTGGTTGCAGACTGCCAACCATAAAGGATACTCTCTGGTGATTCCTCTGCTCTGCTATCCAGACTACCTTGAAGACCAGTACTAGCGTACGTCAGCTAGTGAGACTGGCTTAAATCTAAACCTAAGATAGGAGCACGTGGCATATTTCTGCCAAGCAGCATCTTTAAGTTGTAAAATACAGATCCAGAAATCGCTCTGCTGTAGTTAAACCATTAAACAACCTCTAGAGGGAAGGTGGCAGCTGTTGAGAAACACAATATGCACCATCTGGAAGAACACCAACCTATCTATAAAGAAAGAGAAAAGTAAGTCCTTGAACTGCAAATGAAAGCTTTCAGCAGCTAAAATATTCCAAGATCTTTGCCCAGCTCCACATACTTGTGGTCTACACACTGCCCCTCTCCGTCATACGAAGAACGAAGCAAAGATCTTAAGTCCACAGGATAATAAACTATTTTATAATCTACTGTCAACAACAGCTTTTCTCATCACTGAATAACAAGCAGCTCCTCAATCTGTGAACAACTGTACTACATAAAGAGGTTTCTCAGATCTCCTTAAAAACTACACAGTTAAGGACAGTGTATGAATTGAACATCTCACAAAGCAAAAGACTTGAGCATGAAGTTTCTGTTTCTTTCACTAGAAACAGAAAACAATCTTTTAATGACTGATAATGAAGGCAAGGTATAAACATGACTTTCTACTGTACAAAGATGAATGAGGTAAAGTGGAGCTGAGTCCTGTGCTCATCTCTATGTGACACTAACTCCAAGAGGAAAAAAAAAGCTGCTGCCATCACCTGGGGAATGCACGAAATCTCAAACAGGCTAACAGCAAAACTGTCTAAGAAGTTTTCTGGTTTGAAGACAGCACTCACTTCCCAAAAGAACCAAAACCACAAGCCAGTGAGAAAAGGTGGTGAGCACCAAGCAGTCGACAGGTTGGAAAGCATCAAGAAGTGCAGGTCAGAAGCAGGGCTGTCTGTGCCAGCAGAACACACTTGCCTCCAGGATCAGGACCCAGAGTTCCTGGATAACCCTGCAGTCAGCAATTACTTATACAGCCCTCTCAGGTGGAAGGGAGATCTCACTCCCCATTCCACGCCCTAGAAGCTGTCCCTAGAACATAACACCTTACAATGGCTTCCCACAGCAGAGTGACTCCAGTAGCAAAAGGACTCAGACACAGCAGCTGAGGTGAAGCCATTCTAGTGGGACAATACTTTTCCTTTCTGTTTCCTTAAACAAATGAGCAATTCTTATACAAATAAGCTATTAAGGTGTAAAATCAAGTTCTTAGGGACTGCTGTTGGCACTAGGTCCATGAAGGCAGACCTAACTCATAACCTTGGTGCCTGCACTAAGAGAGACAAATTAACACTTCTTCCTCCTCCTTCAAACGAGCCCTCTTTGTTTGCTTTGACAGGATGGGTAATACTCACTTAATGAACAGTTACACAGCACTGTGTTTTCTTTCCACTAAAGAATGTATGGGCTCAGCTGACTTACCACACTGCTCAAATCTCCGTGTCAAGATCATTTCTTTCCTCATAAGCATTTCTATAATGTTCCTGCTGTGTATCTTTGTACTTCACGGACAAGGATTTATCCAAATATATTATGAAACAAATGGGTATAAAACGTTCCCACAGAAAAAATACAAGAGACCCAGATCATAATCATTCACTGATTTTGAAAGCCAGTATCAAGATACCTTCAATTAATTTTTTGTATTATTTTGGTAGCACTCCTATGAACGCTTCATATTCTACAGGAACGAGTAACATGGAGTAACAGGCTTTAACTGCAATGCTCAGCACTTCACAAACCAGACCAAGGGGTTTGACAGACACTTCCTAAGGGGGCACTCAGAAAATGCAAGCCAGAAGTCAACAATCCCATATGAAAAGGTGGCCTTAAGCAACTTGCCTAGCAAACTGGGCAGAGGCTGTAGTGGTTCCTTTTTTACCAAGATGTTTTGTAACTGCCTGAACAATGAGATCATCCTCTCCTGCTGTTAGCTCTTAACATCTTCCCTACACTGCAACAGAGACAAGAGGTTCCTGCAGATTACAGCCTCCTTCATTACACAGCTCTGATTTATCCCTAGGGAATGTCTGAAAGTGCACCTGAAAGAAGCACGAGGCCTAAGGAAAAAAATGTAAATTATCTCAACGCACAAAAGAGTACAGGCAAGCTACTTATGTTTATTAAAAGCTTGACTATAAGCCTTCATCTTCCTTTAAATATAATACAGTTATATACACTCTAATCATCATGATTAATATAATTTAATTTACAGCAATACTTAATGCACTGTAGTTTAGAGTTTATAGTCCTTTATACACTGTACCATATTAACTCATAGTTTAACAAGAAGTATCTGAGGTATCATTCTAACAGTTTTAAGCTTGATGGAATGAAAGTATGTTTTAAAGTTACTACTTAAAACTGAATGACCACACAGAGCAAAGAAACATCTGTTCCGTAACATCTCTCAACACTGTAACAAAACCCAATTGATTTCAGTTGCATGATATAAGCAGCCATTTCCAGAAATGGCAGTGCAGTCCCAATCATGTAACAATAGTTTTAATACTACACAGAACTTCAGGGCATTTATTTTCAGGTCTCAACACACACTAAGTAAGGCACAGCAAGGCAGCAGGTGTGAATCTGATACCTCCTGCAAGACTATTTTGTCTTACCTCTCTATGGGCAACCCAAAGAGGGCAAAAGAACAGCAGGTATTCTGCAACACTCACCTCTCTGGCAGCCAGGACTATGGTTGTTAATTGGGAACGATCACCCCATTCTGCTAAAAATGTTAAAGTAAAAGCTTGAACAAAGATTGGAGAAATAAAGTGTAGCCACTTCTTCTGAGGTATAGTGGTGCCTGGCCCAGATTCCACATCTCCTGGCCCATTTAACAGTTTAGTTCTCTGAAGCTGTGAAGGATATGGGGGGGAAAAAAAGAAAAAAAAAAAAATCAACCAAACAAACAAAGAAATAACCGTAAAATTAAAAACGTCATCTAAAGCCGAATGAAACACTTAAGAATAAAGCCAGACATTTAGTTTCTAGAATGTTGTTAGCCACTGACTGCTATATTATCAACATATTATTTATATAAAGTCACCATTACAAAAAAATAACTAAGTATGTGCACACACGTATGTGTGTGTGTACATAGACACACATACATATATATAGCTGTAATCAGCTCTAACCTCTGATTATTGTCCATCTTGTACTGCTTGCAAATAAAGTGCCTGACCATAAAAGAAAAATAAAAGTAGAGCCAAGAATAAACTGTGCTAGTAATGCATTAAAAACACCCCAAAACTACCCACTCTATGCAGAAGCCCCTTCTCTCCTGAGAAGCCAGGCTTGCCACAGAACTGGAATCACCTGTTGAAAGAGCCTCCAGGGGCCACTTCTGTCGCATTTATCACACGTTTTCTCTGTCAGATTATCAATCACAGACACAGCTGAACACCCCAAACATGATAGTGCTGTCCTGCAGCTTCACGGGCTATAACTCTACCACCAGCTGTAATTAACAGAAAGTTTCACTTACTTCCTCATCTTTTTTTTTAATTTCTGCTTGAACTTCCTCCAGCTCTTCCTGACCCTCATCTGGACTCATTTTCAAGCCTTCCCGAAGCATTCGAATGCCAAAGATTGCAAACAGTGCTGTTGACACATAGTATGTGTACACACGAGGAATAACCGTGGTGGCATAGCCAAACAAAACTGAAAAGAAAATAAATGTGTCATTTAAAGAAATAAGCACGAAGATTATAATTGTTTTTCCCACATCTAAGAAATGCTGGCTAGCAAAGTCTGCAATCCAAATATCCACTAATAAATAAATATTGCACTTTCTGTTAAGTTTTGTGTAATTTTTTAAATTTTTGCAAGATAGCAACATGCTAGAAACTCCAATCATTACTGGTCATGCCAGAGACTGAAGTCCACTAAGACGCAGACAATGCACCAGCCAAAGTCGAGGTGCTGTTGTTCCTGAGAGCCAGTCCAAACAACATTATCTTTTCCATCAAGGTCTGTGCACGTCCTGCCTTTCTCCAAGCGTGCCATGAAGCTACCATCTGTAATTATGTTAGATTAGTCACAGTGTATACCAGTTAATTCCATTTACATGTTAGACAGCATCTCTTTCCAATCATTTCATTTATCAGATAAAGTCAGAAAAAGATCTTCTACAAGTTAAGTCTACCAGGCATATCTACAAATCATCCAGCTGGGTGAATCCATGTCTGTCTTCCTTTGCCAAGTGCACTTTACTTCTCCCTTGTCCCCCATACTCCCCTCATACACACAATGTGATCAACTTTGACCTTCCTTTATTTTAAAGGCAGATCCCACTTAGAGATCAAAATGCAACCTCCACGGCTCATCTTTCACAAGTACTGAAGGTGATCAACCTAAGCCAATATTAGTTCTTAAATAAGATGAAATATGTATCCAGGACAAAGTACTTATTTTTCACAAAGTAAGAAGACCACTTAGGATTTTTTGACAGAAAAAGGCCTGTATAAACGAGAAGAAATTAAAACTCCACACCTTATATTCAAAGTTGCTCAGACCATGCACTCACAACTGTTTCTGCTGCCTTACTCCACATGCAATTAGCTAAAAGGAAGCATATTACCATGTGTGCTTTCTTGTACACATCTTCTGGGTGGAAAAATGCACTCAGAAGTTACTACATAATCTAGAAATAATTCTGCACTGCCACTACCAGAAGTAAGAATATGAGACCAAAATTAACCAGGCATATTACTCATAAACATAACACATACACACATGAATAGCAGCATTATTTGAACAGTTAAATTAATTAGGAGTTAAACTAAACTTCTTTAAAAAGACTGAAAATACTGCAGTAGAACAATGCAAGAAAATGACACAGAAAAGCTATCTTTTTTTTAGCATTTCTTACACATATAAGCATAGACATAATGAAGTAATCAGAACAATAAGACAGTTTATTTTGTCAAGCACAGCTTGACAAAATACACCAAGTAGTGATTACTTGGAGCTAATGAGTTTAACTGAGCAGGTCCTCATGAAATCAAGGTGGGCAAACCTCCCAGGAATTTCCAAACTCAGCTTGTATAAAACAAGTGCAAGAGATAAGAGAAGGAAAGGGAGGGAAAATCCAAAACCAAAACAGGTTCCTTTCTGAAAATGGAAGAAATAATTGGGAACCTCTAAACTGGGGGATAAAAGTAGAAAAGGAAGCTTTTATGAAAAAGCATCAAGATTTGAAGAAGGACTTAATAGAGAAAAAGAGAGCCATAATGGGCAGGAGAAATTACACACAATACAAATGGAAACTGCTCTAAGATTGCAATAATTGCAGCAGAGTACACAGCAATAGCTACACACCCAAAAACCAATCACAGAAGCACTTGCCAAGCAGCCTGAGCAGTGAACTGGCTGTCTCCAGTGTGTATAAACCAATCAACACTATTTCAAGTATTTCTGAAATGGGCACGGTTAGAAACGAGCACACAGACAAACTTTATGCTGCATTATGATGTCCCTGAAGGCTGCTCCATTTTACAGTCATGGCTACACAGGTGCCCACAGCTACAGGTTCCCCAAGCGCCACCTGATACCCTACTTCCTGCTCCCTCCCCTCCATCTTCCACTTAGGCAGCTCCCAGCACAAATCCAAACAGCTACACGTACAGGAATACAAGTCAGATGAGGAAAATCTGTCATCATATAAAGAATCTTTTGCCTTAGGAGGAAAAACAGAAGCCACTCCCACATTCCCTTTAGGCACACTAATTTAACAGGAGCTAAAAATAAAAAGGAAACCAGCGGCCCAAAAATCAAAGGAAGTGCTTAGGCTCTCAATCTCATTCCTCTTCCTTAAACTCATATTGAGGCCTAGGAAACACAGAGACTTCACTAGAGGCAAGAGCCGAAATGTTCAACCTGAGCCATGCTCCCCAGGAACAGCTTCACACTCTCAAAACAAAACTGCACATGCACATACCACCTGCATGCCAGTTTCAATTAAGATTTTTTGACAAATACATACCTGGCACTTTTAAAGAGAGAAAACAAAAAGGAAAAGAGTGCTAACCTGATAAACATGTCATCAGTCCCAGGGCAAGCATAGCACCAGCCAGTACAGTGAGACGGTTGTAGCGCATTGCCATGATGGCTGCAATGAAGAAGGTCTTGTCCCCCAGTTCTGACACGATGATGACCGATATAGCAGCCACAAATGCATGAATAAAGCCCAAATTAGTCTTGTCAGCTGACTCTTCGTTGACAATGTGAACTGGAGCAACTAGTGAGGACCCTTTCTGTAAGAAGGGAGGGAGAGAAAAACAAAAAAACCACAAACCCTAAACACTCATCAATTAGGATTGAATACTTAGTACACAGAAGTACACAGCCTTGTATTTCTCCTGTCACACCATCCTGTGTAAAGTGACATTTTAAGTAGATACACTCTCATGCTCATTAATGATCATTAACTAGTTCCTGGCTGCTGCCCACCTCAAATTGCCAGTCAGGCACTTAGCAAGAGGATCAGATCGTGCTCTGATTATTAAAACATTACTCCATCATGCACACTATTACCAGAACGTAAGAACCACCATTACAACAAAACATGGCGAAAGCTGCTTTAGCTCAGGTCTAATATTGCTGTCTTCAAGATCCCTACCTACTTCATGAACTTAACCTTAAGCAGTTTTCTGATATAAATAAGTGTTTCAAAATAAAACTGGGTGACCATGATAGTTTAGGAAAAATAAGAAGCCTATTCAAAAGTGGTCAGGATCACTTTCTTCCCTTGCAGAATCTTCGCATCTCAGATGCATTAAAATTTTATAGATTTATAGAATGGATCAGGAGGGACCTTAAAGATCATCTAGTTCCAAGCCCCCTGCCATGGGCAGAGACACCCTTCATTAGATCAGGTTGCTCAGAGCTCCATCTAACCTGGCCTTCAACACTTCCAGGGATGGGACATGCAAAGTTTCTCTTGGCAACCTGTACCAGTGCCTCACCAATCTCACATGAAAGAATTTCTACTTAATGTCTAACCTACATTTCTGCTCTTTCAGTTTCAGCCCAAGCCAAATTTTGCGCAAGTTTTCATGTGCTTGCTCTGTGTTTGTTGAAAACTACCTTTAAGACTTTCCAGTGGTGAAACCAGACCAGCACACTCCAGCTCCCACTCACTCACCGAAGTGTTTACTTCTACACAAAGATATCTATGATCAAAAGCGGGGTCCAAGATCTCTGTGTTGGTGTTCACATCCTTGGCCAGGGATGGCTGAGAAACTTGTTCCAGCACATCCATCAGCAGAGACAGACCACAGCGTGTTTTGACACAACAGCTTCCCAGCATTCCAATTTCAGCAGTGCTCCAAGTTTTTTGGTGTTGATATTTAGACGCTCCCACGCTCTGTGTGACACACTGTGACTTCCCAGAACTTCTTCACCTTTTGCAGCACTCCAAGTTTTTTGGTTTGGGTATGTGACACCCGGCGTGCTCGATGTGCTACACCAAGCCGCATGTCAGTAAATCTTCCCATCCCTCTCTGTAATCAGCAGCACTAGGATCCCCTCACCAAGAACACTGTTTAGCAAGTTTTAACGCAAAGTAACTCACATACAATTTTGAGGGGAAAAAAATCTGGCAGGTTTGGAGTAGCCTTCTTTCAGCGGCTTCTGTGGGGGAAGGAGAGCACTGACCCCTTTTGCATGTCGAACCTAGATGTCCCTCTTTTAGCAGAAAAAGGGGGGGATGCGGTGGCCCTGCAGCCCTCCCCTCCTCTGCTGAAAGCGGGCGATTTCGGAGCCCCAAGGCCTCCGGACGGCGCAGCGCCGGCCGAGCGCCGCCGCCGGGGGCACAGCGCGGGCAGCCGGCGCGGCCCGTCCCCGCCTCACCTCAGCCCGC
>WBMZ01001329.1:0-120683 GCA_013400975.1 Atrichornis clamosus | reverse complement strand
TCGGGGCCGCGCGTGCGAGAGCGGCCGCGGTGCCGCCGGTGCCGCCCGGTGAGTATCGGCGACTGTCGGCGAGCAGCCCCCGCTGCCGAGGACCCCCGCACGGGCTCACCGCGGCGCGGGAGCCCGCGGGGCGGGCAGGGGTCCCCTCGGCCTGAGGACGGTCACGGGGGAGCCGCGCTCGGGTTCTGCGGTGCCCGCAGGGGAGCGGAGCCGCTGCCGGGCGCGGACGGGCACCGGGAATTCGCGTTCGGCTGCGGAAGGGCGGGGGACGGGCTGCACCTGCCAGAAGGTGGTCGGTCAGCCGTCGGGGCTTTGCCCCTAACGCTAAAAGCAGGAATTAGAGGGCTTTTCGTACAATAGAAAGAAAAAATAGACTTTGGCATCTAAATTTGCTCTAACAGCTGGTTTTCATGCCGTAGCATCCTAAGAGAGTCGGTAAGTTAATTAGTACTTAATAATACCTTTAGAATGTTGTGCTTAAACCACTTGGACGCGTGTCCGCTACCTAGTAAATGATTCTTTCACGATGAAAGAAAAACCTAAGAATCACTGTACTTCTGTTATCCTGGCTCCACCAAACGTGCATTTATAGAGGTTATGAACAACCGATTAGCGCAAAACTTCCTGCAAGACGGAAATGGATGCACAGATAGCAGTAGCCTACCGGAGATGCAAGATGTGGTTAAGCATAATTTTCAACAATCACAAGTAAATTGCATTTTGATGGTAGCAGGCAAACAGAAGTATTACAGAAATTGTACCATTTAAGTATGATACAGACTATCATAGATAAAAAGCATATGTTGTAAATTATTACAATTCCTTCTGGTTTCGTTGCCTCCAGTGCAATGTCCCAATGAGTCTTAAAAAAAGATAAAGTTTGGAGAAAGCACAGCCTTGAAAGGAAGATAGTGAAATGATATATAACTACCTGAACATGCAAGAGGAACTACTTGGGGGAGGGAGGGACAAAGACACCTGAGTGGGTGATAATTATGTGCAGACGAAATTGCTGTTATTTACTTGAAGGAAACAAAAAGCTTTAAAGCAATCCCTCAGGGAGACTGGATTAAATAGTGGCTTATATCAATAAATATTTACTGAACAAAGCTTAATAATGCTTTTGCACTTTGATCTGAATTGCCTGATCTAGAAATAGTCCTTCCCAGTTTTTCCCTTGGCATTTCAGGGTGAAATGAAAAGGATTTAGCTTTCTATTTTTTGTTGCTAATCATGGCTAGTAATTTTTTATGCAATTTTTACACAATAACGAAGAGATTGTACAAACTTTAGCATTTTATAGGAAGCCACAATCTGAAAGAGTGAGGGATGCAGAGTTTAAGGCCAGAGAGACTTTTATGTTATCTGATATGACATCTTGTATTTCATACTCTACAGAAATTGGGTAGAACGCAAGCTTACCCCCAGGATAAACAGATATTCCGAAGAAACAGTCTTAAAGATAGTAAGAATTAGACAAGCTGCTGTTTTTTTTGTTTATGGGCTTATTCTCATTGTTACAAATTTACCTCCTCATAAGCCTACAACTATCTTCCAACTCTACATGATTGTTGCTAAGCTTTTCATCACTGTTTAAACGAACAGAGGAAACCAATCCTACTCCATTCCAGATCTCTGCCACTGGTCATCTCTTCACCCCAGCTATAGGCCTATTACCCAGATAATATTACCTATTTCTGTAGCCGAGGCTAATCTCACCCACGTGAGCAACGGTCCTCCTTCATTTTCCTGAAGAGTGATTCCTTTCCCGTAGCTTAAACAGGTCAAACCTCCCTGCACCGAGAAGGGCCATTCTCTCTTTTATCTCCTGAGTCTGGTATGTTGACAGCTGCTTGTTATTTGTTAATCAAGGTAACCCTTTCTTTGTTGTACAACTGTAAGCTTCATACTTTCTGTCTGTGAATAAGGATCAGAGGACTCCAGCAAAGAAGGTGACCAGAACAGCAAGTAGTTTGTTTGGGTCATTCCTGTCTTCACCAGGAAATTTTGTGAAAAAAGCACATCTGGGAAGCCATGGGACAGATAACTTGTCATCATACACCTTCAGCTCATTAAGTCCACCGTACAATATTTAGGCAACTTTTAATTAAGATCTAGTTACAGCAGCTGTTGAGAAATACAAACACTGAGTGTTAGCATTTAGGAGTTAGCTTTACTGACCTTACCAAAGAAAGTTTTCACTGTCAAATTGTTTTAAATCAAAGGTATTTTACATTTTCCTTACAGAATCACTTCAGGCATTAACCTGTTTCAGTGGCTATTTATACTTGATCCTACTCACCTACACACGTGATCCTTAATTAAGGCCACAGCTCTGGTCACTTCCTGACTTCCCTGTCACACACTACAATCACTCCCTGAGTTCAGCAAAAACTCGGGGTGCACATTAATTTCTGCTTAGTACCTTCCCTTCCTTTGGCTTCCATATCTGAAGGCAGAAGCCTGAGCCCTGGGTCTGGATGCCGGCAGTCACTGCGGAGCACAGCAGAGCAGGCAAGTGGCCTTCAGGCATCCACTGATAATTCAGCATTTCTAGCAGCAGCTTCTTGCAGTGAACGCTTAGCCGGGGGTCAGATGAGCAGCTGCAGAGAACTGCACAGAACTGGTAGCTGCCACTTTTTCTTCAAACATCTAAAAGATATTTTTGGTGCATGTTGCAGTTGGGAAGCTGGAAATGTGGTCTATAAGGATTTATTGTTTGGGGTTTTTGTTTGTTTGTGGTGGGTGTTTTGGGTTTGGTTGGTTTGTTTGCTGGGGGGGTGGTTTATGGTGGAGAAAAAAACCCCCACATTAAGACCTTAAATATAACACCTTGCACATTGCCTGTTCACGTGAGAGACAGGAAGAAAAATGCTTGAACTTTTTACATATGAGGCAGGAACTTCTGTGCTTCTGTCCCCTGACTCTCTGGGGTGCTGCTACACAACTGCCTAAGGACATACAACCATCCCTTTCAGTAAAACTGCAGTTTCTCTGCTCAAGCTTATGAAACTAAACCTATTAGCATGTGCAATTTTTGGCCAACCCTGTATATCTGAAAGTAATATTAGCTGCCCAATAAAAGTATTCTGACATGTCTTTTGGACTGGCACCTTCTATCAACACACCTTTAGTGTAAATACCAGAAAGAAATAGAGGAATTAAAAGTGTTCTTCAATTCAGAATTGGAAGCAGCACTAGGGTTTAGAAGCAACATCAGACTGAACAGTAATTCTGAAAAATTAAAATGCCTATACACTCAACAGAGATGAGAAGTAGCAGGTTTTACGTTTTAAAAAGTGAAAAGACAAGTCCAAAGAAAGTCTGGCTGTTTCTGAGAAACTTGCTCTACACGTTGTACAAAGAGTGTTGTTACCACCAACACGAAATGATCTTTGCTACATCTCGGTAATACCTGGTGTAGCACATAGTGCACATGGAATGGCTAAGAAAAGCCTGTTTACATTTGCTGAATATGCTAGGGCTGACCGCAGATGTAGAGAGGTAAGTTAAGATACTCAAAGCTGACAGGAGATCCAAAAGCTGTGGCTGCATCAGAGGTGCCTTAGAGGCAGCAGGCATGTGGCACCGAGCGCTGGGTGCCATTGGAACTTGTGCAGTGACACTGGCACAGGCAGAGCTGGCAGCTGCTCCTGTGGTCCAGCAAAGCAGCCCAGATCTTGTATAACAGAGAAATCAGATTTGGTGGCTTTGTACTAAGATGCTTTTAGGAATGAGTGAAATAAAACTTTGATCCTTTAAGGATCCTTCAGGAGACAAGATTGCAGGCAAATACTCCACAACAGCCACGGGACTAAGCTGCAGATAACAATTAATTTGAATAAATCATTAAAGGAAATGGAATGCTAACAAAAATGAAATAAACAGTACAGCAGCACATAAATGGAAATCAATACTAAAAAATTATTTTGAAAAATTGTCAGTGATGAGTGAAATGATATAAGCGAAGACGGCTACTCAGGGAGTGATGGGTATTGTTTGGTGAGACTGACTACATAGACCACATACCTTACAGGTCTCTTCTCCATATTTTTCATTTTCTGTGAGTAAAGGAGAATCAAATGTATCACAAATCTTACTTAAATAAAAAAGGGCAAATAAAGAAATCCCCTGAACAAGTGTGTAATGTCAGAACTTCCATTATGAGGACAACTACCTGCATTAGAACAGCAGCTGGTGTCACATATGAGGATGAAATTTGGTGTTTTGCACTCATGCAGAACCAATACTGCAGCCCAACCAGAGGAATCAGTTTAATACTTGCTGGTTATGCTTTTCATTTGCAGATGAATTAGCAGATGAATTTTCCAGATATTATGAGTGGAGCAGCCAGAAAATTTATCTGATAAGTTTTGATATTTGCTAACTTCTTACAATGTTAGTTTGAGTGTCAGGTGGTGGGAATTTTTGAAATAACATGCCATGCTCTGTTTTCATGGGCAATAACTTCAACCAGTTCACTAACCTGGCTAACCTGCATTGTTAAACATAGTCAACAATTCTCAGGGATACTTTCCTTCAGTGAGGTCAGGGGAGAAAAAAACAGCTAAAACCAGAAGGAACTTAGATTGCCAAAGGTCATAAGTCTGTGGGTGAGGAATCTGATCCCTTAAGGAATGGTCCTGTGGGTGATGGGAGGAGGCAGACTTGCAGTAGTAAAGAAATCAACTATAGAATTTCCATGCTTTGTTTCACTCACCCACTTACTATAGTGACAAAACTGTACTGCTTATTTCCAGGCTTGGCACCTTCACTTCTTCCTTTATTTTACCAATCTCATCTGTTTTGAATTCTTTAATCCTGGCTGCCCTCGCCTCCCACATGAACCTCACACTGTTTTCCTTAAAACACCCATTATTCTCCTTTTTCAGTTCCAGCTCTAATCCCATGCATCACTTCTCCCCTTTCTGACTGCAATGCTTGCAGTAGTGTCAGTCACTCTGCTCACAGTCTGCCTGTATGTACCAACCCTTCTCCTTCATTCGCTCCTCTCCTTCTCCAGACACACTTCTCTTAGGACAGACTTGAGAAATACTAACAAATATTGGTGATAATTGGAAACATCCATAATCTTTTGCTATGCTGTTCATTTTGTGTATGATTTAGGCCTCATTCCAGTGACTGTTGCAGGCACACTCCCTAGGTCATCAGGGTTTTGTCATCTCCTTCCTCAGCCCTGTATTAATCACTTCACTCTTTCTTGTAAACTGGAGTTTGTTCAGCTACTCCATGAGAAGGAGGGAGGGAGGCACAGACTGATGAGAGCCTTTATCTTCACTGTGGGTAATGAACCCTAGCAATAAATCTGCTTCGGGTCACTCCTCATGCAGCTGGCATTCTCTAAACTTGGTTCTAAGAACACCCTCTAAAGAACAGTATTTTAGCCATGATTGGCACCTGACCAGCCAGAATTCCCACGTGCAGACAGCAGAGCGTCGTGTTCTGGAGGTGCTGATGAGCAGGCTGAGAGGGAGGCTGAGGGAGCTCACTCCCTTGAGGATACCAACCTGGGATCTCAGGGGTCCCGACAGTGGTCTCTCCAGGTACACTGCTCTACGTTACGTTCTTTTCAGCTGCCTCTCAGAGACAGAATTTACTTATTTACCAGTGGAGAAACAGCTCCAACATGAAGGACCAGGAAGGCAAGCACTGATAGCCATGTAGTTTTGAGCATTCACTCATGAGGAAGGGGAGCAGGCAGCTTTAGTTTTTTTCTCAGAAGAAGGAAAATTAATTAAACTTCTACATCGAAACAATAGATTTAATTACCAACTCACTGGATGAAATGCAGCAGCAGCTCCTCTGCTCCTGGTGTGTTGTACAGGCTTCTGGCTGTGCTCTCTGGGGAGAAGCAGGAAGGGGAAGCCTGCCTGGCACCCATGGGGATGATGCACTTTGGCAAACTTCTCATCTGTCGGTATCTCAATCTCAGTGTTGGGGTTCTTTCCCAATTTCTTAACCACCGCTTTGCTTATCAGTGGATTTGATTCAGACTGCATGTATACTACAGCTTTCCTTCTTCCTGCTTCACTGAAACAGAAAAAACCGATACTGCATGTTTCTGGGTTTTTTTAACAAGAACTACAAAGTTAGAATGTGCAGATTAATGCTATGATTGCAGGGTTTTATTTGGTGCCCAGATTGAATTTTAAAACTTTTTGTTAGCTTTGTCAATCTTTGGATTGTTTTCATTAATCTGTTTAGTTTCCCTCAGTAATTTTCTTCACTTCAAGACTCGTCTGGTTATTATTAAATATCTGGCCCCTGCCAGTGCCCACATGGTAGGTAGGTAGGTATTTTTTATCAAGCTTTGTTTCCTATTGGTTGTGGCATCACAATTTGTTATATATCTTATTATTCCTGAGTACTGGGTAAGGAAGTTTCCTTTCTAAATCCTGATTAAATTTAATTTACAGCTGAAAGAAAAAGGACTTTTCTAAAGCTTCTAACGCAGAACTTGGTGTTGCTGCATATTTCACAGATCGTGATGTTCAGAACTGGCCAACAAGTCCTGTATAACCTAATTAGTCACTTTTAAGACCAGAACATACCCTTCACACTCTGTCCTGAGCTGGCTCCATGCACTTGCAAGAACCAGCTTCCAAGTATTATGGGAGTCTTTTGTTTTCTGGAAAAGTTTTGATCTATTACACAAATTGCTGAAAAACTGGAATTCACTGAATGAAGACATCATTAATTTAAACTTTTTAAACATAAAGATGCACAGAGATCTGTAGGACTTGTGTTTTCTTTCAGCAGTGGAAAACTTCAGTGGTCCGCATGTAGTCCCTGTGAGGTTTCATAGTTATCAGAATTTCATGTACAGGCACTCCATCAGCAGTGGAGCTGTTCATTACATGCAGTGGCTCTTCAGAATGTTAAAGGGAAAAAGAAAAGGTGTTTCTTAGTTTTCAGAACTGTGTTTAAATTAGGTCCAAATCCTTTTCCCCCAGGACTCATTTATAACCATCTATGCTACTTCAATTTGAAAAGCAAAGAGATCAAATCAGCAGGGTAATATTTCAACAACATGCTTATAGATTGTTCCTCTTCCATGTTGTCAGGGCAATGTCCTCCTTCACAGTGAGAAATGTGTATTACCATTGTAGACATCTAATAAAAATGAACAGGTCATTTATTTTTAAAAGGAAAAGATTTGCATGCTGTGGTGTTGAAATGAAAACCCATTATCCTCACATAAACTTTGCAATAAGACCCTCCCCTCAACTAGAATAAAAAATAATTGCTTCTTGAATACATAAAAATGCAGAAGTAGTAGCACAGCTGCTAAGGAGCTTAGTTAAATGATCACATTGTATCTGACAATAACTTCAATTCTAAATGAAATATATGCCAGAAATTCTGTGAAATCCAATGGTCACATTATGGACATTCCTAAAAGTAGCATGTATGAACTGTATCAGTGTTTGCATGATGTAATTTAAATGTTAGTATAGTTACCAAACACAAAATTTTGGTACTTCCACAAGTGTAGCCATACTTCTCAGATTTTGAAAATGAGTACTGTACATTATGGAACAGCACATCTGACTATGAGGGAGAGACGTTTTTTGGTACTAGCATCAGTAGCAGATTTTTATTACGTAGAAGTAAAATTAATTCATAGGTAAGTACGTATTTGTTGAGTGCAATAGGTGATTTTCTGATTCAGAAGGCAAGGTTTTTAAGGTATCATGTATTAGAAAAATAATTGACTAACTGCTGAAAAAATTAGTGACAGACTATAAATGGGTAATACAAAGACAAATACTATTCCAAATCCAATAATTAAAGAAAGAGGCTGTAGGGCCAGGTTTACTTTGCATGGATTGCTTTTGGCTTTTTTACTTTGCATGGATTGCACACAGAATCTGACCTATGTATTAACCGTGTCTTTCTCTAGCTGCAGTTGTTACAGAGATCCCCCACTAAGGAAACAGTAACAACTCTGCTAAACCTGGATTTAAGTGCATTCCTCTTTTTTTGTTCCTCTGAATTGAAAGAATTTAGACTTTGTAGTGTTGATCAGAATAAAACTTAAACGCACCCAAAGAAATGAAACGAGGCAACCTCTACTCCTAACGAAGTTAATAGGAAGAGCTGGTCTATATTTGTGCATTAGTAAGTGCTGGAATACTCATTTGGCAAGTACTGATGGAATCCCACTGCAGGCAGTGATAAGGCTGTCTGAGAGCTTAACCTGAGCTCAGCTGGTGGTGCAGATGGTCCTGCTGGACCTTGTGCATCCCAGTGAGGACAAGCTAGCCATGGCAAGCCCAGGTATCACCACAGTGTCACAGTTTATCTACATCATACCACCAAGGAAAGAAATCAGATTAATTAAATTAATAACACATTGACCTGATTCACTGTTAGTCTCTCAGAAATAATGTCCTATGTCCTTTACATTAGAGTAAGAAAAGCAGTAGATTTTAGGGGGTAGAACAAAGGATTTTTCTTGCCAAAAATGCTCAATCATAATTTCTTGGACTAAAATCTCATGCTTTTTTTATGTTGGCATTAGTGAGGAAAACGTTGTGAATGGTGCTTTTACCTACCACTCAATCATGTTAATCACATTATAGTCCACGGAAAAAAAAGTTCCACAAATTGAAGCAAGCTAAACCAAAGACAATGTTTGCATATCTTGACAGAATTGTACAAAAGTATGTTTTATCATATTAGAAGCCAAGTTAATTAGAGGCAGCTTAATTTTGTTCACATCTCTGACAACATAATTATGCTTTTTAAAAAACCCATACTTATAAGCAAATGGGTTTTGAGATCTTATTTTCTGTCTTATCACAGACTATATTCTTTGACATATTAACACAGCATCAAAAGTTATAAGATTTGTGTTTCTTTGGGATATTAGTAGCAAATCAGAATTGTTCAAGAATGTTTCAGGCATGTAAAATATGTTAATATAAGATTTGTTGTCAATAAGCAATGACAGAATGTATTCTTTGGCATTAAAATAAGCAGAATGTACCCTGACATTTTAACTAGATAGTTTACGAATGTAACTGCAGGTGGTCATAGAAACAATACTGGATTGAAGAGAATAGGGAATTTCTGTGAATATTTCAGATGAAAACATTTATTTTTAGACTATTGTTTTACTTTTCTGGTGTCATTAGTCAAGGTAAAAACATATTGCTTTGTGAACTCTATTATAATCCTAAACAATGTTTTGAAGGGTTTAGTAGGAATCTAAACCAACTTGGCTTTCTTTCAAATCAAAAGGGCTGGAAAACAGAATGGAGTTGAAGAAATAATACATTTGCTAGATAGGTACATTTGAAAGTGCTTTAGATACTGTTAAGGTAAAATACTTACTATATTTGAATTGAATTTAGTAGGGAACAACATCACAACTATACAGTGTCATTTTGATCAATTATTTTTTTAATATATAGATATGTTGGTGAAGCTGCCTGACCAAAGAAATGAATGACAACTGCCTTCATTTTTACAGCTGTAGAAATTATGTTACAATTGGGCAATGTTATTACAAAGAACAGAGGAAGAAGAGTAGACTCTCCGTGGAAGAATATCAGCCAAATTTCCCGGCTTTGCTCTCAGCAGCAAAGTCTTGGTTCTTTTGTGGGTGGGTAGAAGGGTCAAATTCAAGCATTTGGGTTCAAAATACCTGCTTAGATCTGATTTGCCAAACAGGAGATCAAACGGTCTTTGGTGGCTTCCAAAATACCTGCAAGCCACCACTGTGTTACGGGTGAGGTTAATCTGACTGCAAGTCCTCCATGACTGAGCACAATCACACGAGCTAGCCTGGTTATTTGGTGGTAGGAGGGGTCATTCTGCAGTATCACTGTCCCTGTGTTATACAAGGCTTGCACTGGGTCAGCTAGTTGCATGCCTCGCAGATTCCTGATAATAGGATCACCTCACCCTATTTTACTCCCTCTACTCTGATTGACTTACATCTCAGAAATGCTTACCCCCCCCCTCCAAAAAAAGGGGAAAAAACAAAAAAAAGAAGTCATGGTTTACTGATAAGTTCTGTGGCTTACTGGTGGCTGGGGAATCTTCAGGCATTTGGAATAAATGTTTTGTTAAAATTTCCTGTAGTATTCAGAAACATTAACTTCTGTGATATGGAAAGGTGCGTCTTCAGCTACACTATGATGAGGTCAATTCTCATTATTTGTAATAAAAAACACTGTACAATGTGATATTATGGCCACTTGGCTTGTCATACACATCTTTTCTTTTTCCAAGACCTCAAGCTGTTCCATAATTCAGATTCCATGTGGAAAAGTCTGGTTTTCCAGTATCAGCAGTCCATTTTCACTAACAGTTTTACCCTTTATCTTTTTTTAATTAGCTGAAATTGATGCTGCAACGGTGGGAAATTCCCAAGCTTCTACCTTAAATAGCTGTAGACAGGTCAACCCTTTCTTAATCTCACAATTCCAAAGCCAGATTTATTATTTCTGAGGAGAGCTATTACAAAAAAATTTCAGAAAGTCTCCTGAAAAATGCCATTCAAAGGGTGAAAGTGATATTCACCTTCTGATCACGCACATAATCCTGACTACCTACCACATTTCAATTACACTTGTACAGTCTATTTGATTTGTAATCAATTTAAAAAGGAAAACACACGAACAGCTAGCAAGTTTTGATTAGCTGCATGCATTTTCTATTAAAATAAAATCATGACATACGCATTCATTTTTAAGTTATGAACATCTTTGTCACATTTCTCTTCCTTTCAGAAATACTCAATATCTGTCTTGAATATAATTACGGAAAAGCTTTTATAAATTAAATATGAGACCTTTAGAAGGTAACCCTTTATAAAAGTTGTCAGTGAAATACTTGATTGCATGTGCTGTGCTTTGAGGCCTGTTTTGTCACTGTTTGACTGTTGCTGCTCTGATGCTCTGAATGAGAATCACACTGCATGGGTTGATGACAAAACCTGGAAGAGAAGCTTGACTGGGATGTTTGGCTATGTAATCTAAATAAGATGCCAAAAATACTTAACAAACTAGTTAAGGCAAGATTTACATCCTCCACATAAAAGCACTGGTGTCTTCCTGTGTTGTGTTCCACTGGTTCTCCTGGAATGCCCAGCTGACAGTTTGTGCATAGCAAAAGGATGGGAGGAGCAGGCCGTGAACCCAAGTTGTTTGTGTAGATACAAGAAATATATAAAACGTTGTGAAAAATTACCCAGTGGTTTATGGCATGAAAGCCTAATTTGCAGCATCTTTGATTTCATCTTGAAAAGTGCTGAGAATTTCCATTGCTAGTTGAAATCTGTGGGAGCTGCTTGCACATTTGTTATGTATTTAATTTGGACCAAATTTCACCAGTTTCCAGCTGTGTCACAATGTTTTTTCCATTCTTTTTAAAGGAAGAAGATCAGATAACATAATACATTTGGACTATTACATTGTGCTGCACTAACAACATAATCTATACTAAGAATAGGTATTGCCATCAAAAATGCAGTAATAATATAAGTTGCTTAGTAAATACACAGCCATGAACATTCTTGCTAGAGAGGAAAAACAAGTGTTTCCTCCTTTGTACAGCATGAGGACAAGTGCTATTGTACAGTACACCTACATATGCTAAGTGAATTAGGATTGTTTTATGGGACATCTTTTAAAGAATATTTCATATTTTGTATTGTTTCTTGCTGACTTAGTAGGATTAAATAGTAACAAGCCTATTACTTTGCTGTAGAGGAAATGAAATGGCCTTATTCTGTTGTTGCTGTAATACTTGTGCCTGTTTATCATTAATTCAGTCTGTATCTCTCTAAAATCATCTTCCTGATCAACACTGCTCACTTAAGTTAGATATATATATACCCAGACTAATTGCTGGAAGAATCCTTCTTTTAACAAGATTTCTTCCCTTTCCTACGGTCACACCCTCAGCAATGCCTTAATTTCCTGCCTGATTGACACTCCAGACCTGAGTAGAGACTTCCTGCTTTTGGGGCTGAAAAGCAGTCTTGGTTGTCTTTCAGTCTGTCTCAATAAGGTGAAGTCCTTTAGCCATCCCTGAATTTAAGGGTCTTTCCCTTAATCTTCCCCAAATTCAGTCATTCTTCCCCATTAGACCTTGCCTGTTCCCTACTTGTTGATCCAGGGTGTCTTTTCATACCTTGTAAAAAATCCTCCACCTCAGGAACTCTGCAGAAGTTCCTGTTACCCATGAATCATTCTAGGCATTTTCCACCAGGGAGAGATCTCCCAGTTCCTCGTGTGCTTTTCTGTGGTCTCCTCTGACTGAGGTCCAGGCCTTCTCTCAAGGTTTCCTTAGTAAGTAGCCATTCCACCAGCATAACAAAGGTCCAGCTAGAATTGCCCTAAAGCCATGTCAAACCCGGGGATAGGTGGGAAGAAGGCAGGATGCCTGTCAGCTGTGTGCAAAAGCCAGTTTGTACTGGGTTGGCTCTCTGTCAGTAAACTACTGAAGTGCAGTTAAGCATTAAAACCCACCAACCCTGTCTGTCGTTCAGCTCCTGAGAGCCAATTCATGGATTTGATTGTCATCACTCTGAACTGAATATATCCTGCCATAACTATTGAATGTGGAGGAGTTTGTCAGACTTACACATAAAGCCTCGTTATTTTACCTTTAGTAATTCAATCAGTAAGCTCAGGAAGGAAGGAATATTTCTAAGTAGATAATAAAAAATGTAGTTAGTTTTGTTTACATTTATTTTAAAAGCATGATTTGAAAGAAGGTTGATTTCTACTGCTTACAGAGGCTTCTAGATTTGTTTACTTTTTAAATTTGAAGCAGAATAAAGGTCATTTGGGGCTCTTTGGGCATTGAGAAGTGTACCTCAGCATGGGTTGTCTTTTCTCTGCTTCTGTTTTTCATCAGCATAAAGACCTGGCCTTTTGGCAGCTGTATCACTGATAAAAATGAAATGTAAATCAAGAGTACCCAATGGACACTATGAAATGAGCAGTATGAATATAAAGCTCTTAAAATTTTAGTCTTTTTAGTTGCTGATCTGTAAAACCCAATCCTGTACCTGTTAGACTGCATAGGCAATGAAGGGAAGTATTCAGTATTTTAGTATCCAGTGAAGTCAATAGCAGCCATGGGAGACTGACACAAGTCTGTGAATACCTTAAAAGATGAGATCCTGATACTGCCAGTGATTATATTCTGCACATGGGTTCCAAATCCATAACAAAATCAGAAAGACATTTGTTTGAGGTATTTATAGAGCGTCTGTTTGACTAACCATCTGTGCTCTGATTGAAGCATACACATGGTCCAGACTGAATAAAAACCCTTTATATGGATTAGAATAGTAACTTTGACACTGTTACATCTAAAGATTTTGCTCCTAGTGACTTTGCTGACCTGTTTACTTGCAAAGGTAAATTTTAAAACTGTAAAATCTGAAAGGTAGCATGAGGAAGGAGTATGAGCAGTCTGTCCACTTCAAAAAGGCTTTGAAGTTAAGAGATGCTGTTTGAACACTGCACGCCTTTCAAAACTGCTTCTTGCTTAGGGTCTGGATTAAGCTGGCCACCTTCCTCAGTTGCTGAGCACCTTTTGGGTTTATTTGTGAGGGTAAAGGTAAGAATATGCTAAGGTGTTTTGCTGTGCTTTCACTTCTCTCATATTTCCATTTCAAAATGAGATTCATCCCTTTTTTGTTGTTCATGGTGTTCACTACAAACATTAGCAAAACAATAGAAATGTAGCTCAGTATAGCTTGGCGTTAATTGTGCTGAGAAACCTCACTGTGTGCATTCAGTTTGCTTCCTTCAAGATTATCTTTTTCATGGATCAGTATGTTTTGTATGTTCAAAATTAAATACCAAGATTAGGAATCATAATGAAAAGAGGAAAAGCAGTAGGCTGTATTACGATTGATTCAAAAAATACATATGTAATGGTCACTTATTATTTACTGAGATTGCTCCTTAGGAACGATTATTGAACAACAAGTTTTGGGAAGCTGGTGTGCTTGTTCAAGATGGTAGGAAATTGAAGTTTCTGATATTGTTTCACAAGATTAATTTTCTTTAGTGATAACCTGGGGAATTCTTTAAATTACCTCATCTTAGTTGATGTAGCACCATCTGCCACATCTGCAAAGAAGATAATTATTTTTAGGAGCAGCTGTGGGTTTTTTGATTAAGTCTTGAGTCATCAAGGTTAGTATTTTTTTAATTATTCAACATAGGAAAGAAGAAGCAATTGGTTTGCATTTTGGTCAGTAATACACAATGTTTTGTTATTACAGTTAGTGACATAAACCTCATAGCTGTTTACTGCAGTGCTCTAATTTCCAGGAAATTTGTTTGTATTCTTTGTGAGTGCATATAGCTTTGTAGGAAAAAAATTACCAATTATAATTCATGAATCAGTAAGACTGCGCTTGGTGACAAATAGGTGACTGTGGAGACTCTTCTGTTACTAGAAATGTTAAAGTGAAAATGGCACATTTAGCACGAATTCATAGGTCCAGGTTCCCAACTTCAGTTTCAAAAGCTGAATTATAGATTAGGATCTTTCACATGAAAAGAAGACTCCCGAAGTGAGCCGTCCCTTTACAGAGATTCCTTGCTATGCCTGTGGCTTTTCGTGATAGCTCCAAGTCAGATAAGCACATCTAAGTCAAATGAGCATTCTCCATCACATACTAAACAAGGGAGCAAAGCAAACTTGAGAATTGGGACCTGAAAACTTCAACAGCTTTATCTTGTCGTGAAAAGGCTCCAATCTGTGCCAGATGTCTTGAAAGACCAGCACGTTGTGTAAACTCTTAATGTGAAGTAAGGAGCATAGTACGTGAATACAGAACTGTCACTTGATGATGAGCTGGCTACATCTCTGCAAGAGTTTCTTTAAGCTTCCTGCTGTTGAGGAACTAATGAGAGCAGGCAGCTTCTCAAAGACAGAATAGTTTTTCCATGGAGAGTTAATGAAAAATAGGTTTATCTTACTGCCTTTGCTACAGAGCGAAGGTGGCAGAGCTGTATGGCCTGAGGAGGGTCTCTTGAGGAATGTTGAAAATGAAAGCTTGGAAAGGGTACCCATGGGATAAAGAAAGAGAAGAAGAAACTGCCCGAACTGAGAGCTGAGATAATTGAGAAAGAGATGTTGAAAAGCCAAATCTGTGTTCTGTGTCGGAAGAAAAACCTGTGACCCTGAAGGTATCTAGGCAGGACCTCATACACTGCACCTCTCTAAGTTACGGAAGACTCAGATCTGTGGTGTTGGATTCCCAGCCTGAAGAAGCACAGCTGGGTGCTCATTTTTCCATCAGTTATCATGCACTGCTACATATCCACTGTGTGTGATACTGAGGGGTGCTCATGGAGCTGATTGACCGGCAAGAGTGGCCAAGCTGCGGGAGTGGGGGGTCTCTCTGTGCTTCTTTTAGAACTTGCTTACCCATAAACTCACTGAGGAGAAGGCTGTAGAGTCTAAAACTGTTTCTGAATGTAGCTCTTCTATTTTAACACTTCTTTGTTAAAATCGTTCTACTTTGCAGTGGCTGTGAACCCTGACTGCTTGAACCAGTCTGCAGATGGTGGGAGCCCAGAGTTCCTGTCCCTGGCACAATGCAGGGGTTGAACTGCAGTGCAGCATGAGAATGGGGGTTCTGCTCCGCAGTTACAGCACAGGAAACGTGAACCCAAGGCAGAAAAGAAGCTCTGAAAGTGTTACAGATGCTTGTAAATGCATTGTCCCTTGTCCTTTGAAACATGGTTGCTGATTTTTCCTGTACTCAAGTGATCAACTAGACGTGAAATACAGCTCTGAGGACTGGGATAGCTGACAAGAGAATTTAAGTTTACTAAATTTCAGGAGCACCAAAGGCAGTTGTGTTTCCTGTCTGAACTTCAGTCTGAGTTGGAGCTTTGTCTCTTTAAACATTTAATGGCATTCTACTCATCACATACTTTTAACAAGGTTTTTTGTTTTTACAAATGAAAAGTGGGCTTATTTTGAAAAGAACACAGATTTTAAAGGATTAAGACGCTTTTAGAGATCATTTCACTTTCCACATGGCTAAGAGAGCTTTACTTCTGTATGGGACATGTCATGTGCTACCCCTTGCTGAAATACTGTCCAGAGATAGCATGGATTTGTTGATACTCCAGAACGTGACTCTTCAACTACATTTTCCAGCTATGCTGTAATGTACTATTCTATTTGAAATGTTTAATTAAATTCCAAAAGAGGCCTTCAGGTAGTTGTCAAGCTGCCATCTTTGTTGCTTTTAGACTCAGCAGCACTTTATGCACTGGAAGCTCAGTTCCTTGCACAATTGTAACTGGGAGCAGAGAGTCATTAGCAGCTATCAGCTCCCTGTAGGGTGAAGCAGTGGCAAAGCCACTCAAGTCTTCCTCTCAGTGAAGAGCAGGAGAAAACAATGGGCCTGATCCTCCAACCTGCAGGTCAGACTTGATCTGTAATTTTCTATTAGACTGCAAAAATTATGCATCTTATAAAAAGAGGCAGTGCACAGCTTCTGCCAGGGGTAGTGAGCTTTACCTCGTACAGGGGCTGCATCTAAATGTGGACTTGCCAAGGAGGATACTTAACTCATATAAGATTTTACCCTCTGAATATGAAGTTCTTATTTTTAATGAAGATATAAAACCAGCCTATAAAATGTTATTTTTCTTTGTCAAATGCCAGAGAAATTACTGCCCAGGAATGTTACTCCTTATCTATGTCATCGGAGCAATGGAGCAGAATTTTGTAAACAGGCAAAAGTCTCTTTTCTAGGTACAAATGATGCTGGTATCTTCCAGAGTATTAAGTGGTAACACACTTTTCAAGTGAAGTCAATTAACCCTCTGGTCTCACTTGTGCATCTGTATTCAATCCTCCCACACAATTCATGAAGCCTTCCCCCCACCTAGCAATTAATCAGTGCTAAATTAGTTTTATATTTTTCATTCACTCTTCTAATTGCAGCACATCTAGATACCTTTTTAAAATTATCATGAAATAGCACCACACACATCAGCAAAATTCTTACTGACAAAGTTTCTTACCATTGGGAATGGATATATTCATAGCTAATCCTAAACAGTATCAACTGAAAGGTACATCCGTGAATCCTTGAAGGAAAGGTAGCCTTATTGATGCTTGGCTGTGGATTTTGGCAAAAAAAAAGTGAGAGTAGCCTCCTCTTAACATACTGGCTTACGTTCCAGTAAGGGTGATTTATGAAAACACGCTTTAGGTTTTAATTGAGCATAGCAGGAGGTTGCACATGGTCTGTTATCCCCCTGATGAAAGATTATTACTCGAGCTATGGTAACCTGGTCACTCATTATGGTCCATCACAACATGTTCCATATATTCTCACAGATGACTTGAAACATTTAAAAGCACTCTAAAGACTCAATTTGGGAAACAGAACTTAATCATGTAGGAGACTTTTTCCTTAGTATGTTTCTGGATAAATAGCCCTTTAGCACTTTGTGGCCTTTAACTGTGATCATGTCACATCCAGAGGGAGAAGCTTCACTAGTCTTGGAACAGTATGAGTATTATATGACAGAAGATTTTACAAGACTGGACTGAACTATTCCCAAAGAAAAGTGTGAGGGGTGGTATCTGCAGTGTGTGCAAATAATTTGGCTGGGGGATCTTGTTTTTATGGTTTTGTACTTCACATCTGCACAGTCCCAGAGTAAATATATTTGTTGTGTACAACTGACTCACAAAACAGAGTATGTGCACGACTTACTTTGCTCTGAATCTACAGTGTATCAAGCTGTTCCATCTGGATTACAGAATACTAGGTCTCCTGTTGTGTTTTTTACTTTTTTATCACTACCCCTTTACTTCTATCCTGGCAGGTAAAAATGCAGCAAATATTTCTGTTGTTTACTGAGCTGAATTAATGCAGCAAGTATTTCATTTGCTGCTCCAAGCTGCCTGCGTATGAAAACAAGGTAGTACCACTTTTTACAGTGTCATTCAAGACAGACAGACCTGATTATAAGCAGTTTATGCTATCCTCCTGTCTTCAAAAGACATCATTCTGCTATTTTATGTCCAAAGTATATAGCTCAGGAGTCTTCCAAAAAAGGGAAAATTAGCAATAAATAGACTAGTAACA
The DNA here is from genome assembly GCA_013400975.1 of Atrichornis clamosus. Lineage (NCBI taxonomy): Eukaryota > Metazoa > Chordata > Aves > Passeriformes > Menuridae > Atrichornis > Atrichornis clamosus. Next base: position 102,556 of record WBMZ01001329.1, on the reverse strand, counting down.
TAAGCAAGGAGAGTATAGACAGCTTCTTGTACTCTAAGTTACATCTCTGTACTGAACTGTGTTTTGGTATTACTTGAGTTATTTATGTAGCTGAGTCACTGGAAAGGTTTTTGGGGTCTTGTTTCTTTTTTGTTCTTCAGCAACTTTGAATCTCCACTGATGCACGAAGTCCCAGAGCGCCAAGGCAGCAGCACAGACAGTTCTGCAAGCAGTTTGGGAAGCTCTGTCACAGCATGTAAGAAGGTAACTTCTAAGTTTATGTTATATTCAAAGTCAAATATATATCTATATATAGATAGATAGATATCTTTGCTTTTTAGCTTTAGACTTTAGTGAGGAATACAAAATTGAAGCTATACTTAAAAAAGGAAAGGTCTGATACAGAAAAATAAATTATTGTTGCTGTTATGGTATCTTACAATTTCTGTCTGCCTGGTCTATACTTGTCTGGTTCCAAAATATATTATACATATATGGGATATAAACTCCCATTGAACATTTCTAATTTACCTCATTATCTGACAATATCAAGTAAAAGCAGTGCATACCATGAATACCTTCAGGACTGCTCTTCAACAAATGGCAAGTTTCTGGGACAGAGACAGAGGTGTGCTTATCTCAGGCCAAAACAATGGAGGGTCCTTCATGAAACAGCTTTTCTGTCCTCCCTAGTAATTGGCTAGAAGGGTTTCTACAACAGGAGGTAGTATGGACTGCTATTATTACTTCCTAAAAACAGGTTTATATGTACTAATTTAATTTAGAGCATGTGGGGGGGAAAAGTGACACCTGTGTGCGAATGTGTGTCATTAGGAGGTGTCAGATGTTATTTTATGCATGTAGCTAATTTCAGTACAACTGAGAATACAGAGGTGAAGGCCTTTTATTCCTCCTCCCTAGGACCATGTTATGGCAGTACAATCTGAGGGGAGGGGGCACTACCAGAGACTACTGAGGAGGACAGGCTGTCTTTCACCTCTCACTTTGCAGTAAACCTCAGAGCTCTACTATTTCCCACAGGCATAATTCTAGAGCTGAAAAGATAGCATTTGTTTTAAACCTTCACAGTTCATTCAGTTTTCCCATAATTCTGACTTTCAATAATCCTTTCCTTTTGGGTTTGGGTTTTTTTGTTTGTCTTCAAAATAACAGCAATATATATTTATATACGTAAGCAGAGAGAAGGATAAAACATGTAGATGCTAAAGATTTATTTTTCTTATCCTGAAAACCACACACAGAAATTTTGTTAGATATAATGTAATTGATATAAAAAAAAGAACTCGGTAAGACAGATGTGTATGCTGGGACTGGGCTTCTCCACCTCACTCCAACACGGCTAAGAGATAAAGCATCAATAATTCATTTGATCAAATGGTTCACTTGCAAAATAACACCTTGTTTTTAAAAATGCTGCCAACTGTAATTGGAATCTTCATACAGACAAAGTCTACTGTATGGGAGAACATCTTAAGTTTTGTTTTAATCTTAGTTGTCTACTTTATGTCAGAGTGAAGAACAGTGGTGCAGCACTGAGAAGTGCCACCACTGCCTTTACAAATGCTGCTGCTTGGTCACCTTCAGAAGTATCACTCTATTTTACAGGGTAGCCTTTATCAGGTAGCTGAGAGCTGCTTCACCTGTGTGATCCCGTACATTTGAACTATTCATTGTAACACAAGTCAATTTTATGACTGTCAGCACACTAAAAGAAGTGATTCACTGCTGACAACGCTTCTGACAAACAGCAGGATATTTTGGGCTTCTTTACAGCATTGTCAGAGAAAGTGTTACCTTTTGTATCTCTGTGTGTGTGTGTGTGTGTGTGTAAAAGAATAAAGAATTCTCTTTTAGCCTCTGTTAGGTACAGTGATTTTTAACTTAGCTGTGTAATTAGTGGTGCAGTGAAATGCTGTGGGTTCCTGCTGCAAGGGAACAGTTTAAACAGTTGACTTGCAGTTTGAGTCATTGTATTTGGCATGAATGACTCCTGTCAGGAACCATATGAGATGTAGTCTGTTACTACACAGACCAACCTGAACAAATGCAGAAGATGTGCCCCTTGATATCTCATTTTATTCTGTATGTCCCACTTTCCTATCTTTTTTGATGAGTAGTAATTAACCAAAGCAATTAAGATGTTCAGTCATGAAGACGCAGATGTTTCATTTGTGGAGCAGAGCCTTTTTAATGCTGTCTCGGTTATAGATATTTACTGTATTTTAATGTCTCATGATCTAAATCAGGCAGCAGGAAGCTGTTACACTAAACTCATACGCAGTATTTTCCTCTGGGAAAGAGTGACTTTTCTAATCCACACTCTGCTAGAGGCTGATTTAGTTCATTGATTCACAACACACTGAGTAATGCTGACGGCTGAGTCTCTAGATGAGAGTGGAAAACTTTTTTTTAGAACCATGAATTACTGCTGATTTCACATTTAGTGCATGATGCAAATTCATCCTGAATTATTTTCTGAGTGTGATGATCCTGCTGCAAACCAGATATACAGCAGTATAGTGTGTGCAGCTGTCACATGAGTATGGTCAATGAATCAAGTTCTGCTTTCAGTTGCTTTTCAGTTCTCAGCTGATAGCAAAAATCCTAATGATGTGTCAGTGGGATTGGCCCTGGACTTGTCTTAATTAGATAAGAATGAAGAGAAGTACAAGACAGGAGGAAGAAATTTTGGCAAGTGATACTGTTTTGCCTTAAAAGTGCAGACTGACAGCTGAAGTACTAGAGGCTTAGTTTTCTTATAATTTGGTACAGAGCACCTCAGTATATTCTGAAAATACGCTTAAATGCAAAAATGGCAATGGGAATGTCCTGGTAGTGATACAGATCTGAAGAATACCAGTTCTCACATTGTTTTTGATTAATTAATTAGCTCTGTTAATTTAGGTCAACTCCTTCAAGCTTATATGCTTTTGATCAGTTGCAGTCAGATATTATTTTACTTCAGGACTTCAGTATACTCCTTTAAAAGCATGCATATCCCAGCAAGTTTTCCTGCATACTCACACTTTATATAAACACATGTACCTATTTAACAGGAAGAAATGCCTTACAATGCATTCACCCTTACTGTATGTTTGTCTTTGACCGTGATAATATGCTGCCTGTTACAAAGAAATATGTCCAAAAGTTCACATGGCTTCTGTAGATACATTTTTGCACAGCAGGTGTACGTAGCCCTGCCTGTGATAAGCACTGCAGGGTGGCCCAAATTATCCTTCCTTCACAGAAGTACTGATGGGAAAGCTCTGAGCAATATCATATCTGTAAGGGTCTAATGCAGGAACTTATGTTTCATCAGATGGAGTTTAAACTCATCCAAAATGTGCCCCTCATTCCTGCTGCCACTGACTCAAATGTCACCTCCATCTCCTGAGCACCACTCAGACCTGTGTAAAACCAGACCTCTTGCACGTGCTCCTGCAGGTCTCCCCTTCCCACAGCACTGGCTTTTCAGAGTAGTTTCTGGAGCCTTCCCAGATGACTTTGGGCCAACCTGTGTTCCTTAGACTGCTGGCCTCTGCCAGTTTCTGCTGTATGGACTCAAGTATATCTGGTTTTGTTTTCCTCACCTGTCATGTTCAAATCCAAATTGCTGTACATTATTATCCCCAGCCTCCAGTATTAAAAATGTTATGCCTATTCACCCTTCTTCACATTTCTGGATACATCCTCAAGTGTGTGGGCAGAACTACTTATGCACAGGAGTTGAACAACTAATGTTGTTCATCTACTTGAGGTTACTTAAAAATCACATGCTATCCAGAACTTCCATGTAATAATTTCTACCCTTGACTTCAAAATCTGTTATAAAAAATTAAATGCAATAAAGCCTTGCAACTCCTAAACCATCCTGGAGTGACTCAAGCTTGGCAACTATGACCTAACCTAACCCGACCAAAACATTTGTTTTGAGAGATACTTCTTCTGCTGCTGCTTTACCAGTATTTGCTTCCTGAGGAAAAGATCCTCTGAAAGAAAGACAGAGCTACCAAGGGTCATTTAACATCCCACAGGAGACAAACCAGGAGAATTGTGGACTGCCCAGTTCATTTCATGGCTTTATCATCTACAATATACATCTGCTGCGATTGAGCTGTTCTGAAGTGCACACCGAGCCCTCATGAGACAAAGAAGAGCAGTACCAAGGATATCTGCAGCTTGTGTCTGCATGATAAATTTCTGCCTATCACAGTTTCTCAGAAACCGTCTGAGTTTTGGGAAAGAAAGAACTAAAGTGATTAAGGCTGAAGACAAATTCGCTGTGATTTTTAAGGAAATGAAACAAGATTGCTTGTTACAGCAAAAGCTATTTGAGCTAAAAAGAACTGTTTCCTGTGTATGCAAAATTATGTCTCAACAGGTAATTAGAACTTCAGCCCTTGAGGATGAGAATATCTAGAATCTGATGAAATCTGAAATCTCATATATATATATGTAGATATATGTGTGCATGTTTGTATATGTTCAATTCTATATGTTTTCATTAAAGCCTCAGAGAATGATAATTTTTCAAAAGAGGAAACAAATGCTTAATTCTAGATTTTACCAAGCAGTTCATGGTGCTTCAATATTTCCACATTTGAAAACATTTCCTTAAAAAAAACCCAACCAAACCCACAACAGTTTATTACACTAACAGGAAATTGTTTCTTTGGGATATGGAGTATATTATTTTCCCCATCTAGTCTCAGAGTTAGTTATGATGGCAGGAATCTTTTTGCAGTGAGATGGGAGGTTATAACATTTATTGAGTGCAGAGTTATTGCACGGGTAAACAAGATTAGCTCGCAGCCCCCAAGAAGAGGCTGGTGCTCATGTGGAGCATTCATGAGCCTTTGGCATTCTCAGAACAAAGTCTTTGGGCGCAATACTTTCTCTGAATATTTTGTGAACCCTAAATTTGTATTCAAAAGCACTTTGGAAGAAAACCCATAGCAGGGCTGGGGTACTGAGAAACAACCACAAAGGTGGGAAGTCTCCGTGGAGGGCACCAGGGAAGGGCACTGAAGCAGGTCAAGCTCAGGGACTGTGGTGTTTCCCACATGACCTACTCATCCATGTCCTGCTGACTTTTATTCAGAAATCAATACAGAATAATACAGGGAGTAAAGTACTAACTATATGACTGGCTTTCTACCAGAAAGATAAAAATTAGAGTGGGTGTTAGTGAGCGGGTGGTAATAAGCTTACTTCTGGATTGCCCCTGAGTATTAGAAAATTGTGTCAACTGGCCAGATCAGCTTTCCACAGTCACTCATATTCCCTGAGAAATGAAAAGGCCTCACAAGTTATTCTCACTTCTCTTCCTGAGGAAGGGATCTAGGCTTAGAGATCAAGTGTTCTTGAAGTAGGACAAATATGTGTCAATACAAAACATGCAGTAAGGTAAAGTATGTAGATAGATTTTTTTTCCCCCCAGGTATAGCAACAGATTTATATTTTTAAGTATCATTATTAAAATAAAAGTCCAAAAACTAGAGTACAGTCCATTTCCATGTTGTACAAGAATTGCAAGAAGTACAAATAAAACATACATCCATTTCACAAACATACTTCTTAACACTGCTGCCTGGGGAAGATGATAAGCCATATAAAATGTTCTGTAAGTAGCATCAGTGTTGCAGCAATTTTTTTCCTGCTGTTCCCCAGGTGTTTTAAAAATACTAATGGTCCCTCTTTTTTGTGGTAGAATATTAGTACAGAAGCAGAAAGTAAAGAATTCAGTTCAATCTAAACATCAGATTTGCAAACTGGCTTTGCCTCTTTAAAGTCTACAGATATCTGTAGCTCCATTTTGGTTTTGTTTGAGCCAAGCCTGTGGCACAAGCTGTAGGACTGAGTCAACATAGAGATTAAACATGAAGTTGTGGTCTCAGGGTGCTGACTGACCTCAGGACTCATTACAGAAGGTCTTAAGTACTTCAGCTTCTCAGAAAGCAGAAAAACTTACTTAAAAAGAAGGAATTTGGAGCCTTGGCAGTCCCAGAAAGGCTGCTGGCAGAATGAATAGCATTGATCTATTGTGGAGAGAGATACAGTCAGTCATAAAAGCTGTGAGTTTGTGCACTCTGATGTAATTGAATGATTGGTTTTCCCAACATCTATGTTTATCACGTTAACACAAAATTCATAGCAACATTTTCCAATAAAAATACTAGGTTTAGGCATTTCCTTCAAGTATCTCCAAGGACTTTCAGCTCTGAAAGAAAGTAGGCTAATACTTCAGGGGATATATGAATAATTTGATTTAAGGTGCAGTTACTGGAGAGGTCCAAAGCAAACAGGGTTCCATCTTGTCCATCTTGCTCCCCCCACCCCCCAAATTTTGTAAGCAAAAGTTCCTTTGAGTTGCAATAGAGTCAGGGGCCCAAAGTACAGTAGGACTGAGTAAAATTTTCAATGATTTTAACAATTTTTAACTATTTTAACAGATTCTCTGCAGTAACAGTCTGCTAGAATCAACAGACTACTGGCTGCAGAATCAGAGGACACCATGCCAAATTGGCTTTCTAGAAGACAAGTCGGAAAGCAACTGTGCCTCAGTAAGTACTCACTGTCACCTCCTCTGGAGACAAGTTCCTTGAGAGTTATTTGGGTAGGGTGTGCGGCTGACAACAGTACATATTAAACAAAAAGAGTCTGTAATTTCCAGCTTCCTTTTAAAAGCAGACATATATACTGAAAATACATGCAAGTTTCTATACTGAGCACATTAATAAAGATTACTGCAGAGGTTTCCCTACATTTGGCTTTCAGACTTTGGTGGCTCTCTGTATTTTTTTATGTTCATAATCTGCAACTCACAAGAGAGAAAAATAACCCAAAGAGAAAATCATTCCAAAGCGTAACTTGTTAAGTGGCAGGTTGGAAAGAGCAGATGTTTGCAAGGCTGCTCAATGTTCCTGAAGGCAGAGATACAATTAAAGAGAAAACTCTTTCCATACTAGATGAGGGGAAGCTGCTGAAGAACTCAAACAGAATTATTTTACACTTGAAATTAAATTTAAATCTCATTATTGTGGGTGATAATGCAATTAAGATTGGCTTTTGTTTAACAATGTGCATGAAAAAATAGGAGTTATGTTGCTTTACAATCTCCATGAAACTGGATGGAAATATATTACTCTGTTTCTAGTAGTTTTTTACTTGATGAAGGACTTGGGAGAGCAAATCCATACTCTGAATCCTATTTGAATGCTACTCCCTGGTCTCGGTGAGCAAAGAAGGACTTCAGAAAAGATCAGCTTTATCTCAGGTAAAAGGTTTCCAGCACTGCTTGTGCTGCACCCAACCTAAAGCCCAGCTGAGGGCTCTCATGGGGTCTGTGGGGTTCCCTCAAGGACATGGACATTCAGCTGTAGCTGATGGACCCAGGCTCCTGCTGCCAGGAATCTCCATCCCATGGAGGCGACACCGAGGCTTTGTGTCCTGCCTGGGCTGACGCACAGAGCCTGAGAGCAGCAGCGGTGGCACAGCGGTGTAACTGCAGTAGTGAGAAGTGTGGAATGTGGTCAGAGGTTACAAAAACCGATTCACTGAGCACTGAGCACTGGACTGTCAGTGTCCACCAGACAGAGTGAGCAAAATACACAACCTAATCCCAGTGGGCAAGGGAGCAACCACACAAGGTGAGAACCTGAATACATTCTTAACCAAAACAGGTTCACCAGGCAGATAATCAGTGGTATCCTTGTTGTTTGATGTAGGAAGGGTTTACTTTTACTGCAAAACATACTGACCACAGTCGCTTAATTTTTCTATTTAGTATTTAATATCCTAAAAAGAAGGCTTATTTTCTCAGAGGAAATTATTACTTCAAATAATAATGTAGAAATTAATTATAGCTTACTTTTTGACCTGATGAGCTTTGACTTTATTCTTAATTTTTCACAGAATCTTTGAGGAAATTATATGTATCTCTGATAAATTAGAGCTACCAGGCAAAGATAGCTTGTTACAGGAAGACTACATTAGATATTATATGGAAAGATTATGCCATAACTACACTCCTTATTTCAGGCAACATTGTCTGGTTTTGCCATGCTGACTACTTAAAAAGGTTAAACTACCACAAAGAGCTTTTTCTTCTATGCCAGTATTATAAATGGGTTTTTCCTCTTCACAGGATATTCGGCTAATTGCTAAACATTTCATTAAACTTAGTTCAAGTAACAAGGGTACTGTTTAGCAGCAGTTTACCACTGCAGATTAGAATACATAGTTTCCTGCTAATATAATCAGGTGGTATTTGAAAAGTAGTTTAAGTATGGAAATCTTGTTTTGTTTGTTTCTACTGAATGAGACCTTAACAAAATCCACCTACTAGAATAAAATACCTGGATTCATGAGTCATAATCACTCATAAGCTCCACAGAGTGATTTATAAATGCAATTAAAATATCTGTAATGTAAAGTTCTTATTACCCCTTGAGAGACCTCATAAAATAAATGTAGTTTCACATAAAAATTACTACCTTTTTTTACTTCACTATCGCCAGCTTTCTTTCTCTGTACTTACAACAACTGTTTCCTGCTTGGAACATGCTTTTAAGACCTTATTTGAAAAGAGAAAACTCATAGACACTTTGTCCCTCCTCTCTCTCCAAAGATCTAGATTATTTAATTACCAGTACTGAATATTTGTGGTTGACTTATGTTAGTACAAGTTACGAAATTTAAATTCTTCCTTAATTAGATGATTTATAGTTTCTTCTAGCATCAGACTCTCCTAGAGTGTGATCTCTTAATCGTGCATGCAGAAATGTCATTTATGACTTCCTCTGAGCAGTTGCTAATATGTAACATTTTTCTTTGCAATGCTTTTACAGCGTCTCCATGGTTAAGGTGGTATTGCAACACTGCTAAAAGATGTATCTTAATGGTCTCTTAGGAATTCTTAATGAAAATAGTTATTTAGAAAAAATGTATTCTACAAAACTAAATTAAAAAAAAACAAAAAAAAAAAAGGTGGTATAGTCCTGCAAGGCATTTGGCATTCATTTGGTTCAAGATGTTTATACTACAGTAGTGAATTTTCCAGAAATGCTCTGGACTTTCATGCTCCAGATCAGCAACAGGTAGAAAATCCATTAGAAATTGTATTTGCACTGAAGAAATCATATTTTCTCTCCAAATGGATCCAGACTGCAATACTCTCCCCACAAAATCATCATGCCCCACAGCTCTTTGCATGAGCATCTTGTCCCAACACAGAGGCTGGGAGACCAGCATTCCCACCCCACACAGCCAACAACATGGAAATGCCCTTGAGAACCACTGATGTAGGAAAGTAGGCCCTTCCCTTCCCAAACAACGCCTTTGTGTGAGGGGCAATGGATTTCCAGACTGGCAGAAATGCTGCAAACATTTTGTCAAACATGAACTTTACACCCTCAAATGGCAGTGGATACGGAAGGCAGAAGATACCTGCCTTTCAATTAAAACAAAGCACTAAAAAACAGTGCTCATTTCTTACTTTAGCATAACAAGATAACACTTTTTTTAATGAGTTACATTGTGGCAAGGGCTCTAAAGCTCATTTTAAATTTGTTTTATATCTCCTTGAAACTGATAAAAGAATCTGTCTTTGCAGGCGGATGAGAGAACAGTTTCAGTAAAGTGTTAAGGGCTTTGAAAGATTCTTGAAATAGTCCAGCAACTTCTCCATTTTCAAGTGCTCCTACTCTGTAACTACATAAATGCTCACTGCAGAATGCTCCATACAGGAATGTGTGCAATGCAGGCTGTGTGCACAGACACGTGCAGATGTACGTTGGTTAGATCCAGCCAAGGGAGCAGCAGGAACACAGGGCCAGAGCAGAGGGAAAGGACAAGCACAGCAGCCCAAACTTCAGTCAAATTCAGTAATGGTTAAACACCCTCTCATCTAATAGTTGTCTGCTTTTCTGTGCCCCTGTGCCATTTGCACTTTTTCTGGAAGTGGTCTGATGACGGTGGTAGCACAAAGGAGAATGGAGGACAACATGACTAGGGGAGTGGGACTATGGAGACAGCAGCAACCACTGAGTGGGCTTATGCCACAAGGAAAATCCCTAATCCATCTGCAGCACAGAATTACAGTGCAGGGCTGTAATCTAGTTAGTTGAATGCAGGAGAATGTACCCAGTCTAGGAGACAGACTCGAGCTTCTCAAGGAAGGAAAGCAGTGCTTGTATTAGTGAAGAGACAAGTGAGAAACAAACGGTTAACAAAGCAAACAGGTGATGTGATGATGGATCAGACTGTGATCTCTCTGTTTACTGAGATATTGAAGAATGTCGTTTTGCCATCATTGCAGCTGGATTTTCAGAACTGGCTGTTTGCCTTGTAACTGCGTGGCTTTGCTGTCCTAAGCAGGTGCTTCAGCATTATCACTTTCATTGTGGTTTAGCCATCAAGCTTTAAACAAGTCCAGGAGGAGGTTAAGGATGCCATTATGCACTAATTTGAGCTGGTCAAATCAGGGCTTCTGTGATCTCACCTCCTCCTCCAGTCCCTACTTCATCTCTTTTACTGCCCTGGCATTTGTACAAATGTGCAGTAAATCAGTTCAGAGAAAAAAGTGACTACGAAATTAAGAAATTCGTTTTTCAGGCCAATTCTTCCTTGAATCATCTCACCATATTGTCCGATAAATGCCAGTGCTCACTCAAGGGATGGAACAAAAACATCCAGGAAACATCCAGTTCCCATAAACTCAAACTGAGTGATAACATATGCAGAAATGAAAAATACTTGGCAAGGTGTATTTTGAGGAAAAAAAGGACAGCAGCTTTCACTTGAATTAAAGTAGATTATGAGTTGTTTTTCATTCATTTCTTCACCCATGTCTTTTTAAAGATTTGACACTACATATCTTTAGATGCTTAGGTACAAATACACAGATTCATATTTTACATCAGTCTTTGATATGAGAATAACTTCCAGGTAACTTGTAACAGTAGTGCAGACACTGGGTCAGGGACATTTGGTGTCCCTTAGTCAGGGCCCCTATATCCAGTATGTTCTCCAGAGTGTCCAAAGAATAAGAGTATGTCCTCACTGAGGAGTGAGGATGTAGTCTTAGGGGAGCTCAGAAAAGAGGATTCTTCCCAGGACTGGTAGTAGTCAACAAGGCTCAACAGCCAAAGATGGAAGGATTGTGTTTGAATGAAGTTTTACATTTCCTAGTAAACATAGCAAAGCCCTATTTTTCTGCATAAAACTGACAGACCTATGTACTAAGACTTTTTTCCTGCCTCATGAGATTACTTGCACACCTCAGCACTATGTCATAGACAGGGAATTACAAGGGTGTTTGTTTTACCTTTCACTCCGTAATTATTCAACCATCTTCAGGAACAGCATTGTCTCTTTCACAAATCAAAATCCATCCGTTGCTTTCCAGATCTAAACCATAATTACTAGAGATATTTTTAGCTTTAAGTCCCATCTTCCTATTCAGCTTGATGATACCTTAATTACATCCTGACAAGGTGCAGGAATCAACAGCGGCAGGCTAAATTGTGGCATTGAGTTGTAGTCCTTTCTCAGGCATGTGTGGGTGTTCGTGCTGCTGTTCATGGTAAGGAATTGTACCTTCCAGAGAGCCCCTTTCTCTCTTGCAAAGGGAAATAAGGAACCCTCCTCTTCACCAATCACTCTCTGCCTTAGGGAGCCCAGCACAGGCAGACTGAGCACTTCTTTGAAAGACCACTGAAAGGATTACTTGTATAATCTGTAAAATATGTTTCACTTTCTGCTTTTGTACATACTTGGCTCTGAAAAATATATCTTCACATATGAGCTAATGTTATGACAGAATTTAAATATGTCCTTAAAGGGTTGTACTTCCACGTTTTCAGTACCGTACGTGTATCATACAACAGCCAAAAGCTGCCTCATGAATTTCAGAGTATGAAAGATCGATAATAGATTTTCTTCTCTTTCCTGTGACTTCAGACTTGGACAGTCTTTAATCTTCTGTCTAGATCTGCCATCTTCTTCCTGTCCCTTCATGTCAGTCTCATACTGCAGTGGTTTTCTGTCTGTGTTTAAGAGGAGCAGATGCTTAACCTTACTCTGACAAAGCTATAAATAAACACTGGGAGGACCAAGCGTGGCATTGCAGCTGTATCCTCTCCAGCATTCCACTCTGGCATATCCTCAGTGCCTCCATGACCTGCTTTATCAAGAAATGGGATTCTTGTGCTACCTCCAGAGTGGACATCTGTGACTACTGCTGCTGTTATAATCACAGGCTCCCTCTAACATGAATTACAGGATGAGGTTTACAGAAATTTGTTCAACATTAAGTACACAGGGCACTGGAGAAAAGTAGATGGTGCATGTGGCATAAATATTTATTGAAATATTTTCTCTAAGTCATAAGTGGCAATTAATTACATCAAACCCAAGGGAATAAGCTTTAATGGGAAGAAAATATTCACAGTTGGTTTTGAAGCAATGGATTATGAAGAGATAACTCGGGAAGATTCATTAATGCAGTCCAGCCATTAAAATAGGGATAGTCTCTAAAATATCAAGACTCATAAATCCACCAAGTCGTTTGAGATAAGTGCCTTCTGAAGAATAATTTGGACTAAATTTCAGACACATTACTGCTAAAAATGCTGGAAAGAGAGCAGTATAACACATCCTTCTGACAACATACAAGGTGTACCTAAAAGAGAATTGCGGCTGGGCTGTGGAGACAAGGGAAAGTCATGTCAGGACCTTATTAGGTGAACTTGAGTGACTCACAGGAGATACACTGAGTTGTCTGCTTTTGGAAACACTCCACTAGGGCCTGCAAGAGTGGTTGGAGACCTCATCTCATGTTAGATATCGGTTGTGCAGCTCACAGGAGAGATTTGTACATAGAATCTGACAGGAGTAATGTGGCTTTTGAGGCAGTCCCAATGAAAATACAGGGCAAGAATTGGAAAAAGACTTCCTCCACTCACACCTAGAGATGGAAATTGCCACTCTCTAACTATGCAAAGGACTGCACAACAGAAGGAAGCCTTGGACTTGATTTCATGTTGATGTTTCCTCGACCTGCCTTGCATCCTGTTGTAATTTTGGTCAGAGGAACTGTCAGTAAAGTGCCATGGTCCTACTTTGACAGGAATGGATTTTCTGATGGTTTGCAGTAGCCTGATCCCACTTTGGTGAGATAAGGAAAGTACCACTGTATAGCTGAGGGATACCTGTCATGAAGCCTTCTGAGTTACTTGTAGTGCAGAAGGTGTGTCTGAACTGCGGCGTCCCCTGAGGTGACCACTGTGTGCGGGGCTGCAGGTCATTTCCCCCACGGTGGCTGGGATGGGGCTATGTTTTGGATTGGTGCTGAACACGGGGTTGATAATATAGAGATGCTTTCGTTATTCCTGAGCAGGGCTTGCCCAGAATCAAGGCCTTTTCCCTTGTCCTGCCCCCACCAGCGAGTTCACTGGGGGTGCACAGCAAGCTGGGAGAGCAGACCCCAGATGACCCAAGGCATGTTCCATAGATGTGACATCCTGCTCAGCATGTACAGCTGGGGGGAGAAGGAGGAAAGGGAGTACAGAAATTTTCCTACCTGTGTAACACTGCTGCCTCGCATTTTCATTCATGTAAATCCTTTTGCAAGCAGCTACAGGGCATATCTAGTACTTCCAAACTAATATTTTAATTTCTGTGTTTCACAGCTGGTTCCTCTGCCAGAATCATTTTGGCAAGCATGAAAATTAATGTGAGACAAGCATTGCATCCAAATGCTAATGGATTATTAGCTCTGTCTTCCAGAACCTTTTTTTTTTTTCTGAGTCACTATCAGGCTATTTCAAATACCTCATATAGGACATATTCCAACTCAAGATCCTCTTTAACCATTTAAGTATAAAATATCAAATTCTACTATGCATGGAGGAGAGAGCTACATCTCTTATACCATTCCCAATCTCCTATCTATGAAAAGGTTGTGCTCTGCATATTAGTTATCACTGCTAATGACCCCAAAAAGAAGTGCCAATGGCAGTGAAAATTAGTCAGCAAAATTAGTCAGTGGAGTAAAGGAAATTGTAATCTAAAAACAAATATCTGCAACAGAAAAGCAACAACTCGTAATTTTCAGTTTCCTTATTTCTTACAATGTTGCAGATCTTCACAAAAAGATGTCAATCCTTATAGCACTGTATATACTATATGTACTTCTTCAGTAGACATTTATCTCAAGCTCAGGGAAAGGAAACACTGGGAAATTACCTGATTCCATTCTTCCATCCAAGACAGCACACCAATTCAATAGCAAGGCACAAAATAAAATCCTGCCTAATTCCCAAAACTACTCTGAGATGGAGTAATAGGAGGCAAAATAATAGTAATGATTAAAAAAAAAAAAAAAGGTAGGAGAACACTCTAAAGAATATTACTTGAAACCCACGCATTTCAGCTAGCAGTTTGTTAATAGTTGGGATCTTTCTCTCCGAGAAGCCATAGGAAAGTGTCTTTTCCATTACGTGCTTTATAATGAAGGTGTCACAAGCCTCACTGCTCTGCATGAAGGCATTTTAAAGCAGTGCACTCTGAAACCAGAAGGAACCTGAATGAAGATGACACGTTGAAACTGTATGCACAAGACATTATGAACATTATGAAACTGTATGCACAAGAAAGCCACGTGAGCACACTCCTGCTTCAGATAATCCTCATTTCCTCCTCATTAGTGTCTGTGACTGCACAGTTACATCTTTAAATAGTTGAGATATTTGAGTGGGCCTGAGTGAGTGCAGGAGCTGTGTGCCCCAGGCAGCTTTTGTCTAATAGCCTGTGCTGCAGTTGAGGCTGCTGCTGGCTGCGGCAGCAGAGCTCCTCCTGAGTGAAATGAGCACTTGTTTGTAACACCGACAGGCACAGAAGCCCCACGACAGTGTGAGAACTTGGAGAACATACCAGGGGTGGGTTCTTGTGCAGAGCTTTGTGCTCTTAGCACGGAATCAACTTCCACTGTGGGTTGCACTTAACTGCAGTTGAGTGTTTTGCCACAGGTGTTTTCTTCTCCAGAGAGAGCTTCTCTCAGCACCTTGTGTAGACAAAGGGTGTGTTCATGTGCCTTTGAACTGAAAGATCCGCTAGAGCTGTCCATACAACATCCAGTTTGCCATCACTGTATTATCATACGGATTTTTTTTCCCTAGCTACGCTAAGAAAAGGTTCCCAGGGTAAGCAAAAGCAGGGATAGGGGTTTCTGTAGAGATATTTACCTTCTCAAAGTACCTGCGTAAGTTAGAGAACAAACAGAAATCACAGCACATAGTGTCACTGAAATTACCAAAAACACCACTTCTGATAGTAGTGCAGGAATCTAGCTCAGGTTGAGATCTAACTCTTCTTCCAAAAAAGATCCAATCCTCAGCTAGATGCCAAGATTTCTCATCTCTTTGCTCTTCTGCAAAGAGACTGGGGGCTACAGAAGCCCTGACTTTAACCACTGTTTTAGGAGTTTCCAGGCCCTTTTCTGTACCATGAGTCTGGACCTACAGATTTAAGGAAGCCGTGAAGAAAGCAGATGTTGTTCTGGTAGAAGCTTATCCAGCGGAAGAAGTTCAGACCAGAAAACCTTTCTAATTTTCATCTTTACCATTTCAGATATGAGAAATTGAAAGTTAGGAGATTTTTGTTTTGTTCAAGGGGTTTGTTCTAAACCCCTCAAAAGTGTTATTCAGGGTTTTTTTTCTCCAACCATGTATACAACTAAGCATGTGGAACAACTAATTTTTTTAAGTTGCAGAGCTTAAAAATGGTAGTGATAAAGCTAATGATGATAATCCAAATGACTCATGGACAGAAAGATCTTTATTTCTGTCTGCTGCTATGTAATTTAGTAGAAAAACATCTATGATTTCAGCAGCTGTATGGTCTGGCTCTGGGAAGGCAGAGCTTGTGAGAATGGATGAGTGTGCAGGAGTACAGGTACTTCTGCCTGACACACAGGAATTAGGGATGAATTCGATAATTCTGATGTGATGGGCACCTCCTCCAGATTGCAGCAGATGTTTAACTGAGATATTCCTTGCTCTTTTTAACTGATGGTATGCAAATATGGGTAGTCATATTTTTCTAAGTAATTTTTTCTAAATATATGGGAAGAATTAGTATCAAATCCACCAAAAATAGTTTTCCCAGTTAAAATCACTTCATTTTTTATGAGGACTTTAAAGAATTTCCCCATTTGCTTTTAAACAGTGTATTTGGGTAAGCTAAGTCCTTCCTTCTTTTTTTTTTTTTTTTCCCCTTGAAGTGCCTAAGGAACTCTGTAAGAGGAGATTATTTAGCTTTACTATTTCATACTGGATCCTAGAACTCAATAAAACAGACCTCAACTGGGGAAAGACCTACATCTTTCAAAAAGTACATTTAATTAGGCAAAATATTGTCCCAAAGCAGCTGTGGGTTTGTGTGAATAAAAATAGTTTGATGAAACAGTTGAATTAGTTTTAAATTCGTTTGATTAATTTTATTTCTTTTAAGAATCAAGAGAATACCTGGGATTACAGCCTCTGTAAAGATGCACAATTAGACTTTCTGGTTGCCTGTTTACAGACAGAAATAATTTCAGGCTCCACTGAAATAGTCACTTTCAACCTTACTGGATGATGTCCGTCTAATTTGACAATAGGCCTGAGGTTCCAGAGCTCAAGTTCCTACGGGTTTCATGAATACAGATGAAACTAGGAAACTGTAAGGGTGTGAACTCAAACCTTCCTTATACAACAGAGAAGCCAGAGCCACACTTTATTAAAGTCTACTGAGGGGAAAGCAGCAGTCAGAGCTTACACCTCAACATGCTGAAAAGTTAACCTTAAGATGTTGAAAAATGGAGACTTTCCTAATCCCAGCACTCACACTGCAAGTCAGACAGCCAGCTCTTTTCCAGACTGATTTGTAAGCACAAGAACCTGTACTATTTCTTCTTTTTCAAGTAATCTTGCTGCCTCAGAGCTCTACATATTTATAACCTGTCCAACAGCTGGGCAGAGCTGCCCTGCAATTTGTAGAGCATGCCTGAGCAGTCAGATTGTAGACTGCTGGTGTGCAAGTCTACTGCAACAGAAATAGAGTCAGTCCCAAAAGGTTTAGTTAAAAATGATTGAAACCATCACTGTCACCAAACTGTATCCATCACAAAGCTGTAATTTGTGTTGCTTGTTACAGTGGTCAGCTGTAGCTGGATATTTTGTGTGCTGACTGCAAATACTGTGAAGGGAAGGATGAAACCTTCCTTTTCAAGGGGAGAAAACTCGATGGTCTTGTTTTTAAAATTTAATTTTATGACCCAGCAAGCAAGAGGAAGGACTGGGGCCAGCATGGGCCTGGTGAAGAGAAGGAAGAGTTGAGGAAATTATCCAGATCAGTTAGATTTTACAATCCTAATTTCTTAAGGTGTATAATGGTACATATTTATCATACAACTGAGCTCAATCAAAACCCATCATCAGACTTCGTTCCTTAGTTCTCACTCCATTCTCTCAAAAGCAGAGAGAACTTACAGAATGATCTGCTTTTACTGCAGAATTTTTTAACCAGAGGGGACAAGGGGCCTATTTTTCATCTAGAGACAAGTTTCTGATCCAGTGGGATACAGTCCTGAAAGCTTTGAGTGGAGATTTACCAGGAGGAGTTTCTTAAGGTGTGACAACCATGGAGCTGCTGGTTTTTCCTGCTCCCTCCAAAGTGCCACCTCCCCATTCCTTCTTCCCCCACTGTAGCCCAGATTAAAAAGCACCTAAGCCCGGGTGACAGCAAAACACAGCAGGCCTGCCCCACTGAGTGAAAAAGAGTACAAAAATGAGATCCATGGTCTGAACCATTATGCATCCTAACATTATACTTTAAAAGGCGTTGGGGGGAACATATTGGGTGGCACAATGAAGTGGTAAGCGTTGTTGAGTAGTACAGGCAAGTAGGAAAGAACAAGCTCAGTTTAAAAATACAAAACCAAAGCCAAATACACTGTTCCAGATACTGCTGTTTTAGCTTCTGATCTAACAGCTTATATCTAGTTGAATAATGCACAATTTACTCTTTCTACCCAGCAATAGATACATTTACACTTTGGGAATACCTGCTCCTTTGGGGACCCCAGAGACCTGGAGTAGGTGGAACTTGAGTCTGATCATTCTCTCATAGTCACTGCTGTGGAGTATTTTCACTTGACATCTTTGTTTAGCAAAATCATTTGCATTTTTTAATTAGGCTTAGCAGCATTTACTTCCTCATCTTTCTCAAGTACTGAAAAATCCTGTAGAGCACCACAGAACAGTTTGCTGTGCACAGATAAGCAGAATGGATTTAAGTACTTATAACACTTTAATCTCGTTTTGTGCTTCTACATGACATACAAATGTCTTTCAGAAAAATAATTGATTTTTATAGTAGTTTAGAGCAGTGCTGTACCAAATAAAAATATCTAGGTGTGTTAAAAAAAAACAGTAAGCAAATACTCAACTGTTCCAGAAATCTGAGCATTCATTTAGTAATGTACCATTAGTGTTCTTTTCTCCATAAATCAAACATCGCAGTAATTTCCCGCTTCAGTTGCTTATAGGATTAAAGAATTTATGTGCATGGCTTTGTAGACTACAGGCAGTTACATTTCTTGGCTTACCAAGACTAGCCTGGGCAGACACTGCCAAGACAATCGGAATTTGGGGCTGCAGGGAGTCAGTCTTTCACCTTTTTTTCATTGTTAAATAGCTTGTTTTTCCAAACCATTAAATATTTTCTATTCTTTGGTGCAGTAATTTAGTAGAGTCTGGCCTATATTTAACCACAACAGTTAAAACTTCACCGTGTTTTGGCAATTGAAAGCTTTGACAATTTCTATGAAACCTTTTCCGTGGAAGTGTCTAAAATTTGAAAGTATCTTTGTCTTGCTGGAGCAGCCTGGTCACTGACATATTGTTCCAGGCTGTGCTTATATTTGGGTCTATTTCGGTAACAGGCCTGCCCTGCTGAGCAGGAGTCAAAGGATGCAGGAAAAGGATAAGGTGCAGGGATGGCTTCTGAGCAACCCACAAACTGATTTCAAGTTACTACTTATTATTTTGCTCAGGAACAAATCCTCCTTTAAAATACCATCTCCTGCAACAGTCTGATGGAACCGTAATTTTTCCATACCAACAATTTTCGAATACAGGAAATGGAAAAAGTCAAGATTAACTTGAACAAAGCTAAATGATGGTATCAATTATGGTTTATTGGTTTATATTTATCATTTTTTTATTTGGACTGGCCTTGAAATCAGATTTCTCAGCTTTGTTAACTGTCACAGTTATATTATCTAGTCCTCTGAGATTCTACTTGACATTTAAATGGATACAGAAAGAAAGAAAATAAATAAGCATAATAAGGCCTATTAAAAAATAATTTAAGAAGATTAATGCAGGCATATAAGGTTTTACATAAATGTAAATTAACTCTGTAGTCTTGCACAAGCAGGAATACTTCCTGTTCATTCTGCAGTAAAAACTCCTTCTGACGCCAGTCTATAAATGAAAATGGTGACCAAGGAAAAATTGAACTTTGTAATGGTAATGAGAGACAAGCAAAGGGTAGAAATATTAGACTAGGTATTGCTCTTGGCCTTGATGGGTGCAAAGTCATTTCTGTGAAGGATGTTTTACATCCAGCACGTGCAGATTCATTGGGGCAGTCACAGAGTGGTTGATAACAAGATTCACATCAAATGCATGGATTTGCCCAAAACCCCAAATGTCTGAAGTTGCAGTCTAGGGAGACTTCTACTCTCCAAGACCTGAGCCACAGTGAAAACCTGATAGCAGCGTTTCAGCAGAAAATTACATTGCATCAGAATTATATTGTAGAAATTATACTGAGAGTTGCAGCCATCCTGGCCTCAAGTGTCACTTACGAAAGTTTTCTTTCAGTAAATAATTGTGAAGTGACTAAAGCCACAAACTTCCAAAAAAAATTTGCAATCAGCCTCCTTTCACACAAGTCCTATCAGAACTACATGATTAAAAAATTCCTAGGATCTCCAAAATTATTAGTTTATTTTATTATTAGCTAATGGACAATCTTATGTGACATTTTAGAACATGATTTATTTAGAAATCATCATTTCACAGCTCTTTGTTTTTATCTTTCTGGAAAAAAAAGGTGCTTGAAATTCTATTGGGATTACAAGATTTAAGAAATTGCAATTTTAAAGAACAGAGACATCAATGATTAGGGGACTTTACAGACTGGAAATATTTATATACACATATATATCTATGTATCATAAGAAGTCTAAGAGTTTTTATTTAGCCATCACATTAGCATAAATAAGACAAGTGAAAAAAAATGCAAGGTTCTGTTTGGGAGCTTTGCAGATCAGCATTTTGCTCACCATCAAAACAAATGTTCTTGTCATACAAACTGGCTGTATGGATGCAATCTGCTGGAAAAGGCATTTTATGCCATCCTAATACGAGTAAAAAATATGTGAGTGATTCTGGTCATTTTCAAAGAGACAAAGCTCACAGCAAATTTCTGGACAAAATCTGGCACATTGCCACTCCCTTGATATTTTCCGTGGGTTACAGTTTACTTTGGCTCAGAAGTAGAGGGTAAAACAATATTTCTAACTCGGACTTTCGCTGACTTCAGCTCCTGAGGGACCCCATCGTGCAGCTGTAGACTCTCTGAACTATTCACCATTCCAGTGAGTAATGCCTTGGAGCAGGTCTATTCTGTTATTGTGCTGGGGGGAAATTACGGGGATCTAATCTTTCTAAAGCCAGGAGACTCACACTTAGGTCTAATAGAAGTTTAGAGCAACCGTATTGTTTTTCTACTTTGCAGAGATGAAATTAGGATGAGAATAGGCTCAGAATTCCAACACTGCCATCCTATCACAGTTACTGCTAAGAGCAGAAATTATTGAGGTCAAAGATTCCATTAAATCCTTAAAATAACTGTCATAGCAATCACAGTTGATGTAAAATTCAATCACCCTCTTCACAAACTGTACCTTCACAGTCATATGTTTTAAAAAAGGATAAAGTGTTTAGAATAATAGTGTATAAGAAACAATATGCACCCTGAGAACAAACAATACTTGCCCAAAATGTGGAGGGGAAACAACATGGAAGTAAAATGCCAAACCTTTGTATTTCAAAGGATAATGCTAAACAATTAGGACATCACTGCATTAATGTAAGGTGTATGTCACTCACATGGGGCATGAGGAGCAAGGCGAGATGCAAGCAAGCCCAGTCTGGTGCATGTTAATGTAAAGTGGCTCTGGGAGAGCTTCATACCTGCACCACCCAAACCAGGACAGAGAGGGCACAGCCAGCTGTCCTGACATACAGCTGCCTTCTGCTTCTGCCCCTGGACTCTGGTCAACAACCAATGCTGATATTTAAAGGGAACACAATCACTACTGAGTGTAAGAGGAAAGCTGTGAGTGTGAGGAGCAGCACAGTTTGATCTTGTCTTTCCTGCTGTGGAGCTGCAGTCACTGCTCAGTTCTCTGCCCTTGAGGACTGTGTTCCTACCAGCATTTTGACCGGTTTTTGACATAAAACTCCCTTCAGTCCTGGGCTCAGCAGTCACTCACCTTCTCACGTCACACAGTTGTATTGTGCACATCCTCAGGTTTAGGCATTTAAACTGTTTTAACTTGGCACCCAGGAACTGCCTGCTCAGAACTACTTTCTCCTAAGATCTCTCCTGGGACTAATTACCTTTTTCACTTCTGCTTCTAGGAAATTAAACATGAGTTTTATGGGCAGATTACAGAGCAATCCCAAACCAGTTGTTTCCTCTGTCTTCTGGGCTGTCTGAACTGGCACCTGTCATGAGTTGACTCAGTGATGTGACAGGAGAGGACGGGAGAAACAGAACAGCACAGACTAGGACTTAAAGACTCTATTAGCTCCGTTTCCAGACAGCATTTACATCCTGACATACCAAGCAGGACAGCACAGGACATGGAGAGTTCTACACAATTCCACTGCAAATCCAGACACAGACATTTAGCTTATGCTGAGGTGTAGGCCACGAAGCCCAACCTGCTGGTGATACCTACGCCAAAGGTGAGCATCAGATGGATGGACACAGTGGTGGCATGACAGGGTTGAGGTGGTTTGTGTCACCTGGATATAGTCCTGCTACCCTTTTGATACTCTTTAACTGCATTGTCATAATCCAGTAATTGATGGACTGGAAACTAAAAAAACATGTTTAGGAGTGTCCTATATGTTACAAAGTCATAGCCTGGAATGTTAGAAAATGGCAGATACACAGTACTCTGATTCTTCATAATTTTGCCCCTTTCTGCAAGCTTCCTGTTCACGGAATCAAGCAGCGATACTGCATTGCATAAATGTGGGCATATGAGGTAAAATTAAGGTTGTACAACCCATCTGCATGTAGTTCTAATTTTTGAGTCTTGTCTCTTCAGTTTAAGTTCCTTTCTTTTAAAATAGATATTGAAATTTTTTGGGAGGGTGGTATAATGTAGATGTATTTAATTTTATGGGGGGAGAAAAGCACACCACCTGCAGCACTCTAAGCAAGTGTTGGCCATAGTTTTTCACAGCACAGAATACAGGACTATGGCTCTACACTTACCAGAGTAACTATATCCTTAGGCCGTTTGTCAATGAGTAAAATATGCTGTGTGTATACTACAGTATATCCTCAAATGCTTTATTTAAAATAAAAAAAAATCTTACTATATAGTTCTTTTAAGAAGCGAGGTGTCTACATAGTTTCTACACCAACTCAAGAGCAGATTTCAGGACTTGAAATCATTGCTGTAGAGAATTTACCCCATACACCTCTTACCAGTCACAGAAATTATCACACAAAATAGGGAAAACAGAAAAGAAAAAACAGAGTTTCTCTACTTGCTTTTTATATGATCCTGGAAAGTAAAGACTTCTTCAAAATCAAAGTTCAGCAAGTTAGTGATGATAACCTGCCTGAAACTAGAGTTTGATGAGAGGAAGGTTGGGGGTAAGACCCAAATCTGTGCTAGTCATGGACAAGAATCTGCATAGTGCAAGAGTTGCTATTTACAGTGTCCTGTGTTAAATGGTTTAGGGACGTGTAACATCCTGCTCTGTGCCAGTATTGAGGCTCTAGATTTGTGTGCAGTGGTACATGTTCACCAAAAGAATAGTACTTTTCTCTCTAGAGCAAATGGGTTTTCCAAACGTGGAAACACTACTGAACCAAAAGTAGATACTGGCGTCTAACAAGGAAGTTGTGGGTGACTATCTCACTATGTAAAGCCTGAATTTGGGTGGTGGGTTTTTTCCTTTTATTTATTATGCAACGCTCTTTAAATTTTGTTGTGTTCTCCCTCCAAAATAAATACTTCCTAAGGCTGAAAACAAGACAATATCTTGAAGTTCTTGCATGGTTTCCAAACAGTAGTTCAGTATACGTGGAAGGCAGACAGATTTTGGAACTGAAAAGATGTTTGTGGGAAGTCAAGGATGTGAAGCACAAAGTGTATGGGAAAGGACTGACATTTAAAGATACTATGATGATGAGAAGGTTGGCATACAGCTAAACTAAGCTGCATCTGATACAAAGGAAAAAATCAGAATTCAACTGAGGTTAGCAAATACTGACCTGATCTTGGCTCTTTCTTCATAATCGATGTAACATTCCCCTCCTAAAGATTATGAATTGTTGTCTAGTGTTGTCTTGCCTTGTTTTGATGGAGATTTCCCTGTTAATTACTAGAACTTAATCAAGGAATGAAAGCTAGTGAGAGCTTAAAACTTATATGGAGTAAGCAGAAAACAGTAAAAGATTTTTCAGATAGACAATTTTCTCTTTGAGCACCACTGGTGAAGTATGTTCAACAAAAATATCCTCACAGTGAACTTCCTAGAAGGAAGCAGTAGTTCAGAGCATGCCAGGATGGAACTGTAGAGTTAATTGTTAGAGTACCTCCCCATCAAGTCCTGCCTCCTGCTCAAAGCAAACAGCAAAACAGGAAAAGTACATGAGTTCTTCAGTGTCTTTCTCCACTGTAAAACTAGTCTTGTTTAAAAATTGATGATAATTAAAACTGCAAAATTCACAGAACAGAAAATTCTAAAAGACTGCATTGGCAGTATAATAAATCAATGTCAATGGAATTTGACAAGTGTATTTGGAAACTGGATTTAGTACTGACATAGGTCTTACAATGCAAGTTCATTAGGTTCTGAAAATCAATTACAAAAAAAAAAAAAGGAAAGAAAGACAATGTGACCTTAAATACTAGATATTCCTGCTTATACTGAGGTTTCTTCTACTGAGGCATTAGTGAATAATAAGCCACCCACAGCACGTGAACCATGACTGTTCTGGCTGTTTGGAAAGGGCCTGGCTTTAGGATGGCAGTCAGGGTCACTGGTAGCAGTGCCAGTGATCAGCACAGCAAAGACATCTCCCATCATCCTATCCTGGAGGTTGCAAAGGGCAGAACAAGGTTTATCAGAGAATCATGTGTTTGGCTGGAACGTCCCTGCAGACACAACTGCTCCTGTGCAGCTTTTTCACAAAGCTTTCAGCCTGCTCCAGTAGAGAATGAGACCTTTCCTCTCGGCATGGGAGCTTGGAAACAACGCTCCTCAGTAACAGCCCTGCCTTCAGCACAGGGTGAACATGCTGGAGAGAACTCAAAACTGGCCCCACACCTTCCCACACTCCCACCCTGGTGCCGAATTAATGGTCTCTAAGCAGACATACCCCCTTGCACCTGCAGACTCAGAACCACATATGCTTGTGGGCACTGGGCAAGTCCATGTGCAAATCAAGAGCGTCATTCTCTAATGCTTTTTAGTAACTACCTACTGCTGATAGGTGAAATGCCTACATATGAAAACCCAGTGGAAAGTAAGAAAGGTTTTTGTCTGTGTAATCAACTGTAACATGTGTAGGACATTGCATAACCACCACATTATGTTGCTGGAGGGTATTTTTACTATTTTGTAGCTTAGACATTTTTATAACTACTTCTTAAAAGTTCACCAGATGATAGTGGCATGTCCTGATTGTTGTCATTATTAGACACAGAAATATTTTTGCTAAAATTGTAAAAGGCCTGGAAAATGTGTTTGTAAGCGCATATAAAGATGCCATTAAACTATTTAAAAGGGCAAAAAGCTTTCTTTTTCACAGGGGTTTTTTTTTTTGGTTTTCAATGGGAGCACTGGCTGGATCTTTCCATCTGCTGTGCTGGCTGTTACTGCAGATGGTCATAATCTGTACATATGGCATGTGCATATAGAAACTGAAATCAGGGTTGTCTTGGTGTAAAAGCAGGCACACAAGAGGAGCTTGGGTGCCTAATACAAGAATGATGGGGAAGGGGATAATTTATACCATTTTCATTTTTTAGGGAATATTTACATAGAGTTAGGGAAAGAAGCATTTACTCTTTGCTGAAAAAGAAGAAAAAAAATCACTAAGCTCTTTTAAGTCAAATTTTGCTTCTGCAATTTATTTGGAATCAGGTGTTGGCTTTAGCTGAGCCTAGAATTTGGGTTAGGTTTTGGTTTAAATGAAGAGAACACCACATTCTCACAAACTTGACAGTCAGCCTAGCTTTGAAGTCCTTGCTTCTGACTCAGACATAGAGCTGGAAGAGGGATTTTCTTGTTAGAAAAAAGGCCTTCCAGTAAGCATATAATAAAAAAAAAGTCTCCAGAAATGAAATGGTCTTTAGATCTGAAGTTTCTGTTTAAGTCAATCTCACTACCATGAAATGGTTGCTGAAACTCATAATGATCAAAGAGGGGGCAAAAAGCCTTGTCATCAAAAGTAAGACTTTTGGTGAATCAGGTACTCACCAGGCAGTGAAGCTGCTCTGCACCTGTGGTGGTGCCCAGTTAGCTTGGCTCATGAACCAAGGTTAAACAAATTACTTTCATCGAGTATTAAACTTCTACATAGACATTCTGGAAAGTTAGGAAAAATACTCCAGTATTTATGTGGTGTGCAGAAAAACTAAGAGCAACTCACTATTGCATTTATGAAACATTTAACAACAAGTGACCAAAAGGAAGAAGTTGGAAAAGCAAGACATGAAGAATTTATCTGATATACAATCAAATGCATTTTTAATATTTCCTCTACCTTTGCTAATAGCCTCTGTGTTACAGAGTTTAGTTGCAACATTTGCTCATTCATCAGACAAGCTAAATGTCAGCACAAATAAAGTCATTACTCTTATTCCTTTTTTCCTCCCTTCTCAATATCTACTCCACTGTTCTTGCTGACCTTTCTACCTTTTTTATACCAGGGAAAGACTTCACAGATTCAGCTAGAGGGCTAGAAAATGAAAATATACCGGCTTTAAAGTGTTGCTTCCTCTCTAATACAACTTTATAAGGTGCTGTTTCTTTTTTTCTCTTACTACAGGTTTGTTTTGTGAATTTAGATGCCAACAGAGATGACTGCAGTGATGAGCAAGTGAAACAGGTAACTGTTTAGGTCTTAAAAACAGGCACAGTGAATCTAGTCAGGCACACCAAGACTCTCCAGTACAAATACAGATTAAAATTCTACTAACAAATCAAAGCCAACCCTAGATTTTTAACCCTTACAGAGAGCAATGCATGAAGAATCTGAAATTATCTCAACACTGTTGTTATAGCTTTTCTTATTCCCATCCCAGAAATATGTACTAGATTGTTGCAGCCTGTGAATTCACAGCAGTTACATGAGGAGATTTCCTGCTTTTATCAGAGAAGTGAACATGGATATATCATACATCCTTTTTTAAAAATTAGGCATAATACTGGATTAAAAGAGTTTCTATTGTGCTATTCTGCCACCAGTTTCTGATGCCTTTCTCTGTCCTACTGCTGAAAAGCCTTTGAAAAACTTCCACTCGTTCAGACCTTGTTTAGCTGAGCAGTCTTAGTGAAACTCCACATAGTTAGATTATATGGTCTTGAGGAGGGGTCTAGATAAAACAGAACTAAATGTGCGTTTTATCTGTTTAACTGAAAGCTATGAGGGTAGGGAAAAAGGGATTAAAAAAAATAATTTAAAAACTCCGTTATTTTACAAATGCTGAGGCAAACTACATCATTATATGATATTTAAAATATATACCACTCCAGAAAAACTTCTTAAATCTGCAGAAGTCACATTTTAAAGATATGGCCTGGTGTCAGTTTTGTGCTTCCCTCTGCCTTTTTAAGTTCCTTTTCATCACCCTGGCTTGGTGCCCATGTTCCACGCACCAGTATGGAAGAATATGTAGTGAGTGAACAAAGGTAGGATCTCCTGGCGTACCCAGGGAGTTCCTCAGTTAAACCATTACAGTTTGCTGAAACCACTTTCAGCTCATAGGAGAACAACAATGCTGGGACCTTGATGCTTTCTGCAAGTCATTCCTTAGCACGAACAGTTTTTCTGTGCTGTTTTCTGCCTCCTGGATCTGTGAAAATTTGGTTGTCAAAAATAAATATGGCATCTTGCAGCAAAATGATTTTTCTGTTGAAATAGCAGGTTAACTGTGCAGAACAGCTTGAGAGGTTTTATTTTCTGAACCCACAGAAGCACTGGTTGTTTTATAATAAGTAGGGGGTTTATTGTTGTTTACAGTGTTTGTTGAGGAACAAAAGCTAAAAGAAGTCATGAGGAAATACCAAAAGTTTCTCCCTCAGTCTTAGAACCAGATATCTGTAAAAGCCATCTGGGCTCTTCCTGGGCAGCAGAGCCTGGTGGGCTCCCAAAGCTCCACACCCGCCGTGCCCACAGCAGACATTCCTCACCACCAGGGGATGGGTGACAGCGACACCATGGCTGTGTTCTAGAAGGGAGTTTCTGGTGCAGGATCAACACACATTTATTTGCCATGACTGGAAGATGATTCTGGGTTTTTTAGTTTTCAGTGTAGGTAGTAAAAATTCCCTGCTAGCACCCGGGCTGTGCATTCTTCTCCAGGAGGAAACTCCCTTATCCCAATTTTGTGTATAATAAGCAGGTTTTGTAAATTAGCATTGAGTGGTGTGGAATTTTATACAATACACTGGTGTGGTGAAAGCATTTCTTAGAAGAATTCTGAAGATGTTAGCATAGCTGTTAATCTTATGAAATATATAACTAATTACGAATAGGTACTTTATTTACTGATACGTACTATTAGGATTTTGCATTACTGATTGAACCTTGGAATGGGTTAAATTGGGGGCTTTTAGTCATGTTTTAAAATCCAGTTTTCATTCTTTTCTTTTTTCCTTTTTTCTGAAGAGGTAAAGGAAAAGATGTATATAAAATGCCATAACTTCCTACCTAAGAAATCTGATAAAATGGGGCAATTCAGACAGTAGAAAAATAGCGGTATTTTCAGAAATGTGTGTGATAACAGAAAGGTTATAATTTGAAAAAAGAAAAGGATGAGAACGTTTTTATGCGAAAACATCAAACTGAATTGGGCTCTGTATTCAATTATGTCACATCATACTTAGTCTCGTCTGAAGATCAGTCTGCTGAAAAGTGAACTGTTCCCCAATATTGATTTAACTTCTCTAAGCCAGAAAGTTTTATTATCTCTAATTCAATCCAAGGAAAAATAAAAGTATTGCAAGCTTAATATTTTGATGATGAAAAGGAAAAAAGTGAAATATTGTTGCCTTGGATCGTAGCTAAAGCATATGGCTGGGTGCCCAAGATCTGCATTCCCTGAACGGCTTTGCCACGTGTTATGCATGAGCACATGGGCTGTGTTAGTGCAGAAAATGGAGGTGGTGTTTGCTCCTGCTGTAAGGGGTCAGCATCAATTCTCTGTTCATAGAACACGCACAGCAAGATCCCTGGCAGAGAGAACTGCACTCTCAGAGTAGATGTTGTCCTTTTGGCCTGCTCTTTGTACACAAAGGAGCACAGATGTCCCCTGCACACGCTGGGGGCAATACAGATCTCCTGTGTAGCATCACTGATGCCGTGACTATTAGTGCTTTTACCTCTAGCAAATACATAACAGGTAGGAAGTGACTGTATCATTATAAATGAAAGGTCATGAAGGTGTCCAGTGGAACAGCAAAGAAAGGCATATTTCATGGATCTTCAATATTTCTGTCATTCTATGTTTAGCATTGCATTGGCAACTTCCAGGTGACTTCCTCTGGTTTCTTGCTAGTCATAGGCCTGGAGGAAAACAGGAAGATTTGCCCTGTTCTCACTACCATACCTACTGAAGCTTTTCTGTTTCAGACCATAACAGAGACACTGTTCTCACAGTTTCTCAGGAATTCACTTGTAATAGGAAGCATTTAAATGCACAGATCCAATCAAGCCGTTTAGAGTGTGACAGTGTGAGGGATGGCAGATTGTCCTGCTGGACACTTGTGCAGAAGTTTATACTGTCATCCTTGTCTTGTCTGGTGCCTCAAAAGAAAGAATGTGCACTTTAATGCTGCCAGTCCTATTCTTAATCTTCTTGAAGTAATACTTTCAAGTAAGCTTTCTAAAGGGATGCCTATAAGTGGTATTTCATTTTAATATTTATAACTGTGCAACTCAGACTTCATTACCTGAGAGTAAAATCTATCTTTCATACTACAGAAGTTGATCAGCGTCTCGCCAAATCTCCCCAAACTCATCAGTTCGATGAACGTGCAGCCACCAAAGGAAAATGAAATAGTCCTGCTGAGTGGACTAGCATCAGGAAACCTTCAGGCTGATTATGAGGTTCCCCAGGTAGGAATCAAACTCATCTTTAAGATCACATCATGCTGTGAAGGATGGAATTTGGAAAATGGGTAAAATGAACCTCAAAACAAGGACTTCACATCAGTTTGAGAGGCATGGAAGTTTGCAAACATTAAAAAAACCCAACAGACTTTTGTTATATTTAAGTGTATGGTTGACAGAGGGGACACACATGTACACAAAGGTAGGCAAGAGATCCTGCTGTCCCCTCTGGATCCTGTGGATGTCTGGGTTGCAGCTGGTAGTGCTTTAAGCCACATTAGTGCTTGATCCTTCAGGGAAGGCAGGCACTGGTGGCAGAGATGACTGATTCACAAGCCCAGATTTCAGCAATAGCAGAGTCAGAGGGCGGCACATAGAGCTGGGCCAGAGCACAGCTCCTACAGACTCTCTTTGAAGTGGTCTTGCCACTTCCCACTTTTGTTCCCAGTCCATCTTCACCTCTGGAAAGTGCTGACAATAGGACTTGAAGATCCTAATGTAAGCCTGAATGTGACAAACGTGAAAATACCAAGTGCTGTTAACCATATCAGAGATGAGACCTTGTTTAGCCACTGTCAACTTAAAAAGTAATTAATGCATTAATTAAAATTGAACATTCAAAGGAGCTAGAGGCAAAGTTTCATGCTAACTCCTTCACTCTCATTACTGCCAATTAAACATTCCCTATCTGTGATCTGGAAGCCAAGAATTCCTCTTGGTGGTACCACATAGAGCAAGGAAGCAAGTGATAACATTTGCCTGAAGACATTTCAATACACAAGTTCCAGAGTTTAAGTCATTATTGTAATAAAATATTTTTCTTCCATTCCATTTTTGTCATCCTTTACAGCTGTTCATGTATGTGTCAAGAGAATGAAAAATATATCAGTATTTTTGGGCCTGATTCCATCTCATTGGGACAAGCATGAAATGGGAACAGCTTCACAGAATAGAATCATAGAATGGTTTGGGTTGGAAGGGGCCTTAAAGATCATCTCGTTCTAACGCCCCCTTCCATGTGCAGGGACACCTTTCACTAAACCAGGTTGCTCAGGGCTCCATTCAAACTGGCCTTGGACACTTCCAGGGATGGGGCAGCCACAGCTTTTCTGGGCAGCCTGTGCCAGGGCCTCACCACCCTCACAGCAAAGAACTTTTTCCTACAGACCTACTGTCTTCCAGTTGGAAGCCATTGCCCCTCTCCTGTCACTATGTGGGCCTGTAAAATATCCCTCTCCATCTTTCTTATGTACTCCCTCCAGGTACAAGAAGGCCACAATTAGATCACTCCAAAGCCTTCCCTATTCCAGGCTGAACAATCCCAAATCTTTCAGCTTTTACTCGTAGGAGAGGTGCTCCATCCCTCTAATCAACTTGGTGGTCTCTTCTGGACTGATTCCAACAGGTCCATGTCCTTCCTGTGCTGGCAATCCCCAGAGCTGGACACAGCACTGCAGGTGGAGGTCTCACCAGAGTGGAGTAGAGAGGCAGAATTACCTCTCAGCTTCATTAAAACTGCAGAGTTATCCCTGAGTACAAAGCTGTCTCAGCAGACTTAAAACATCAACAGGTATCACCAGGTTTGTCTGCTGCAGATAAAAAAAGCAGACAACTTTCTTTCACTGAAATTAACTTGTGTTTAAAAGTGTTCCTGAAGCAGACCCTGTAACAGCTGTATTGCAAAGGTCATTGAATTTTATGGTACACCAATAAGCTGTTCATTAAAGAGAGCAATTGCCTGGTTATTGAGCTTTCTTGCCACTCATGACTAATGGCTGAATTTTGAAAGGTTTAAAAATACAAGCACAAGGCTGTGGTGGGAGTAATGGAGCTCCAAACCACGCATCCCAGGGACAAGCTGCTTCAAGATATGCAAGGGTGTTTTGAGGCCCAAACAAGATAACTGAAGTACCTAAGTCATCCCCATCTCCAAAAGCTTACAGACACTGAGACTGGCAGCCCTCTCATAGAGGGGGGAGGCAAGAGACAAACAGGAACTAACCTATATTTCTGTCTTGTAAGACAAGGAAAGCTTTGCATTGAGGCTGGATAAGATTTTTTGGCCAGATATGCCACAGTCATCCTACTGTTTGGCTTTCAGAGAATTTCATTTGTAAGGTTGACTGGCAGAGTTTTTGTAAAAGGATTTTTATGCTGCTCCACCCTTTTCACAAGTACAACCCTACAAACCGTGAACTGGGGTAACAGCAGGGGAATGTTTGATCTAAGGCTGCACCAGTTTTTAATAACATTTTTCACATTACAGTGCATGCTTAAGTCTGATTCAATTTCATAGCAGCTATCTAATCTATCTTTTCTGTTTTAATTTTAACACACTAATTTATCCGGTTTTCTGTTCAGACACATTTTTTAGGTGGCAAGGAAGAGCAGGCTAATAAACATGCTAATCCAGCATAACACTCATCCCACTCTCATTATTACTAGATACTTGCTTTGCACTCACAGTCAAAGACAAAAGGTCCAGGATGGGGTCACATTATGTTAGATAATGTGCAAATGTCTCAGGGGTCAAGGGCATCTTTTGCACAACCTAAAAACTTCTGCCTCAATCCAATCCAAAGTAGGTTCTACCCAAGCTGGCTTTCTCCTGGGAGCCTGGAGTTAAAAGCACAGATCACAAGCTGCAAAAGCTTGGCTTTGGTTCAGTGTGCTTCCATACAACACATGGTCCCATGCAGAGACGTCAGCTCAGCTCTGTTGTTGTATAAATGTCTAACAGTTTTAATATCAGTAAAATGAGGATAACAAGAGTTCCTTCCTCTCGGTTTCTGTCCAACTTTCAACTTAATTGTACAGCTTTTCTAGGTAAGATGGTTTTATATAAAGGCTCAGCACATTGTGCACTGGAGCCTCATTTCCAGTGGGAGGTTACAGTGGCCTGAAATAATGGGGCTCTGGACAAAGAGGGAATGAGGAAGAGCAACAGAGAAAATAAAACACTATTTGAAAACAGTCTGTAGGAACATCTAAAGGTGACCTGCTCTTAACAGTCTTATCAGCCTGTATTTGCAGGGCTGCCTTCAAACAAGCATTGCAACAGAAATTATCCTGAAAAGGAATTCATGACCCGCAAACAATTCCCTCAAGAGACAGGTAATGCCAGGTAGTGTGAGGCCATTAATAACAGCATGTCAGATGACTAACATCAAATAAGTGTCATTAAAACAAGAAGTTGACTGAAAACAAACAGCTTGGTAATTTCCACAAAATTGTCAAGTATCCCCTGTGATACAGCTCGGTTCTCTACTAAAACACTTGTATAACAAAAGCTGTCAGTCCAAGAAGTCTTATTTTGGCATATATGTAACTGCACGCTGTGTTACTAACATCTAAATGACAAATCATATTGCATCTTTTCAACAGAACATTCCTGAGCTATTTATAGAGAGGGAAGCTTAAAATAACTTCTATTTTTTAATTAAATAACTATCTGAGATTCTTTTCCCCTCTAGTGTCCTTGGCTGGCAGATGTCTGCTTGGTTCAGTGTGCGAGGGGGGACAGGAGAAACAGTGCAAGCTGCATCATTTTTGAAATAAACAAGTTTCTGATTGGACTTGAGCTCGTTCAGGAGAGGCAGCTGCAGCTTGAAACTCGTGTCCTAAAGCCTGAGGATGACACAAACTGCTCCGTGTCCTCAATAGAAGAAGATTTCCTCACGGCATCCGAGCACCTCGAAGATGACAACGAGGCTGATGAATATAAAGCTGGTAAAAGCAGCAGGACTGAGCATAATACTGCTGTTGTTCATACTGCAAAACAGCTATAGCAATGCTCACAGAATTTGCACTCAATGTTAATTCATGCATGTGTAATTTAGAAAATGGACATCCATTCATATTTTTAATTGTTGTTCAAAGACAAGGATACATGGCTGTGCAGTACTTCTACAAAGCAGTAATGCAGTACACAGTTGTGCAGCTGTTTTCTTTTTAAAGTCACAAGTTACTCTGCAAAAGCTAACCTTTTATTTTTCTTAATAGGTCACGAAAAATTAAGTGTTTCAGAAGCATCTTCAGATGTCAAAAAAAATAAAGGAAAGGGATTTGAAAATATTCACTACAGAAAAGCCAGGTTGCCGTTCATTCTTGAAGGGAACTGCATTAACAAAGATAATGCAGCTACTCAAGTCTCTGAAAGTGTGAATACTGTGGTTGAAGATGGCGTCTCACAAACTGAAGATAAGTCAGACCAGGAAATACTGTGGCAGAAGGAATTAGCTGAAAAAGCTACTTCATCACTTAGTACTACTAATTTGACTAGTGAGGTTGAAAATTCCTGCTCAGCGCTCATGTTAGAAGATGTATCTTTAACCAAAATGGCTAAAGAGGAGCTGGAGCCTCTGTGTGACCCAACAACAAAACACAGCAGTAAGACAGATGGGAAAGATTGTGCAGGTATCAGGAAAACTGATTCTCCCTCACAAAATGAGCAGGCGACCACAGGTCAGTATGCCACAAATCTGGCAGAATCTGTTCTGCAGGATGCGTTCATCAGACTGTCACAGTCTCGACCCAGTTTTAGTGAGGAGGCTGCAGTTAGCATCTCGGTAGGAAGCTCCTGTAAGTCAGAAGATGTATCTGCTTCCCGATCATGGAATGAACTTCCAAAGATTGTCATAGTGCAAAGTCCCGACAGTTCTGAGAACATACCTGACTGGCCAGGCTCTGCCTTCCCCAGCCTGTGCCACTGGCCTGAGGCAGAAAGCTCTGCCGAAGTTTCAAATTACTTTGAGGAAGAACATGCAAACGGGCACGACCAAAGTGCGCTGGAAGTGGCTCTGGCTTGTGCGGCCACTGTCATTGGAACCATTTCCAGCCCCCAGGCTGCAGAAAAATTCCGACGGGACCAAGAAGTCCCAGACTCTAGAAGTGGCGTGGTTGCTAATGAAGAGGTGCACACAGCATCCTCAGAGCTCCCTGACGACGGTGCTGGCACAGAATACTCGTTCCCATCTGCGCTCTGTGGCATGACTCAAGTAGCAAGTGCTGTAGCCATCTGCGGCCTGGGGGAACCGAAGGAAGAGAAGTACCCTGCAACTTCCAGTGGACTTCTGTCTGCTGCTCAGGCTTCTGCAGCCATTACTCTGCACTGCAGCATAGCTATAGGAAGCAGCATGGAGAAGCTAAATGAGAGCATTGCAGAGGCACTTCTCAAAGAGGCGTCCATAATTCTGACAAAACCCAACGTGTACAAAAATGTAGGGCATTTTATGGAATCCATAAATGGAAAAATTATTGAAACAGCAGCAAGACCACGTATTTCACATGCTAATGAAGTAATCAGGGATGAACTTGCTCAAAACTTATCCAATATTATTTTACGACATTCTATGGAAGAGGTTAGGAAGAAGAGACAGCTACACCCCCATTCAGAGAATGGCTCAAGTACACAAGACATTTTCACAGAGACTGCAAATGAGTTGCTTTTTAATATAATATATTTCACTTGCAAGAAGATGAACGACATAAGGCAAGTTGAAGAGTGTTCTCCTCTCTTTTCCGAGGGCACAAAAGCAGAGAAAGTAACAAGAGCAGAAGGGTGGCCAACACCGGCAACGGCAAGTGAAACTTCACATAGCCCCCTTGATCACTCTGCTGCTAAGCCATTTGGTACATCCTACAGCACTAGTACTAGCAAAGATCTTGAAAGGGTCACAAACACTTGGAAAAGTAATATGAAAGATGTAAACAGCAACGAAGATGCCACACGGAATTCAGAACCATGTGGAGATACAGGGCATAACACAATTGGTGGGAAAACATCACCCAAGAAGAGATACCTGAAAAGAACTGCACGAGACTGTTACAAGTCCCCAAATCAGAGTAACAATCATCAGAAGAAGAAAGACTACAGATCATTTTCAGACAGAGAAAATACTTTAGCAAACAATGAATGCAGGCATGGTGTTCAAGAGCAGCTGTCTTCCAGTGCCACCATGAATGCAGAAAACCAAGCCAAGATTAAGTGTGATTCTGTGTTAAATAATGATGTTCAACTTAGCTTGTCTTTATTAGGAAACCATGTCATGCTTCCTTCTCAGCCTGTGCTACAGGTGAAAAATTCAAGGGACAAATACTGTATAACAGATTTTGCTGAAGAATTGGCAGAAACAGTTGTCTCTATGGCAACAGAAATAGCTGCCATTTGTCTAGAAAATTCAAATGGAAAGCAACCCTGGTTCTGTGCATGGAAGAGAGGCAATGAATATCTGGTGACCCAGAGTTTATCATGTAGAACCATGAAAAGGAAAAAGGAAACCCATGCTAATGGTTCAGTGGTTCGGAAGCACAGGGCACCTCGACTTAGTGAGATCAAAAGAAAAACAGATGAGCATCCTGAGCTAAAGGAAAGGTTGATGAATCGGGTAGTAGATGAATCCATAAACCTTGAGGACACACCAGATTCAGTCAATATCTTTGCAAATGAAGTGGCTGCCAAGATCATGAACCTAACCGAACTCTCCATGGTTGACAGCATCTGGCAAGGTCCAAACCACCCCAGGAACAGACTGCACTGTGAAAGATGGAGCCGAGCCAAGGCCTCAAGCTGTGAGAGCATACCAGAGGAGGACTCGGATTCCAAAGCCTCTCTCAATACCCTAGGCCTAATGAACAGCTTTGGTCAGTCTCTGAGCCAGACATGTTCTGTCTCAAAGCAGTCAAGTTGTGAAAGCATTACAGATGAATTTTCAAGGTTTATGGTGAACCAGATGGAAAATGAAGGAAGAGGTTTTGATTTGTTACTGGATTACTATGCAGGAAAAAATGCAAACAATATCTTAACTTCTGCCTTGCAACAGGTAGCCAAGAAAAATGGCCATCTTAATGTAAGACCAAGTTGCCCATCCAAGCAGTCCAGCACAGAAAGTATAACAGAGGAATTTTATAGGTATATGCTAAGAGAAATTGAAAAGGAAAACAAAGATAACGCATCTTCCTCCCGGAATTCAAAGGACTGGTGTGGCAGTTTGCTGCCACCCTCTCTACGGTCACCTTTCTGCTTTAGGCAGTCGTCAATGCCTGACAGCAGATCCTCAGGCTCTAGGCTTACAGTGAACGCCCCCATTAAGGCCAATTCCTTAGATGGATTTGCCCACCATCGCCAAGATTCCCTAAGTGTGCAGCCGGTCAGTACCGTGTCTTCTGTGGGTCTCTGCAAGTCTGACTCGTGCCTGTACCAAAGAGGCAAGACTGACCAGATCACAGATATGCTGATTCACGAGACATGGGCAAGTTCTATCGAATCTCTGATGCGCAAGAACAAAATCATAGCAGATGAGGCTGAGGCTGCAGAGACAGACCAGTTCCACAGTGATTCCCCACCACATGTGGAACAATATGCAAAAAGACTGGCTGCCAATATTGTTGAAAGTGGTAAAAGTTTAATTGTTGTCCAGCAGGATTCCTTTGATTACACGAGCCGAGAACATGTGCTAGAAAGCAAACATCCCCAAAGCACAACTCAGATACAATCAAAACCCAAAATGGAAGAAGTAAATTTGGATGAGAAAAAAGAGCATGTGAAGAGCCCTGGAAGCCTCCCTGCAGGACAGCACAGGGAAGTGCCTTTAATTCAGATAGAAACTGATCAGCGGGATGAGCCAGATAAGGACTCAGAGTCCTTAACTTCACGTGGCTCTTCTGGAAAGGGGCATCAAAGCAAAGAAAAGCCTCCAGAAGCTTTGGATGGGAAGCACATTGTTACCAGTTCCCCAGTAAATAGGTAAGTGACAAAACAGCATATCAGCACATGGCTTTGGTGTTTGGTTTATTTTCCCAATAAAAGTTATTTTGATAAAAGAAGAAGGTAAGAGTAGTACTTTCAAAGAAACAACCAGGCTAAGTTCTGACTACAGGTTTCTAATGGCACAAAATCACTCAATCGTGTCACAGTGCTGATTTCTGGAGAAGACTTACTTTGATTATGACATTATGGTTCTAAGATTCAAATCTAATACTGCACAGACAAGTTTTCTCTCTACAGACATTTAAGTCTCCCATAGTGAAGACAGGGAAAATGGACAAAAGTTTAAACTTTCATTTAGCACTGGCTGATATCTCAACTAAAAAAAACAGATTAAAAAAAAAATCAGTGTTAGTGTATAACAGAAGAGAGCAGGATTTGACATGTAGTTCTCTGCTATGCTTGTTGCAAGTAATGCTTTGTGTACCTGGAAACAAGACCAGACTTCTGAGAGCTTGAAGTTCAACTTCGTGCTTACAGTACAGTCTGGAGCTACAAGTAATAAAAATTCTTTAGTGAAGGAAATAAAAGATTAAAAATACCCCTCACCTCCTTAAGTTCAAAACTCATCTGGTAGAATTTAGATAGTGAAAAGAATAATATTTTATTTTAATGCCATTTCATGAAGTTTACACCACAGCTTACCACCATCTCCATAGAGCTGGATTCCTTTTGTTAAGAAATCTGCAGTTTGCTTTGGTCAAGGCAAAGTCTGAGCCCAGTAGGAGAGTGCAGTGCTAATGTAAAGGATTGCTCTGGGTGCTCTGAGGGTAAGGGCATTGCTCTCTCTCAAGGCATTGCCTATTTATAACTATACTCCATTGTATCTGTTACTTTAATGGTCTCTAAACTGCAAGTCTCCTGGAGCTCTGCAGCACCCCGTTATCTCAGAGTAGTAAAACTGAGTGCAGGTGCTAGTGTTAGAAACCATTTTGTAGCTCATTTTATTCTAGGCAGTGCTCTGTTTTAGAATTTGACAAAGCTCTGCTGGAAGTGAGAAAGCATAAGTGCTTTCTTGCTTGAAGTGAGAAAGTACATAGATTATATGTACTTTCCTGTGTATGGCTGCAATTAGGTGGATAATTACCGTGGTGTCACTAGTATTTTGTACTGACTCTCCGCCACTAACCTTCCTCTTCCTTAAAATGCAACCTGCTTTGAGTAAGATACATTTAGAAATCCACCTATTTCGTATCTTGACTGTTTGAAAACGAAGTTATTTTTGAAGTTCATGAGCCCTTTCATAACAACCTTTCCTCTGCCTTTGAAGCAGAGTTCTCGACGTGACTATGGCATATTTAAAGCAGTAGGATTGGTAGGGCAGAATTAGTAACCAGAGGCTACACCTCCATGACCATTTTGGCTCAGCAGCACAGTGCAGTTCTGGTTCAATTTGCCTCCATTTCTGTGCATCAGCTTCGTTTGCAGCATGAAATGCAGAGTTCTTCTAAAGGAATCTCAAACTGAAGCTGCCCAAGTGCATTCCTGATGTGCTCATACCCCTACTGGGAAGGGGAAGCTTCCAGTCGTTCTTCACACAGATTTGAACAATTTGTGGCATGGCTGTCTGGACCAAGTCTAGGTGAAGTGAAAATCTAAAAATACATATAATGTAGCTATAAAAGCATCAGTAGAAATTGCTTTGATCCACTCCTACTGCATGAAATTACTTGCTAGCTCAGATACAGGCACATAGGACTCCAGGCAAAATATCAAGCAGACATAGAGTCAATTAGGAGGAAAAAGAAAAAAAAGCCATGCAGGCCTGAGGAAGAGGCCTTCAGCAATGAAAAAAAGCTGTTTCTTGTACGTAGGCAGTGCAGCAGAGCCAGTCCTGTCACAGTTACACTGAAACTGTTCCAAGTGACTGTTCACAAGTAGGGAACTGTCAGTTCAGAGCATTGCTAGTGTGAGATGTAATTGCATAATGAATCAAACAAAACACAAAATGCCAAGAAACATCGCCCACACAAATTTCTTACATTTTGGACCAGGTATCAGGAGCTACCTGTCCTGTACTGAGAACCTGAATAACACTTCTCAGTGCCCACATGTCATGTGTGCAGGGGCAGGGTTCTGGACCCGAGGGCTCAGGGGTGACAGGCACAGTGGTTTGGCAGATGCTGACTGCCAGGGGGAGCAGAGCCCCAGGCAGACATGTCCTGTTTTTCCTGCACAGGCTGCCTCTGTCATCCAGCATTAATGCAACAACTTCTAAGAGTGAGAGCTTGGTAAAAAGAGATATCCACAAAGACATTGTCTCAGTATAGTCTTAATCAAGGTAATTACTTGGGAGGAATAGATTTTCTGATGTGATCTCCTGCTCTAACTGAAGATGGGTGCCTCAACCATAACTGTAGATAACTAGATAAAGGTCTGAAGGCAAGAACTTCTCTAGAGAGATGCTGCAGAGGGTCACCAGTACATAACATAACATTGCTTTAATCACTAAACTGCAAATGCAGACCATCCCGTGAATATAAGAAAACTACAGTTTTGCTTTAATTGTTATTCTGGTGCTGCAGTGATATAATTATTGGAGGGATTGATTATTAATTACTTTTCTGTGTATCAAAAGCTCAGTTTAGCTCTGAAAACTCATCATATAGTTTTTACTTTTTGTTTTTGTGTGCGTTTGTGGGAGCATGTGTACATATATATGACATACATACATATATGTGTGTGACATGTCAAGTGTGCAGAATTAGAAAGCATTTTTTCCCTTAACCCTGTACTTTCTAAACTCAGTCTGGGCTTCATCTTCAGTCTGGTTTCTGACTACCTGTTGCAATATTATGTCCTTCTCCAACCTAAGCAGCAAAGATCCTAAGGACATGGAAGGCTCAGAGTCATTAGTGATTCACAACCCACAATGTTTTCCCACCTCTAGACCTCTTTCGGATCTACAATGGTAACAGAGTAGAAAAACCTGTCAAGAAATTTATTCACCTCTTAGCAGGGGGTGCACCAATATATATTTCCAAGAAATGCTGTCATTCTGCACTAGCATATACCACATGTCTCAACCACTGCTTGACTGAACTGCATTAAGCAATAAACCTCTACAGTGATCAGGCTTTTTATACGTTAAATCTTTTTGTATAAGTTAAAATTTTTCTATGTATACTTCAGTATAAGGTTTACTTTGGCTTGTGTTTGTTTATAGCAGTCAAAAGAAAGTCCTTTTATGAGAGCATCTCAGACCATATGTTCTACTGGACTGTATGTATAAATTATAAGCTTGTCCAGTCTTTTGCATCTATATAATTCTGCAGCTTGGTTGACTTTAATGAGCAGCCTTGCCTGAAGATTGGTGGCAGCAGTTTGTTTGCCTGTATTTCAATATCAATGTGCCTTCCTTATCACCCTGCCAGCAACAGTCCCCAGAGCAGATCGGATGCTGAAATCATAGGAGAGACGAAAACAGCTGAAGAATTTCCAAACCATCTCAGCAGCAGTGAGGAAAGCACTGGCAGCTGGTCCCAGCTTGCCAACGACGAGGACAATCCCGATGACACAAGCAGCTACTTGCAGCTCAGCGAGCGCTCCCTGAGGTACCCCAGTAGTCTGTTCTCACTGTACAACGTGGTCTATCCACCAAGGCAAAGAATTGCCTGCCCTGCATCAGGACTAAGAGACAACAGCTTGAGATTTACTCAGAATACTCTAATGAAAGTCTAATGGCGGACTTCATCTCTTTATTTTTTAATCTGGTTCTCAGTCAGGTCTTTTTACTATTGGTGAGTAGCTAGATTCAGACAAAGAAAAAACTTCCTGGCACCACTGAGGTATCTCAGTCCTACAGCAAAAAGGCAGTGTACAAGCTAATTCCTACAGTCTTTCTTTTGATTTATTTGCTACTGTTTGCGTAATGTTTATTTTGGCACCTCCTTAGCCTAGGTAGACATTCCCACCAGAAATTCGTGCACTGAGAGCAGAGATTTGAGCCCTGATCTGCTTAGACTGGCACAGGGGTGCAGATTAACAGAGGATGACCAATTTTCCCCTGAGTAGACATAAATTCAAGAGCTCCTATTGCTGTGTTCTGCTTTTTGTTCCAATTCAAGTCAGGACAAATGTTTAATAATGTTATTTAATCCTTGGAGTTTATATAAAGTGATGGTAGTGTGACTTCAGCCCTTTCATGGCATCAAATTGAGCAAGGTTTTTCCTTCACGTGCTCTTAGACTAGGTTTTAAAATATTGTCAAGTAATTACATCTTTCTCTTGAGTATTAAGATGACAAGGAGGGAAGACATTATGGTAATGAAGCAGGGAAAAGAAAGAGTCTCTGTCAGAGAGCACTGTTGGCTGGCTGAAATTACTGAAGAAAACATGGCTGTCAGTGCAGCTGAACATTCATCCTGTTATTACAGCACCAACCTCTAACAAACTCCTTGGTCTGAGAGAGCTGAAGTATTGTGCCTTTCAGCTCTGCACTGGAACAGAAATTGCTACAGCAAGTCTGAATGCATGGCATGCTGACAATGTCTCAGAACACCCTGATGGGGAAAGGAGCTGTCTAATCAATCCTTCTAATGTAGGGAAAA
The DNA here is from genome assembly GCA_013400975.1 of Atrichornis clamosus. NCBI lineage: Eukaryota > Metazoa > Chordata > Aves > Passeriformes > Menuridae > Atrichornis > Atrichornis clamosus. The sequence continues at coordinate 60,535 of WBMZ01001329.1, read as the reverse complement.
ATACTATTAGTTCCTTTTCCAGTGAAAATTAGGTGGTTCAACATGACTTGCCACACAGAATTTGTTCATGGTAATTGTCTTGCAGCCAGCAAATTCACAACTTGTCCCTGAGACTATTACAGTATCTGCATAAACATTCACTGTCACATTTATACTGATGTTATAAAGTGAACTGGTACTATTTTTTACAAATATTCTCAAATGTGCTACTTCATCCTTCTGAAGAAGCCAAAGAGAATACTTCTGTGTATTTGTGGCCCCAGTAAGCACTGGCTTTAATTAAAATCTCAGTCTTTCAGAGTAGTCAGACACACGAAAGGCCATCTCTTACCTCTGGGTTCCATCAGATCCCACACAGTATTTGGGGTGTGATGTAATACACTGAAACTGCTGCTGGTTACAAGCATGGAGTCACCCTACAGGTAAGTTGTGTGGGGGCAGCCAAGGCCTTGCTAGAACTCCCCGTGTTCAGAGATAGCTGAATCCCTGCAGTTTCTTACAGAACATCTCTGTACCTGCTAATCCTTCTTTTCAAGGATTCAAGCAGACTCCTTTTTTGTTTGAGGCCAAGTGTTCATTCCATAAGCCATTACCAAGAAGAGAGTCCACTGCTGTTTACAGCATCACCTGATACATGCTCCATCTAGAACTATTTTAATAAAAGCCTCACTACTTTGAGCAGACTAGTGTGCTTCATCCAGGGAACCACTTGCTGAGCACAATTGATTTTGTGGAACAGGGTTCTTCCTCCCTCCTCACTTTGCTTTGTACATAAATCAATTTTTAAAAGATGTATGGAGACAAGTTCAGCGCAGCTTGGCACTAATACTTAAACTTTTGCTTTGTCAGCAATGGCAACAGCAGTACAACTAGCAGTCTTGGCATTATGGACCTGGAAATTTATCAGGAGAACGTGCCATCTTCTCCTATGATTAAGTAAGTAGTCACTGAAGTGAGACTTGATGTTTAATCCAGTTTTAACTGCAAATCATTTACACCACCAGAAATGTGCCAAGCCCTGCTTTGCACCTGCTGCCGTGCCTGCCCATGGTTTCAGAAAAAAGCACGTGCAGGTGTCTTTGCAGAGTTAAAGCACCACAGTACAGGAAAATCCACTCAGGTGGATCTCTTGAGAATATGGATCCATCAACCCCTCTGTCTAAAAGACAGTTTTCTGTGGTATCAGTTTCCTGTCATATGAACCTTCTTCTCTGAATAATTTCAAGAAGTATCAAAACTCTACTGTAATAGCAAGTAAGGTCAAGCAAATAAGGATCAATTAAAAACAATGAATAAAGTACAATAGCATTATTTCCAAAAAATAATAATAATTTGGCCGCAGTACATCTTACCTCTTGTTCCTGGGCATGTTTCTAGTGAACATGCCATTCAGTTATCAAGAGGTGTGCAAGTACCTGCCTAAAGATCTCTGTACAACCTGCCAGTTGGTGAATGTCATTATGCAGCCAGGGCACAGCCACTGCAGAAATGGACTGTACATCACACACACTGGACATGGCAACTTCGTCAAGTCCGTGACGTCAGAAAAAACTGTCACAGCAAAATACAGACATTGGAAATTCAGCTTTTCCACCCAGGTTATGGGACTTGCTGTGTCTTACCATAATGTCGTTTGCTTGTCATTATGTAAACTGTAAAGGTACACAGATCCTGGTAAATATAATGCATGACACAACCAATAAAAGTACTTCATCCTACTACAGGAAAAATGCTGCAATTCCCATGATTTTTCCTGATTTACAGATTAAATAAATGGAATATATTCCGCATTTTATTGTTTCATCCTATGTAACTTTTTTCTTGCAGTTTTCTAGGTTTTACATTGAGGGAGAAGTTTATTCATCGTGAAGCAATGTTGTAGACTGTTCCTAAGTATGACTAATAAGCTTTGTTGTTGTTTGTTTCTAAGTGAATTAGTAGAAGAAAAGGTTTTCCTTAAAGAACAGACAGAAAACACAGAGGGTAAGTTGAACTAGATCAATTAAAGCATACAGTTTGAAGTTAGCACAAGTAACTGCACAGTAACTGTTGGGTTTATTTTTCCAGAAAGTACTTCTGAGCTTTCAGTGGGAACAGCCAACTGTCAAAAGGACCTACTGGTGATAAACTTTGATCTGGAACCAGAGTGCCCCGATGTGGAGCTGAGGGCCACCCTGCAGTGGATAGCTGCTTCTGAACTTGGAATTCCAACCATCTATTTCAAGAAATCTCAGGAAAACAGAATTGAAAAGGTAGTATTTACAGAATTGGGCATACAATTAATGCATACATAACTATAGCAGTTATGATTTATTGAAGTTATTGAGCTTAAAAGCAGATGCAAAAACATCTTCATTACAGAAAAATGGCAACACTACTGTTTATTAGAGAAAGGAAGGAGAGGATAAGTGTGTCAGAACTTAAGGTATGTGAAATATGTAGTAGATTCTCTATGGCACAAGAAAATGTCACCATGAGGCCTTGACCAAAGTCTCTATAACATATCCTTAGAACTACCCTGAGAGGCAGTTTCAGTCCAGCAGTGACCTACCAGTGTTTCCAGCGGAGCCACATTTGCAGTAATATATCTGTTACATAGAAAATTAGACTGATGGATTGAAATACATCACATCATTGTACGGAAATTCAGAAGCACCTTCCCTGGCATAGCAATTACAAAGTGCTGTGTGTGCCAGCACTGTTGCTCTTGTTCACGTGCAGCTTTGCCTCTGCCAGCCATCACTGTGAAAGCAGAGAGAGTCTGCCAGAGCACCAAGAGCATCACTGAAGTCCAACAGCCACGAGAAGTGCAGGCTCTCTTCCTGAATGATTAGTTAGTGCTCCATTGTAGATACCACCAAATACCAACCACAGCAGTTCAGGAAAAACAAAAACAGACCCATTCCCAAGATCAGCAAGAACAGCTTAAGCTTTAAGACTTAAAAGCTTGTCAGTATTTAAGTCAATTAATGAAAAAAGTATTACAAATCAGTATTTTGGTCTCTTATGGGAAGATCATTTTGAGTAGCAGAGATATTGTTTGATTTTCTTGAGTACATGCATTTGGGAATCATAAACATAATTTAAAATGCATTCATAACAGCAACAGTCCAAATTGCATCTAATTAAAGAAACAGCTGTCAGCTTTACCCATGTGCTTTGGCAAACAGTTAATTCAATTGCAAAAATACACTAGAGAATAATGAAGCACATCCTGCCTACAACAGCATTCTTGGAAATCACGTGCCTATTTAATATCATTAAAATACATATTAGAAGTTTAGGCTGCAGTATGTAAATAGCAAACAGTGACACTAACTAGAGACACACAGTGTTTTCTTGTGTGGTTTAAAACTGGAAACACAGAAGGAGAAAGCTAATTAGATATTGTGAAATTCAAAAAAATGAAAAGCTTTGATTTTCATTTGTGTGTTTCCGAAAAAAAGGGATCAGATGGATGACCCTGAGAAGCCCATTATTAAGTACAAAGTGGACAAAACTCATGATTTTTTTTTTTTACAGCTGCTTAGGAATATATGTTTAACCTCTAGTTCTCTGGAAATTAAAAAAAGAAAAAAATATATATTCTATGTGATTCAACCACAAGTGTGACAAATGTCTTCATGTGACAAAATTCTACACAGAATTCCCTCTCACGAGTACTATGTGAATATTTAAAATACTATGGGATGTATATATGGAGATACAGAAAATTAAATATAAATTAAAACATAGTTAATGAAGAAATATTTTTTAAGATGGATACTCACACTTTCATTGTTTTGACAGAGAGTTGATAATAAGGAAAATAGTGATCCTTTATCAAACTCACTTTCTCTGTTCTTGGATTCATTGCAATAAATAAGAAATAATTGATGGAAGCAGCTAATTTAGAAAACATCATGAGACCCCATCAGTCTTTGGGGAGCTATGAAACTTGAGAAATGAAGTTTTTATAAATAGAAAGAACCTTTATGTTGCTGTGCAGTGAATGGTGTCCACTCCCTCATACAGCCATGGATTTACGAAGGAAGGGCTAGCAAGAGTTTGTGTATATTCATTTCTCAAAATGTTAGAAAATGTCAACCCAATCCTAAGTGTATTTCACTGTGGTTATTTTTATTTAGTTTTTAGACGTTGTGCAATTAGTTCAACGGAAGTCCTGGAAAGTGGGGGATATCTTTCAAGCCGTGGTGCAGTACTGCAAGCTCAGCGAGGAAGGCAGAGAGATGACACCCAGCCTGTTTGATTGGCTGCTTGAATTGGGTTAAGAAAGTTCACCGGTTCAGCATTTTTGTTTTATTCCTGTTTAAATAAGCAGTGGTTTGTGTAATGCTCTGATTTCTGAACATCACTGAATAAAATGTGCAAAGATGTACAAACTTTACAAAAACAGCACACATCCTTTCCACACCTGACCAAGGAGCAAAGTGAACCCAAGTTCTATTGTGTCTTTCTATGTCATGAGGGACTCTTGACATATTGTGCTATAGGATGCACTGTACTATGAGGGGATGGATTTTCAGCCTTCTGAAGCAATGGACTACACAGTAAAGGCTTAATTAAGTATCTAATATATTCAATATTCATCAGTTTGATTAAATCAGTCAGCTAAAATGGGATAGTACACTAACATTCAGTTTTAAAACAAGACTGATATTTGTACAGTTTAACTGTTAGAAGCAGAGTGTGTTTCAGAATGCCTGGAGACACCCTTGTCCCTAGATAGGTAATATTTATGGGTTTTTTAAATCCCCATAGTCTGCTGAGGGGTAAAAGCTTTTGAACACTTAACACCTTTGCAGTTAGACAACACAATAAAAAGCTGTTGAAAACACATTTTAGTTTCTTCCCATGTGTTTATTTCTCTTCCATAGCTGTTCCTGACTCCTGCAATCTTCCCAAAGATATAAAATCCAGTCTCTCAGTTGCTGTCTTTAAAAACTACATTCCTTTTCACTGGGAAGCAGTGCAGGTCAGTAGAGCTACAGCTGGTAGATTCCTGGACACAGCTCTGTGACCCAGGGCAGCAGCTCCTAAGCCCTGTCCTGCCCCAGAGCTGCCGTGCAACCTTGGGCAAGTCATTTCACCTCTGTGCCTCAGTGTCCCTACCTGGCAAAAGGGAATAATGATAGTACAATTGTTACCTGAAGTGCTTCTATTGAAAGCACTATGTAACATTCTACATATCAGTTCAAAGCAGTGAAAAAAGTATTTTAATTTTAGTGTAATCAGATAAATTGTTAATGAGGTGAAGAAATGCGTATCTGAAAAGAGTACCATCTTGTCCTAAAAATCTTAGTGTTAATTTTTGTAACTTACAAGAAAGCAAAATGTTTGTTAAAATTTCAGCAGACATATGTGTTCATTTTGGATATAAGTGTTTGGACTTTATGTGATAGTTCACATTCCTATAACATTTCTATAACTGTTTGATAAGATATACTATGGTATTGTCCTGTTGAGATGATCTGTTGGTATCATGCACTTAGTAATACATTTCTCGACTCTGCCAAAGAGACTGGGTTTGAATTTAAAGGTAAAAATAACTTATGACATCACAGCTCTTCTGCAATTTGTTTTTTTTTGAAAATACCTACTTTTCATCTCTCCTACCAAAATAGTGTAATAGAATACTTGCCTGCTTTTCCCAAAAAAATATTTAAGAGAAGTTTTATTTTCCATATAACAGTATATGCTTCTGTAATATTTCTTGAAAAAAAAATCCTTTTGCACTAAGTATTTTTGAAAATTTTGAAGTAGTTTTAAATAATTTATGAAAAAGAGCCATATTCTCAGTTTTATCTTTAAAACCATTACTAAATTTGCATGATTGCATCACTCATTTGTTACAAAATACAAACTGTTAGTGAATCAAAATCTAATGTGGAGCATTCAATAACATGAGTCATTCTCCATCTACTCTGCAGTGTAAACAGAACAGGAGAGGTCGCCTTACAGTCAAAATAAAGGTCAATTTATGGCAAACACTGAACATAACTGTGCAGTCACTGGGCCAGCCCCCAAGGACTGCTGAACATCCCTAACTCCCACTAACATGAGGGGCAACTCTGAATGCTCAGCATTTCTGAGGCTGAAATATAATGAAAAGCACCAAGAATTACAGACTTAAAGTGCTTTGTTTGAGTTATTAAATGGGAAAGTGTATTTATTTTTAAACCAAATACAGTTAGTTGTCAGTATACAATTTTTTATCTGGATAGAATAAATGTTTACTTATCCTACAAAGCACAAATATCATGACAGAGTTGTAACAGTGTGATGCAGTTTCTCTGTACAGTAGTTCTTAATGTTGCAATTTATTCAGAAATAAATTTATGTTATGATGTGTGTCCTCTTTGCCTTCCTAAAAGGTTAATGAATGAGCTAGGGATTTTGTACCTATTAAATAATATTTGCCTGCCATCCCTGGAGCTTCTCAAAGCTCTGCTTTTGAATGAAAAATCTGACCCATAGCCCTAACCAGGACAAGTCAGAGCAAGGTCCAGGTCTTAGCTCAGTACCAAAGCTACATCTTTTCTCAGGTTCCACAACTCATTCAAGACATAGAAGGCTAATCATAACATTCTTAGTAGCACAATAAAAAGAAATGACACATTAATTACCCAGAATAACTCCAACGTACCAAATCCCTGTTGGTGTTCACTCTAGCTACTTTCAGTACCTGCAAAAGTGAGCAGGAGGGTGGGGAGACAGAAGTTCAGGAGTTTGCTCTCCTCATGTAAGTTTGCACAGGCATTTACTGCCCTCTTGCCTAGATGCAAAGGTATTTCTACTGCTACACAGAAGAGGAAACCACCACTTATCTGAGCAAATCAGAACAGGACTTGTCCATCATTAAAGTTTCTCAGCTTTTTATTAAGAGTGGGTAATAAATACGTGTAAATGAGAACAACATACTACATACAACCTTAGGTAAAAACCTCTGTATACATGAGCATGATGCAGATTTTTAACAAGGGGTGGTTGCTCTCTGTCATTGCCAATAAAAACTAGAACACAACAAATTAAATTAATACGAGCCAGATTCAAAGCAAACAAAGATAAGTTATCAAATGAGAGGATGTAAGACTTGTACACAGGCTCAAGTGGGAGCTGGAGAAGTACTTGAAGGAGATGTCTCAGGAGATGCCCTGGCCATCAGAGGCCACCCACAGGAGCAGCAGACATGGCTCCCCTCCCCAAAGGTGGCTTCAGGGGAAGGTGCGTTCCACACCAAGGTTGATTCTACCACCCACAAAATGAAGAGCAAGATTTGGCCTGTATATCTGTTATTTTTCAAAAAGCAATTCTACTATATTTGAATTAGGTATTTAAAAACTTCATTTTTAGTTTTGTTTTGGGTTCTTTTAATGTTGAAATTACTAGAAGTTGAAAAACTATCATCTACCTCAATTTTTTCATCCTCTGAAGGTCTTCATAATGTCTTCAAGTAAATTAACCATTTTATTGTGGTCTATGATAAAAATAGTCACCTGTTACATTCAGTAAGTAACGGTTCTGAAAAAGTCAGTTTTATTGTTTCTCTTGCCCTGTTTTATGCAGAGCTGCATGACAAACAAGGATAGGAATGTAACCATGAATCCTGAACTCTAAATTTCAAAGTATTAGAGTAAAAAAACCTAACACTCCATTGAAATAAAGAGCCCATATGACTTATTTGAATAAAACAAATTCCAGCCCAGAAGGAAAGCATGTCCGTACTAGTCAACTTAGGAATTCAAGTCAGAGCCATTCCTAAGCCTTCACCACATATGAGCAAACCCATAATGCCACTGTTTGAGTTTTTCAAACCCACTCTGAATCCAGTCATCACAAGGAACAGGCCCTCAAAAGGCAACATGCAGCTGTGCAGCATTTAGCAGGACAGACAGTTATATCAGACAGCTGGACTATCAAACTAATTAAAACAATTTGCAGTGAAGACAGGTCTGGCTGATGGATACTGCATCGTCCTCTCAGCTTCAGCTGAGAATTAGCCAGTAAAGTGCAGCAAACTGGAAAATAGAGGCAGGATACATTTCACATCCTTTCACTAACTACCCAGGAAATGCAAGTGATCCCACTGAAGGAGACAAAAAAAAGAAATTCACACAAAATGTCACTTTTAAAACATGAGTGGGTATGGGTATTACTGTCATCACCTATTCAAAAAGAATTTGAATCTCACACATCACAAGTCCAAGTACACATCGCATGCTTCCATGGAAATCCCCATCCTTGTATAGTGTATGTTCTATCCCAGAACAGTTACATGATACCAACTTTGTTCCCAGAAAAACAAAATTGCATATTCACAGAAGTTTGTCCTGAAAGGATTTCAAAGGTCTAAAGGACAGAAACAATAGAGCAAATATGATTTCTACGGTGACAAGCCTTACTAAAGCACTTCAGGGGTCTCCTGAGGTGATCTTTTTCATTAGGGTCACAGGAATGAAGTTTGTCAGCATTTCATGATAATGTTGAAAGCCACGACTAGCTCCAGCCACACAGTGATTAAAGCAGCAGCTTGGAGAGTCCAGTGTGTAGATTTAAAAAGCACCAGGTAATAGAGTAAGAACATACACATACACTATTTTGGTTAAGGAACTAAAGTAGAACTAGAGAAAGGGATAAAGCTACTGCCAGATACACATAATGGTTTCAGGAAGATATATTTAGGCAATGCGCTCCTAATGTATACTCTATTAAACCTACATATAGACAAACCAAGGTGCAGAGAATCTAACATCAAAGCATTCATGTACAGTATCTGAAATAGTACTGAAGCTCTTACAAGGCTCCAAGCCAGCACCCTTTCCAGCAGTGTTGTGAATCACACAAGATGTGAAAATATTTCACATTTGAGCCGGAAACTTGGATAACAGCCTGAAAAGCAGTTCTACACACTCATGAATCTAGGAAGAATCAGAAATAGAACCCAGATCCTCCCAGTCCAATGCTGGTGTACTCACAATTTCTTACAAAAATAGGACAAAAGTTATATTTGATTCACTAGCATAATATAAGAGAAAAATCATAAAGGAAAACGCAACAGGAAGAAAACCAACCTAAAAGATGACGGGGGTGGGGGAAGGGAGGAATGTACTTCCTAATCACAGTCCAAAGAATTTCTTTTACTTTGTGATACTTACACAGCAAGTCAAATTTCAGTTTTCAACTATGTAGCAGTAATTGTATATATCTCACTACAGTAATTTTGCATCATTTTTGCCAGCTGGAAATCCCCCATATCACAGGTGCAAACTCATCTAGGGACACTGGGCAATTTTAAAGCAACACAGAACAGCATTGCCCTTCCTTCCCCTTTCAATTCCAAATTACTGAGATAAATTTTTGACATGATCAAGTTTTGCACAAAAACCCAGGAAGCACCACAAGCATTACAGTAACATTTGTATCAGCCACTTTGCCTACTGGTAAAGGTTTAATTTTAAATGATCTGCAACACACTGCTTAGTTCTCCCACAACACAACACTACTTGAAATAACCAGGATATCTGCCAAGAGATGACAGGCACTTTTGTTTCTTCATTTACACACAAGGATTCTGGCAAGCACTCAGAGGTAGTCACAACACATCAGCATGAGTAACTTCCTACTCAATTTAACAACATTTAGAAGTAAAGTCCACAACCACCCAGAGACACAGAATATAAACAAAATACCTCCAAGTTCAGTCTCTGCTGTAAACGTCCTTTCTCCCTCTTTGCCCCTTCATCCTTTTTCCAAGTCTGCTGGAAGAGACCAGTCAGTTCTGCTCCTTCACTACTCCCTGCAAAGAGCTACTGCACTTCCAGGTGCTCTGTTAGGAAGTGGGGTGAGCTCTGCACAGGTGAAACCTATTGGCAGTTGCTGGGAGAGGTAAGCCTGGCTAAAAGCTCATTGTATGGTGGTAAATAACTTGCAGAAGTTTCTCATCCACTTCTCAGTTTATGTCAGGATCCTCAGCTTCTAATCCTTGGTATGTAGAGTTTCTTCATGCTGGACTTAATCTTTGGACCAGAATTCCAAGTTGGAGTCACCACTGATATTAATTTTTTTACCTCAATTCAAAATGGGAGAATGAGGACTGAGCAGAAAGGAATAGAATGAATGGAAAGATGTGAAAAGTATGAAAAGGGAGTTTAACTACAGCATGCATGCAATACAGTTAGCAATACAGTTCATAAATGGTTGCTGGTTTTCTCCAGAAATAGGAATGGGACATTGTATTACAAGTAGCAAAACTAGCATTTTAATTCAATGTTTTATTACATACACAAAAAAAAAATACAAAACTACTCAAAACAAGTGCATACCAATACTCCTTTCACACCTGAGGTTACTATAATGCTTTAATTTTTTTTTATTAAAAAGGTTACAAGTTAAAAATTACACATAAAGAAATCGAGCCATCCTATGCATTTATTCTCACTAATCATGATTTTTCGCAGGTTACTCAGATAACAGACCAGACTACTCACTGAAGAGGCAACATGAACAAATTGAAATACAAGAAACTATTCCATTTAAACATAAGAGGGAAAACCCCCCTACTTTTTTTTCTTTACTACGCACATGATCAAACACTAAGCAAGTTGTCTGGAGGAACTGTGGAGTCTCCAACCTTGGAGATGCTCAAAACCAGGTCAGTCCTGGGTAGCCTGCTTGGATGGCAGTGTGCTGAGCAGTGCACTAGAAGATCTCCATTGGTCCCTTCCAACTTCTGCAATTCTGTGATTCCATATGTAAGTCAAACCTATCAAATCTAGAAACTGTTCTACTTCAACAGAAGGTGAACACAGAGAGTAAAAGAAGACAGATCTGAAAGACTGAGTTTATTGAAACTTAAACTCACAAAGTAGGCATATACCAAACTGGATCCTTCCTTTTCTTCAGTCAGTGCCAGATTCTACAAGAGTTATCCTTGCTCCCTAGTAATAAACACATTGTGAAGGAATCGTTTAGCTGTATCACACAGTCTATCTATTTTTGTTAATGCCTACATCAACAAAGTACCTAGAATGCTGAGGAGACAGATAAGTATTTTTCTATCCACAACTAGCAACAGGCATCAGGATCTAGAGCAATATTTTTAGCTGAGATCATCCTGCATCCCATGACATTTTGTCTGAAATGAAGGAAACCTGATCAGAGGTCAGTGACAAATACACAAAAGGTATGATCCCTTTAAAAACCTTTGCCTTTTGCTCATCCATACCTCCCTCATGGCCATGCATTGCGAGAAAATGGCTTAGTCACTGCTCTGGTGCTGGTAGATCCCCATTGGATAGATGGGAGGCTATGCCCGTGCCTTTGCACAAATTTGTTCATGGCCATATTCACTTAAACCACAGTTCCAAAGTGAACTTCAAGATTTTCTTGACTATATTGTAGGTCATTTCTAGAACCTCCTTTTGGCATATGGCCCCAGGAAAGTTTTCAGACTATACTTTTCTTACCATAACAAGATTTCAGATGTCTCTCAAAAAAAAAGAAACAGAAAGGAATATATTTGTTACCTGTAATGATTGTATCGCCTTTGTAGTTGAAAGCACAGGAGAAGATCTCATCAGTATGACCCTCTAATATCTGAAGGCAGTGTCCAGTAGCAGCATCCCAGAGTCGAGCTGTTTTATCAGAACTGGCTGTTAGTATACAATTGCCTTTAGGGTTGAAACAGACCTTTAAAAAATACAGAAATGAGTTATGTTACTTAGCAAGTCAATGTGCCTAGAGAAAGAAGCACATTGAATGATTAAAAGATGAAAATAGAAACCAGCAATTCTTGCATCCAGTTTTTCAGATAAAATCAAGGATAGCATTCCACTGGAGTCATGCTGGCAAACCTCTGTGGCTGAAAACTGTGAATTCACAAAGGTCTATATACCATGACCTTACTACAGGATCATAACTTCCAAATATCAAACCCCCAAATCACAATTGGTAGCAACTGTAGAAACTTTATTGAAATGTTTTCATTATTCCAATACAAAATTTATACATATTTTATGAAGTTCCATATTAAACAACACATCTCTGTAGTACCAGAACTTGCACTGAAGGCAATTCATTTTATAGTGTCTTCATATTTGTTAAACATTCACTGCCAACACTGCATGGATTTGAGATAATCAGGTATATTTTTCCAGCAGTCACTGGACAAGACCAGCTTATTATATAATGCAAAACTGCTTAATCACTGAGGTCAAAATGTCTGCTTCACAGAAAGCCAATTTCCAAGTAATAACCTCACATCTACCAGACTATCTGCAGAAATACATGGACTTTTCAGCGTGCTCCCAGATGAGCAGACTCTCACTTCCAGCACAGAAATGGTGCACTAAGGACCCTGATGGAAGCTGTCTAACCCACCCTCATGTCAGCAGATGTTCAGAGTGTCCTCAGTGGGTCTGCACTGAGTGTGAAATATGGAAGTGACTAGTAAATGAGGAAAGACCAATCCTTCTGAACTTAATATTCTCTCAGTGGAATGATTATAATAGACAAATCAATAGAATGAAAGCATTTAAGTTTTGTTCACTAAGAACCATCCTGATTTCAAACTATTACTATTTCAACCTCAAAATAAATCCACAAAAGCAGCACAGACTTAGCGCTAGCTTGAAAGCTAGTGAGAACTATCTATTTGAAAGAAAAATGAAAAGCTGCAAGTAATAAATAACAAAGTTTGAAAAATATGTACAACGTTGGAAGCAACTAAATGCATTTGGAACAGAAACTTGGTTCAAAATTGAGCCAGATAAGACTTGCAGCAAAGCACATGAGCACTCTACTTATGACCAAGTGATTCTTGAAACAGGCTTTGTACTTCCAAATCCCTTATGCACTTTTGAAAATAAGACTTTCTGTGTATTTTTCCACAGAAATACGTTTTTTCTGTTCCATTCCATAAATCAGGTGTGCAGAGAAATGAAAAAGAGTAAAGAGGAGCTTCTAGTAGAAGCAAGGAATAAGGGTAATGGCAAAAGCCTTAAGAGGCAACAGCCTTAAGATGTCAACAAGAGAGCAAAAACCTGATTCTTATTCTGTCAGAGAATCTAGGACTCCAAAGACACAATAACACAGGCACAGCTTTGGGCAGGTCAGACAGGAGCTCTATTAACAATGATCATATTGAGAGAACACTCAAAGAGCATCTCCCCCTCTGCTCCCCCATTCTCTACCAAGGGACTGTGCAGACCCAGTTGTTTCAGCAAAAGGAAAGTGCTAAGGAAAACCAGTCATTTCAATGTTAACAAAGCCAGGTTTGTTAACATCCCATCCCTTGGAGGGATGGACTTAAGTAGCTGCCACCATTCTACAGAATCAAATGGCAAGTAACATGACAAAATAGTGCTGGCTCTTGGAGCCCATAGGAGCAGCACACCCAGTATTATCTTAGCTTGTAAGTGGGAAATTGGTAAACAATCACCATCTAATAGCTTTCAGTCAAAAGGAATGTTCTCTTAGTAAAGATAACTTCTTAGCCAGACCCATCAATCTTAAATATTAATTATTATACCATCACATCCTTTAACAGTATTCCTGTGTCATGGAATAATTGGTGGATTGGATGTCATGCACAGTCAAATAAAAAAAGGTGCAAACCACACACAACTTACCTTCGAAATTTCATCTTCATGCCCTTCTAGCTTTGCAATGCACTGTTTTGTTTCTGCATTATAGACTCTTGCTGATCCTGTTGCAGTAGGAGCCATATGTGATTGTTATGCTTAAGCACGCATGTCAGTAAGAACATTTCAATAAGGTTAGAAGGATTAATTTAATTTTGAAAGAAATAGAAGGCAATCTTCACAGAGTTTCCTCCAAGGGTAAAGGCTGTTGAAAAGAATCTGTAATCTGGTTGGAAAAGACTGATCTCCTTTCCTGACCAAAAATGGATTCTCCTGAAAAATTTCTAAAATGTGAATACAAAGGTCCACATAGAACACAGACTACCGAAGTCTGTAACTTCAGAATGCTTGTACAACCTATTCAGAAGGCCTTCGTTATATATCAGGTATTCATTTTATATAATAATCTGTTCATTATATTTAAGAAGCTATTGATTAAATTTCAGGAAACTTTTTACATTGTCTTTTGTCTTAATATAGCAAGTACAGCAAAACATATCCAAATAGTCCTCCTCATCCAGGTTGGTATCCTGTTTCTGGAAGTGCAAGTGGGTATGTAAAACTAATACGGTATTGTCATTATGAACTATAATGTAAATAACTGAGCAGGTGGATACAAAAAACTAGTTATTGTAATTCCTAAAAAAAATAATAAGCATGCAAAACTTCTGCATACCAATAACAAAACAAAATTGCTTCTCTCACTATCTCTTTTTTGTGTATTCTTTTGCTGTGCATTAGGAAAGCCTGCTAGCAAATCCACCAGTGAAATTCCAACTACTTTTTTCATTTAAGCCTAAATTTGAGCCACCAAATCAAACCCCTCAAAAGCTATTTACCTACACATTTAACATGTATTTGCAGCCACAGGTGAAATATTTCTTTCCAAGTTTGAAGTTAAAGGGGAAAGACATGTTGAGTTGATTAAAGTATGAAAATAAAAACATTTTCACTGGAGAAAACTTCTAAAGTTTAATGCCAAACCTTCTATAATGCAATAAACACTTCTTGATCTATCGTTTTGAATAAAGTACTCCTCTTCATCGAGCTATGTTTAAAGCAAAACCACAGGGAAAGGAGAAAGGTGTTTTATGCTACAGTTGCAATTCTTACAGCAGTGCCAGGCACTCCACTTACCATCAGCAGAGGCAGTTGCAATACGCTGCCCAGCATAATCAAAGCACACATCCAGTACTACATCACTGTGACCTGTTAGAGTTGCTATGTGTGTCCCAGTCAGAGCATTCCACAGCTGCATAGATAAATAGGGGAATATTTTTGCTTATTTTGACCAATTTACTTGCAATCTAGTTGATTGATAAAGTAACACATAGAAGTCCTTCCTGATACCAGACAAGTATTAACATGAAACCTGAATTTAATCAATAACGAGTCACTGTTTAGTTAATTTAATGAAGTCCTTCATATTTCTTATTTTACTGCATTGATTAAACAAGCCTTAATCAGACTTCACTGAAATGAATAAGATTATAGGTTTTACATTTAGTTGTAAATTCTCTAAGTAATTACATGTACTACTTTAAATTAATGCTCCTTTATTTTAAAAAGTTATATTTTATATGTCAAGTAGCTGTATTCACTACATACTCAACTTGCTTACCATGCATGTTTTGTCCATTGATCCAGTGACAATGAGAGAACAGTCCCAGTTGAACTGGGCACTGCTAATCTCTCCTCGGTGACCTATTAAAGTATGTAACATCCTACAAAAAAAATTGTTAAAAGATAATATATATTCATAGTGTATATTTTTACATACATGTATGAATTATAAGTTTATAAAAAGATATAGTTAAGGTGTCAAGTCTTCACCATTAAAGCAATTAAATGGAGTGGAGCAGCTCATCTACATGCTAAGAATATACAGCAGGTTTTTCCACATTACTCTCCCATTATCCTACTTCAACGAACTGTAAACATCTTTAAAACGCCATATAATCGAAACCTTTTATAAAATCCACTGAAAATCAAACGGAACTTAATCAGGTACTTAATTCAAGCATGTTCCCAAATAACAGGCAAATGATGGCCAAACTGAAATATGATTTCTAATCCTCATTAATCCTAAACTTCTTGCTGCACAAGACTGGCAATACAAGTCCCATTAAATTCTTCAGCTTTATCTGAATAGAGAGGTTACAATTAGCCATTACTGCTTCCTAAGGATTAATGGCCTATAAGGCAACAAAGTTTCTAAAAGATTAATTGAGATATATATGTATTAAAAGATTAGTAACTTGGGTTATTTTCACAATATCACTGCATCATTAATAGAAACACACTGTAAATAAGATAAACTAATGATTAGAAAAACAACTAAATAAGTTTAAGTGACTGAAATGTTTTTATCTATCGCATAAGATATATAAGGGTAGCTGAATTAATATATATACACCAATTGAACAGCAAAGCAAATTGCCTGAGGAATTGAATTTTCTATTTGTTTATGATAACAAAAACTCGATTACTTTCGTAACATTTTACAGAATTACTCCTTTTACTTTCTAACACTGTGAGGCCTACACTGTTGTAATTGTGGAGACCTTTTTACAGTAAAACCAAAAATCAACAAGCAGATAACAACAGAGGAAAACTTCATTTTATAAACAAATTATTTGGCCATCAAGACTGTTATTACTATAATACCTAATGCCTAAAATATCTAATAATGAAAAAGGTTTTAAATTAAAATTCAAAAGCTTAAATTTCCAATTTTGAAAATGGCAGTATGGGCTTCAAGCTTTGACAAAAAATCCAGTCAAGAAACAGAATAAATAGCAATGTGTAGAACATCTCACAGAAACCACTATCTATCAAATACACAATTAGAAAGAACGCAAAAGAGAGGCTTATAAAGTGCCATAAAAAAATTCCATTTAAGTTATTAAAAACCATCAGTTTTACTCATGATAATACTTATTTAGCCTTCGGTTTCCAGTGAAATTTAACATATGGATGCTGTAGTATTTGACCATTACTGCAAATAAGAAACTGCTTCTCTCTCAGCACCTTGGTGTCCAGTACTCCTGGGCCCAGGTACAGGCTGTTGATTTGCCAAATGGAGCTCTGCAGACACTTTCAACTGAAATACAACTTACTGTATCTGCCTTGAAAATACAGATCTGTATTACTACAGCACGTTTCCCCCTTCACCCCCCTTTTTCTTTCTTCTTAATCTTAATATTTTATGAAGAAAATCTTGAACCTTGTTCAGACTTCTTGTCTCTACATCATCTTTCCTCAGGGCAGTTCATGAGACCCACCCAGAATAAAACTCAGGAACACATCTGTTCACCAGGGTCAGTCAGCAGAAGCAGAAGAAACTCCAAGTTCAAACTTAAATTTGGAAAGCTGTGCTTCTCACGTATTTCATGTGGTGAAAAACAAGCACACAAAACCTCACCTAGAAGATTTTTGCAGATCTACCTTAACCTGTATACAGCAAAGCATGATTTGCTCACAGTCTTTCTGACTGCAACTTTGCTTTATTCCTAAGCATATTCATGCCCAACTGCCATCTAAAAGCCTGAATGCTGGCCTTGAAACAATTATATTGTCCACTAGCTAATCACCAGAGCTGCCAGTGTTTAAATGAGAATTTTCTCCTTCACATTCCACTTCCTGGTATTGGCCCTGATGTGAAATCCATATTGATTTCTAGAAAAAAGAATGCAACACGAAAATCCCCAGACCTTGATTTCACAGTAGGCTCAGACATTAAGCTGGAAGAAGTTATTTTCAAACAAAAATACCTCCAAGAACACCAGCTGAATGCAAATGTCAATTTGCTGAATGAGTGCCAGTGTTGAATAAGCTCAAAGCTTATAGGATCAAGCCTTAAATGACACAGTATGTGCACATTACTTATAAATCACACAATTAGTCTCATTTTGAAATGATACCTATTGTCTATTACTCCAAGATATCACTATACACACATTTTCCTTTTATATATAAATTTCAGATACTCCTCTTGCTCTCACAGAAAGAAAAAAGACACGACCCCTGTAAACAGAATAGAATCATTATTTTCATAAATTACTTTGTCAGTAATCAGGGTGATCATTTGATTATTCTACTTACACTGGGTTTCCCATTGAAAAAAACAAGTGGATTTGTCAGTATTATATAAGTTCATATTTAGCTACTACATTATTATTTGTTGGCATCTTAATCAAGATATTTTGTTCTCTACAATTAGAGGAGCCACATTTTCTCTCTATAAATTTATACTGACAAAGGATTGTGAGAAGGAAAATACACCCTCTATAGTTTTTAAAGATAACATAACCAGACTAATTTTCTAGAACATAAAATACTTTCTACTTAAACAGTCTAGAAATCCTAGACACCTTGCAAGTCACGAGTTTCCATGTTGATAAAACGTTTTCCTGTTTGGAGAATTCACCAGGAACAAACATAGGATCTCTCCATTCTTTCTGCCTCTTTAGTGTTCATAAGATAAAAATTTAAAACTAAAATGACATACAAAAGCATTTCATGAGCAGCATTCCTTTTCAGAAGAACAAAGGGAAGAGAACTAACAAATCACAAGACGAAGGAACATATACTCTAAATGAAATACAAGGTCTGTAGCTCAACATTGCCTATTTAATTTGTCCTGAAAACATGCAAAGTAAAATTATATTTATTAGTGCTTTAGTACCTGCCAGTGCCAACATCCCATACTGCTACTTTATGGTCAAAGGAGCCAGTGATGATCCTGTCTCCAGTGGTAT
The DNA here is from genome assembly GCA_013400975.1 of Atrichornis clamosus. Taxonomy (NCBI): domain Eukaryota; kingdom Metazoa; phylum Chordata; class Aves; order Passeriformes; family Menuridae; genus Atrichornis; species Atrichornis clamosus. The sequence goes on along the minus strand of WBMZ01001329.1, from coordinate 42,135 downwards.
TGAAAGACAGCGCAATAACTTCTGCTGAGTGCCCCTAGAGAGATTTTTAAAAGGGGTATGAGAATACATATTATGACTTTTCCATTAATATAGTTTAGTATATAGTCTTTTTTCAGCAGCATAATCCTTCCATAACTCATCAGTATTTTACTTACTGTTTTGTCCAGTCTATCACAATTTTGATAGAAAGATCTACCCGACTGTGGAAGAGTCAACATCCCAACAACTGCAAAAACTCAGACACACCACTTAATCAGGAAGGTTGTTCACTACATACTAGAATTTATGTGAGAGAACTGCATTGAAACAGCAGAGGCCAATCTGAACCTGGGGAATGCCAGCAAGCCATGTAGAGCAAAGAGAGATGACAATCCAGAGGTAACTGGGTGGCGGCTCTGCTGATGTTCACAGGAAGAAGATCTGTACAGAGGTGGTCACAAGCTACAGTAAAGCAGCAGGTTTTAACAAGCGATGGAAGGCATTGTAATCTACAGCAGTAACATCACTGAAGTGAGAAAATCTGTCTTTTGATAAATAGGACTTCTTAGAAAAGAGCACAGCTTTCTCATTCCCTTCAAGTTCTCTTACTCTGTTTTGTAACTGCAGTCACTATGGGACCACCTGGTAAAAGAAGCTCTCGCAAGTTTTGAAACTGTTGTAATGGTTATACTGTTATTTATCTCAGCTGGAAAACTAAGAAAGCAAGGAACACCTTTAAAAGCCTAAGGAATGCAAACATACCCTTAAAGTGGCTACTTCTTCTCCTTTCTCTATGTCCCATAATTTGGCAGTGGTATCCATGCTTCCAGTTGCCACCAATGTGCTCTGAGGATTAAATGATAAACATACCTGTAGCAAGAAACATTGGATAGAAAAAGTTTAAAGGTGTCCATTTATATCTATATTTTTTCTTAAAAAAATGTGGTTAGGATTAATATTTTTAAACAAGACAGAGGTCTGACAATATTTTATGGCACACAGAAGAGTTGCAGAGTTCTTCCAAAAGCAAGTTTTCCTGTATTGTTTTTTGAGTGTTCTTCACTTTGTGTCACAAATTATTTAGTTCACAAAGTTTTAACAACAGCCAAGAATGAAGCAGTTTGTTAATTTATTAAGTGTTCATAGTTAACTGGCAGAGAACTATGTCTTCAGTATCACTATCTGTAATGCAATAGATAAGCTTATGCAATTTTAATAAACAGTTGCAAATTTCTAAATCTCCTCCTCTAACTCCAAAGAATTTTAAATCACACACATTTATCCTCTCTCACAGGAGTGCAGGTTGCAACCACATGCTTTCCTAGGAGTATATGTTCCCCCACTTGCACACACCTGCCCTAAGGCACAAGTGCTCGAACTTCAGTTGAATTCATACCACTTCCTACAATCTCCTGATCCACATGCCAGGAAGGAGGCATCCAAATTCATATATGCATCTTACAGGGAGGTAACGGAGCCTTCTTGTTGAGCCTCATACTGACAATCCACTAGCTGGGTTCAGACTCCTAGCGGTGTCTCCAAAAAAAAAGACTACGCACTCTGGTCTGGGCAAAGATTGTGATGATCAGGGTGACTTCTGGAAGCACCAGAGTAGGTTTGATAACCACTGGCTGCAGACCAATGTCTCCCCTACCCTGTTCTAATTTGTCTTGATTCTTTCATCTGCTCCTACTTCTTCCATTTCTTCATTTCAAAATTCTCTTTGAAATTCTTTAGTTACTGTTCAGCGAAACTGACAGTCCTCCCTAACACTATCATTTGGTAGGCTTCCTCTTTTACTTGATTAGAGTAGGGCAACGATCATCCAAACAGTTTTGTGTACCCACAAACACACACTGATACTCTTTTCCTGTCAGGTGTTATTATCTATGTCATTTGCCAAGGGCATTGCCACAACATCATATTTATGAAAAACCAACAACAAAAGCTCAACAACTTCCTTAATTATTCACATTTTAAAAAATCATGTTGTCATCCTCCCATTCTCTGTAATTATTCAGTGATTGTTCTGCAAACAAATAGAAGGTGCCATGAAAAAAGGAAAAGAGTAGCTCAGTTTTTTAATACTGAATAACTATGGGCATGCCCTTGCCAGCAATGTATCAGATGCAATAATGGCCTTTCAGAAACAGGTCTGATTCAGAGAAACACATCATTTTCTGCTGGCTATTATCTTCTACTAATTACTTGCTAGCACAACTCATAACACTTCGGGTTTAATTTAACCTCTACAGAAATCAGAAAAAAATGAGAGGCCTTTAAACAATTACCTCACTGATTTGTGGAAGCAAAATCACTGCAGCCTTTCTCAATTAGCAAACATGTTCTCCATTGTAAAGGGTAACTGTTTCAGGGTATCCAGAGAATCAAAAACACACTGAAACAAACCTCACCTTCCAAAATGATAAACCACCATTTTCTTGCTCTAGTTAAGGCCTCTCCATCTACATTAAATTCCATTTTTTTCCCAGAAATAATTTCCAGCAATATTTTACTGAATAGTGATTTATAGATATTTTTTTAAATCCCCAAAACCCACTCAGCACTGAAATTAAGAGTTTTAGTATCTTTGCCCTGATCTTTTAAATCAAAATGCTGTGCATCAAGGTACTTGCTGATGGGGTCCTAGAGCACTGGAGAGGAAATCAAGCACTTTTTAAGCTTAAAATGCTTTCATTTCATAGACCTCTGACATTTTAGCATCCCACATATTCCCAGTTAACACACTTTAAATTTCAGAAATTCATTCTTCTATGGCTCTAGTTGGTTCTGTACATGAAGTACAGATCTCCATGTGAAAGACAACAATGCAAGCCATGATGTTCTTGTGTATTTAATTCTGCAAATATGAAAGGCAATGCAAGATAGCTAGGAAAAAATGTGACATAATCAAGCAATAAGCATGTACAATAAACTGAAAACTCCCACTGCTATGGTATTTTTCAATGTTTTAACATTTAGCAAACAAGGGAAATTGGAATAAAGTAAAAATAAAAATATAATTTCAAACTGTATATGATTGTTTATTCTATCTCTTAAGAACTGTCAGATTATCTTCTCTTGCAGTGCAGAAATGTTAACAATATCTGGATATATGAACAGATGAACCACAATAGCTGTGCTTTCCAGTAGGAGCTCACGGGGAATTGGAGCCACAGGCATCAATGGCGGTGTGAGGAAACATAAAGGAATAAGAAACATCCATCACTACTCACTATTTCTGCACTATGTCCTCTGAAAGTATGATAACATTTTCCTGTTTCTGTGCTCCACAGTTTGCAGGTTTTGTCAAAAGATCCAGTGGCAATCTTGTCACTAAATGGAAAAAAACCTCTATCACTTTTATTTAGAAAAAACTTCTGCCTCCAGAGACAGCAGAACACAGAGAAACAATACCCACACACGGAAGCTTGCATACACTTTGGTGCATGCTGCCACACTACAAGATCCTGGAGCAGCATTGCTCAAACAGAAGTTACATTAAGAGAAAAAATTAGGGGACACAAAGAGTTTCTAAGAAAGCTCCTGTGCCCATCTATTAGCACAGAAGTGTTCATAACCTACTTTAGGGATGATGTTATGTGCTGCACTTCCAGATGTATTAAGAAGTTATTTCATCAGGTAACATCTGTTTATCAACAATTATAAATGCAGTTCACTCAAATTTCAGAGGTCAAACTCCACTGCCACTGAAGTCAGTGGAAGTGTTGTGACCAACAACAAGTTAGAGCAAGACTAAAGTGAAGTATCCAGAAAATGTAGTAAGGGACACCCTAACAAAACCTAAAGATTAGCAGGAAAAGAGTTCTTTTTAAATCGAATTTTAAATGTAAAAGTACTTCAAGGTTCCCATCAGGTTTTGTCTTGCTGTATGTTGCTTCTCCACTTTTATGTTACAGTCTAGTTATTGATCTTTGCACAGATTTTCAGTTTGACCAAGGTATACAAAAGAATTTCATTAATTGCTTTTCTAAAGTAAAGAATAATTTATCTTACTTTACAGAAAACAAAATATTTTTTTCACACATGATAACTTCCTCAGGAAGCAAATGATAATTAAACTTCAGTAGCTAACAAGTAATTGCCTTCACCTAAGAGGTGGCAATTCCAACCTAGGGCAAACAGCTACCCGAGAAAACAAAAGATGCAAAAATTCGTATCTGACATTCACACAGCGACACCCTGTGGATTTTATAAAAATTACTCAAAAGCGGTGACATTTCTGAATCACGTCCTAAATAATAATGAATGTGTAATAGCAAATGGAGAAATCAACTTCTATTGTGACAGAAATTTTCTTTCTCCTTCGCTGCAGCAACACAGACTGTCATAAGTACTTATATCTCACATCACATACAATTACATGGTGGCAGAAGAGAAAGATTAACATTCACAACACAACCTGATCATGTAGATATTACTGAAATAAACTGTGTGTCAATATATTCAACATATTCAAGACTGAATACCTAATTAAATGTGTGGTTAAAATTTCTAAATTTTATTTTAAAAAATTACAGCAGAAAACATGTTTCAATGGATCTCTTGTACAAATAACGACAGTGTCATCCCACACTGATTAAGTACAGTTGAACTTTACAGATTCAGAAGTTGACCTCTTTAAATTTGAAATAGTCTATTTTATGTTAGAGTATTTGCAAAATAATATTATTAGCAATTATGAAATATCTCAGAGGAAATATATTTACCCATAGGGATTATTGAAAGCTATTGCATAGACAACGTTTTTGTGTCCCTCCAGTGTACGCAGCTCTTCTCCTGATGCTGTATCCCATAGTTTGCAGGTTCTATCATAGCTTCCAGTGATAAAGCTAAAGCAAAGAGAAACTCATTTCTGAATAAAGTAAACATCTTACTGGTCCTGATGCACAGTCAAGTGAGTTATTTGCAGATATTTCAGTTAACATTGTCTCAGACCCTACATTTTCCTCCTTCTTTCAAAAATACAGATTAATGACCACAGAGTTTCCTTTTCTTTTTTTTAAACATGTTATTCATAAAAACATCTTTTCTCTAATCTTTTATGTGTTTCAACTAAAAAGCATGCTTCTGCTTTCAAGACAAGAAGGAAAAAATGGTAAGACATATAACCACAGTGAAATCAATTAACATGAAAGTTACACTTTCACTACAGTAGAAGTCACAAATGAGTTTAAGTCAAAATCTCATTTAGCTTTTAGCAATATTTAGTTTATTGCCATAAACGTGCTTCTTTCTGTAATATGGTAATTGTCAACAAGACTATGGCCTTGGAAGAAAAAAATTACATAAATTGAACTTCACTCACTACTTTTTTGCATTCCCCATTGGTTCTCCCACAGAGGGCTGAAATATAATCCCCAACTGTGCCTGAAGCTGCTTATAAGCAGCACAGATGAATTCTTTTTGCAGCAAGATAAGAGCACTGAAGTTTCCTTACCATTTAATTTACAAATATGAAACTTCAATTAGTGATTGTATACTTTGACTTTGAAAACAACTTACCGGGAACCAGATTTGTTAAATGCTACATTAGTCAGTGGCAATATATGTGTTCTAAGCACCTGAAATAGAAATGGGGGAAGTGAGAAGAAAAACATTTGATGCTAACAAAATCTTTTAAATTGCTCAAAATATTCAAGAGATTATTTTTTTCTCCTCCTCCTGTCCTGTCAGATTACCACTTACAGCTTTTATACATTAAGTCCTAAAAAAAAAAATTCCACATGCGTCATCAGGTTATCACTGGAGATATCATACAGTATTGATTTCAATTTTATACTTTACTTGAATGAACTTTTTCCCCATGTTTGCTTTTTCTTCATCTTCTCTGAGATCAGCAAAGTAACCCTAGACCAGAGATGAATGGGTAAAACAAATGAGGAGATCATGCCTGCTGAGATCACTGATGAAAGAAATCACAATGATTATTAAGCCTTATACAGTGAACAAAGAAATCCAGTCGAATTGAGTATTTGAGACTTTTAGGGTATGGGATGTTTCCATCTAGCATGTGATTTTGTGCTACAAAACAGGAAAAATCAATATAAGCTATATCTGTGTCCTGTGAAGTCATGAGAAGGTGTGCAAAACTGTAACAAAGATACTTAGCAAGACAAAATTCCAATAGAGCATTTCAAATTTAACATCTGCCTGTATTGTGTAGGTTATGGGAGTCACTGTTTTCTAACATTGTTCCTAAGGTTCTTTAATCAGACAGTGTATATGATTCATGTAAATTACCCAAAGCCATAATAATACATATTAACGTTTATTAAACAAAGGTGAAAATAGTTTCAGATACTGCCAGTGGAAGTCTGCACGCCAAAATACTTCAAAAAGGACCAAAAAAATATTATCTGGTTGGTGTTTGAATAAGGTGGCTGCTGTAAAACATGGTTTGGATTTGAACAATTTTCACCTTTTACAAGCTGCCCTCTTCTCAAGCCTAAAGCATCATCATAAACAGGGAAATCACAGCCATTGCTGAGAGTGAAGTAAACAAAAGTTAAAAATAGAGCAGTGGTTCACTAGGTCTTTTCTGCAGTGTAAGAATGAAGAAGAAACTACTTATGAGCAATGAGATTTCATCACTAACATATTACCAGAGCTTCAACTTCTTGTTCTTATCTCAAGTTTTTCAAGCTGCCTGTCTCCAAAATGAAAATGAGAAAGGCTCATAGATCTTCTACTCAGAAAAGCAGGGACTGATCAAAATGGAAATAACAATTTTCAAGAGAAGGACCAAGTGAGAAACAGAAAACTTATGTTACAGAAATAGCAATTTCTGTTCTCTAGAGAAAACAATACAAGTTGTACTTGCAGCTACAGCTGTGTCAATGAGCAATCAAGATGTGGAAATAACAAAAACTAGTCACAATATACAAATACCTGTATATGAAAATAAGTAATTACGGAAATTTGCCCCATAACATTTTTAGGACTCTATGAAGACAACTCTGAACAACAAAGATATTTTAAAATTATGAGACAAGGAAGGGAAAAGAGATGGGTTTACGTTTAGTTTCAGATTATGCGACTAATTCTGTTCTTCCAATGCCCAGTGCTGCAGTTACTTCATCCACAGAACTCTAAGCTAGCAAGAATTGCTTGTGCAAATGGTACAATAATCAAACCCTAAGGCAATACTAGAAAAAAATATACCTCAGTTCTGCAAAATCTGTTACAGCTGTATCTAAGATTCAAAAACTGCAAATTACTACAGCATCCCATGCTATGTAATAGTTTAAAACCTGAGAAATTGCTATAAAAGCTTGTTTCTCTGCAGGGTGCCTAACACATCACCATCACCACAATTACTGGAAATAACAAAGAGATGAGTTTATACGCTTGTTTCACGTTATACTCCAATGCAAAAGAAAAAAAAATTCCAAACAATGTACACATAGAACATTTTTTTGAGGGAAAGGAAAAAAAAAATCTTGCTCCCACCCATCTCTTGCATTTTATTAGTATCCCAGAAGCACCTGATACTCATGTTTCATTTACAAGCCTTAAATGAAACAAACATCAAACAAGTTCTTTTCACACAATTCTAACCACTCAAGTGAAGGAAATATGCCCGCACTGATTAAACTTTCCTACCTCTATTATTTCTAAACACAGAAGCTCAAACACAGCACTGTACCCAACAATGAACAAATACATTATTTACACTCAAATTTAAACAAACATTTGATGATTTGTCAGTCTCTGTGATGAATAAACAATTTTAAAAGCTTTTGAAAAGCAAGGCATTATCTCAGTGGAGAGCATAACTTAAAAGAGAACAGAAGCTTTTTAAATTTAAGATGCCTTATTACATAGCTCTATTTTCAAGGTTAGATACACATGTCTTTGCAGAATCCACCCACATGACTATTGTTGGTCAAAAAAACCAAAGTTATATCTAGGAACATGCAAGAGGTTTTTTAACTGAACAAACCAACAGAGAACTTCTTCCTTTGCCCTCTCAATTTAAGATATCAATAAACACCATAGCACTGACCAGCAACTTCGAACAGCTACACATTGCCATCTGCTGACACAAGAAAGATACAACGTTTAACTATTTCAGATGGCAACACCCAATCTCTGGAAGAAAGTTTCATTTCCACAAAAACGTACAATTAAATCTATTCTCTTCTGACAGACTGAATCCTGGATTTGGAGCTCTGGAAGGTTTCTCTAATCATTGTTCTTAAAAATCCTATTTGTTTGAAATAATTTTTCAAATGCTGTCTGTAAGCTGAAGAGCAAACTATCAATATTCAAAGAAAATAGTAACAACAGAAAGTAATGAAAACCAACAGTAGTAAGGACAACAGCATGGAGCATAAAACCCCACAAACTAATAGCATAAACCCCATAATTTTCAAAAAATGAAGGACGAGTAGACAAGGGTATGAAAATATTTTGGTCCTTTCCCAAAAGGTAATTTACTTGGGGTCTATTTACAGGTTTTGTTTAAATGTAACTATGGGTGTTGCTGGCCCACAAAGTCTTATTTGGCAAATAAAAGATTTCTTGCTCTCCATCCAAAACACACCCTAATGCATAAGCCTGTGGAAACAGTGTCTAGGGACAATTACACCTCTCAGTCTTTTTGGGGGAATTCCTGGCAGAAACAACCTGGTCAGACTCAGTTGCTCTAAAAGTGCAGAAGGGATTGAAAAGAGCCAAGAAATCAGGCATGCCACAATTTTGCTCTCAGACACAATACACACCAGTAAAATCATACACACAGTATCACAACTTTAATCCCCCAAAATTATTTTAAAGATGCCTCTGACCTTAAAAAGAGAGAATTTGTGATTCTCTTTTTCCCTCAGCTTCTCCTGCAATCTTTGTACTAGATGTATGACATGTTCCATGCAGGAAGCTGTGATGAGAGGTTCTCCTTTTTGAATTTCTTCTACTAAGGCTGTGACATCTGTGCTAATTATGAGAAAAGAATGAAAACAAACTCAAAAAAATCCCCAAACACAAACCCACCAGATTTCATCCTCTGGCAATAATTATGAATATAAACCAAAGAATATTATTTACTTGCAGAGAAACTGAAGTAAGCAATTAAATCTTATGCATTTATCTCATACTGTAAAGGCCTAAAGAAATATTCATAAATCTTTCTTGGTTTTTATACTTCCTCCCCTCTCTCACTGAAGTTGTACAGTAAAATTTAACTTTTAAAAATTGTAGCTTGGCAAGCAATTTCTCTTTTCAAAGGGTTTCCACAGAGGATCAGACATGGGTGATATGTGTCCCCAACTATCAGCTTAAATATCTGAATTAAAGTGGAATTTCATAAAATCCAAACTAATTGTCCATGTAGTAGTAAGAAGATAAATTATATATGTAATGTATTAAGTTTATATCTGTCTGTGGCTTCACGAATCTCTGCCTGTTTCTACAACTCTTAGTTATGACAGTAACTACCACAACAAGGTCCAGTCCACTGATGTCCATGGAGCCCCCAGGAAGTGGGTCACAGCCAGTCTGTGGAATTGGGTCATCTTTTCATGTCATCAGATAAACTACTGATTTCTGGCCTTCTAGGAGAAACTAAGGGTTGACAGTACTCGGCAGTCAAAGAACCAATATACTCTGAAAATCAGTCCTAGCAAGAACCAAGCATTTCTGTTAGTATGGAAATTATTGAAGTCTAAAGAGGATTTTCTGCATCAGTCCTCTAAATGGGAGCCACAAACATCCCATAAATTAGTATCTTCTCAGTGTTTATACTCCTGTTCAGTAACACCAGACAATTTATTTCTTTCACAAAGAGACTTGTTAGGTTTTATTCACAGCACTATACTAGACAGTTCTAGGCAGACAAAAATTAATAATTTTTTAATTGGGATTTTTCATCTTGCATATGCAGTCTACACTGTCTACTCACTTTGGCTTACATGCAAGGACTCTTCCGTATCAACATTGGTATTAAGACAATCACATTGCTTCATGCCTTTCTGCCTAATAAACTCCACAGATTTTGAAACTTTATTTAATGGTGTCATTTTTGGTTATCTTTCTGAAGCTCTTCCTACCAGAACTGGCTGAGTAGAGCATGAGGGCTCTACATAAGAGCTGAGCTCAATTATGTCTAAAACAGGCAAATAGAGTTGTATTTGAACATGCTATAAAAAGGCAGAGAGTGCTGTTATCTGAAATAATACCATACTTACTCAGGTCTAAGATCAAGTAGATCTATAGATCTGGTCTTTGACTCACCACCTTCTACATATTCCAAAATAATTCCTTTTAAAAAAAACAATAAACAGGTCATAATTAGACTTCTGGAATTTTATAACATGCACTGTAGATAGCAACACTTCCACTTTTATATCCCCGCTGACTTCAGGAGACCTACTTTCAGTTCCTGGAACTAGAAGGATGTTGGCTCTTCTTGCTAAGAGTAAGTATGGTCATGAACAACTCTGATGTGCTTATATAAAAAGAGATATTAAACAAAGAGACAATTCTGGAAATGAACAAGCCTTTTTCCAACAACTTTTTGCATCATTTCATCAGCATTACCTTCACAGAAGCTGTCCTGAATATGCTTGCTGTAGTTTGATATTCCAAGAAGCCTAGAAAACACATTTTACAAAACCTGTTCTATTTATTCCAGTGTTTGCAAAGGCCTGAGTCCAGTCATGTACCTAAAATCATAACACACTTTCCATTTCTAGGTTTGCCCTGGCACCTCTGCAACTTCCACTGAACTGAACTAGTAAAATGTTTAACCACATGGCTTCCTGTTTTGAAACAGCTGATAAAGGACTCTGCTGCTCCTTGATTTTCTGTGGGAGAGGATAATTTAGATGAACTTCTGTGTCACTCTGCATTTTACAAAGTTTACAAAGAAAAGTATTTAATCTGAAATAAAGGTCTGTTTTTCCAATACACTTCCTGAGCTGGCCATGTCCATCTTGTTTCGCTCCTGAAATTTCTTTGAGTCACCTGCATACAGGATAAACTATGACAGTGTGGCACTTTTCAAAGCATGGCTCTGCTCAAAAAATTCATAAATCAAAGAAAAAAAAAAGAAAGAATCATAGAATCAAGTCGGTTGGAAAAGACCTCTGAGATCATCGAGTCCAACCTATGACTGAACACCTCCAAGTCAACCAGACCATGGCACTCAGTGCCACCTCCAGTCTTTCCTTAAACACCCCCGGGGCGGAGACTCCACCACTCGCTGGGCAGCCCATTCCAGTGTCTAATCACCCGTCCTGTGAAGAACTTCCTAATGTCCAATCTAAACCTCCCCTGGCACAGCTAAAGGCGATGTCCTCCCACTTCTCTTTGCTTGCCTGGGAGAAGAGACCGACCCACACCTGGCTACAACCTCCTTTCAGGTAGTTGTAGAGAGTGGCAACTTTTTTTGCTAAACAGTCCTTTTAACAACACAAATACATTTCTTGGTGTCGACTTTTTAAACTCCTTACTGTGATGCGAATAAGACTGCCTTGACTTTCCCAGTAAGTCATTAATTAGAGGCGCGATGGGCGATGAGCCGCTAGCAGCTGGCAGCCTCTCACCCGAGCACCGCGACAAAACACCCTCACCTCAACTCGGCTGCAGGTGAGCGATCCCCGGCCCTGCTCAGTACCCGCAGGGGTGAAGGGACCCGCCATGACGGGCGGTCCCGCACGCCCCGCGCCGCCCCGGCAGGGTCCCCGCCACACGACCCATACCCAAAGGCCTCCCCGCCCTCGGCCCCAGCCCCGACGGGCCGGCACAGCCGCCGCCAGGGCCGGGAGCCCCCCGGCCGCCCCGCTCCGCACCCGGAGGGAAGTAGCGCAGCAGGAGCCGCCTCAGCCCCATCGCTGCCGCCCCGGCCCCGCGTGTCCGCCCGCTGCCATGGCAACGGCCCGGGTGCGCATGCGCAGCTCCGCCCGCGGGGTTGAGAGCAAGGGTCCGCCATGGCGGGGCTCTGGGTGCGTTCCCATGGCAGCAGCCGAGCAGTCCTTGGGGTCAGTGTTAGCGCCCCAGTGCTGGCTCTACTCAACATATACAAAGCTGCGAGGCCTTCTGGATTGTGCCACAGAAAGGGAAGAAGCAGATCTAGAAAGGAGTGCACTAAAAAAATTTATAAAATTCGGAGCGCTAAAGAGCCGCGAGTAACGGTCTAGCAAATGTTTGGAAGCGAATTGTCACTTACTAAGGAAAGCGAGCAAACATAAACAAAAAAAAAAGAAAAGAAAGAAACTTAGCTTTTTTTTTTTTTTTAGAGATACTGAGGACTGAAACAAGTATGAAAATACAGTTTAGAATCATAGAACCATTAAGGCTGGAAAAGACCTTATGGTCGAGTCCAACCATTAACCCAGCACCACCGAGTTCACCACTAAGCCGTGTTCCCCAAGTGCCACATCCACAGGCCTTTAGAATACTGCCAGGAATGGCGATTCCACCAATTCCCTGGGGAGTTCTTAACGTGCAATCGAAACCTCCCCTGGCATAACTTGAGGCCATTTCCTCTCGTCCTGTCACTTGCTGTGTGGGAGAAGAGAGCGGCCCCGCCTCGCTACACCCTCCTTTCAGGTAGCTGTGGAAGTGACCAGGCGCCCCCGGTCTCCTTCTCCCCACACTAAAGCCCCCGGCGCCCCCAGCTGCTCCTCGTGAGATTTGTGCTCCAGACGCTGCACCAGTTTCATTGCCCTTCTTTGGAAGTGCATTTCGTCAAAGAAAGAAGAAGAAATGTAATTGAAACGAGATAAGCAACATGGGATCATTAAAAGATAATGCATTAATAGCGCTAAAAATGAGTCAATCTTTATGCTGAAATGACTGTAGAGCATCAATAGGGGGAAGCAGTAAACACATTTTCATTTGGCCAATCTCATAGCCCACGTTGTTGACAGTGGATCAATACAAGACGGTCCCACTCAGTGTTTAACAATACGTGACTTTTCCAAAAACGCCCATATGGCTCCCTACAGCTTCACTTTGAAGACAGTCCTTTGGTGTTTTGAAAGCCAGGAAATAAAATACAATGGCCAATTCCAGACTTACTTCAGGACATGGCTGGGGGACAAAGTGGTCCCTGAGTTTTTAATTCCCACTTGTTTGTTTGAATCTTTTGTCTTGCTTGTATGTGAAAAGTCTTGAAGCAGATAAATATTTTTATTGAAAACAATCTGAAAAGCTTTCCAACTGAATTGACTTACTTGGACCAACCCTATTCAAAAATAGCTCTTTGAACAACTTCAAATCTTGGTAGTCTCCAGTTTCTTAACAGCTTTTTGTATTTGTTTAGCATAATATGTATCCACCCAGATTATAATTTCAGAATATAAATATTTTTTTGTTCTTTTAATTTAAGTGACCTGAACAACGACCATGGCATGGACACTGCTTGCTGTGTTAACACTTACTTTGTTCATCATAAACCCAGATTTATGCAGCCTTTCTGGTACCTTCAGTATTACTTATGGAAATACTACATTTAATTTTTTTAGTCATGTTTAAAGGCTTAATACTTCTCTAGAGCATAAATGAGGAGTGTCTGCAGTTCCATCATAAATTACATTTTAAGCATTTCTTCAATTCTGTCCTCCAAGGCTGAGTTTGCATCATTGAATTATTGTGATATTCCTGAGCAATCATTTTTTCAAGGCTTTCCATGTGTCATAAACTAACAAGCTTTTTCTTTTGTTTTTCATGAGACCCAAAAGGAAACCCCAGTCAAAAGAGGGGAGAGGGAAGTGGAAATACTGTAAAGCTCTGTGGCATCAGTACCTGTTGGTTCAGCACGTTTTCCCCTCACTTTCTTTCTCTAAATCTCCATCTGAACACGAACATCTCACAACTTGTCATCACCTGTGATTAAGATGCAATAATGATACTGGAAGATGAAAAGTCAGGCCTCAGCTCTCACCTCTTTCCTTGCTTCTGGAAGCATAAGGTTAGGGAGCAGTGGAGTCATGACAGAAGTCAGTCCCTCTAAGCTCTTTTTTTTCAAGTTCATGGAAAGGAGCAACTAGTGTATAATTTTAGAAGGAAAAATTTTCAGACTGCTAGGGCAAAATTGTTGCCCTGAGATTTTTTAGTATCTAAAGAGTGCACAGAGCCTCTGAGTCATGAAAGGCCAGCTTCAAAGAATGCACTCTGCAGGGAGTTCAAAAATATCTATACTGGAAAGAAAAATTAAATGCTGAGACATCCAGGATGAGATAATCAGCTTTTAGGTACAGAGATCAAAAGTATTGATGATATCAGCCTGGAAAGATAATTTATATATCAGTTGCTCCCTGTGCATTTTTACTTACGTCAGCAGCTTCCAGGAGTGGCAGAAAGTTATGGTACTGTAAAACTCATCAGTCTATATTCAAGAGCCTTTGAAAGGCTGCAATATACAATTTACAGTGCTGGAGATAACTGTGTCAGATGACATGAAGCAAAACCAGTGCACTTATAATGAAGAGCTTCCTTTTGAGAACCTTAGGTTCTTCCTCCAACCCAGGTTCTGAAAAGCTTTTCTTGAGTCAGTGTACCATCCTCAGGATAAGAAGAAGCATTTCTGACTCAAACATGCTTGCAGAGAAGAGTGGGTTTTAGCCTTCCTGATTTAAAGTTGTATCATGACCCACTTGTTCTGAAGTAGGTCAGTCTGTGGTGTGCTGAACTCAGTGAGAAAGGCCAGCCCAAGAGCAGTCTGAGTAAGGGGAAAGATGCAGAAAGCCACTTCCTATTTCTGTTACGTCAGTAGTGGGTGCAGTGAATATTTACTACAGGGAGTTTTTGTGTGCTCTCCTTTCTCATAATTTTCAGGTCTGTAAAATGCAGAAGGGATGTGCTCTGATAGTTCCTTGTTTCTGCTTGGTGAATTAAATGGGTTTACATAATTTTTTTCCAAGGTTGTTTTATTCCGGCATATTCTGCTTCATCTTGCCCAAAGAGACTCCGCTATATGCATACACTTCTCAGTGCACTGCTAGAGCTTCTTCTCACTTCTGTTATTTCCAATGCTACTCATGACACCACAGCCATGACAAATGTTAAAACTCTGTTACTTATATAAGGAACATGATCTTCTGGGATTTTGCTCTTTGCTAGGTAAGAGCTATTCTAGGAGAAAGAACTGAGAACATGTTATAGGACGAAGTGTTCTCTTTCCAAAGGATTGTTTTTCATCTTCGCATGGCTGTTTTCATTAATTTAAAAATCTAAAATGAAAAAAAAATTACTAGTTGCAATTTGCCAAGAAAGTGTGTCACCTACAAGTTTCTGTTCACACGAACAGTTGCACATGCTGTTCACCTACGGTGAGATAATAACAACTAGCAGAAAGGAACTTAGTTCTCTTCCTTTCTCTTTTCTTCCATCTTCTGTCTCTGACAAACTGCTTGCATATCCCATGCAGTCTGACAATTCCATACATTCCTACCTTGTTTCAGTCAAATTTTCACCTAGCTGAAACAAGTTTTTCCTTGCTGTCCACTTTTTATCACTTTCCTTTTAACCTTGCCAAGTGGATAAGTTGACCTGGCAACAAAAAAATCCTTAACACAAAAAACCCCAATGAGATATATTTAAGTTACCGCTTCTGAGAAGAACTCAGAAATGCCTTTAACCTTTCTTTCCACAGCCCAGATCATAGGGGGCTGAAGACCTTTAGGCTGAGCAGAGCTCTGCATCATCCCATCATGACAGCAAAGCTGACGGTGTCGGGTAATAATGCAAGTATTCTGCGGTCAGTGAGTTTTCCAGATGCACCCAGTAAGGAAAAGACAGGAGTTCGTCTATATATAAATAATATACATTTGGGTCAAACCACGAGTCAAGAGGAAGCAAAAAACTCCTGACAAATAACAAGATTTCTAGCAAGTCTACAATAGAATTTAAAAAGATAAGTAGTGAAAGCTGCTTTGTTTTAGAAAACACAACTTCACTAAAGTAGTAGTTGTTTTTAATAAGAAAAGGCAAAATAACTAGTTTGTGAATTTATTTTTAATATTTGTAATGTGAAAATTTATTAAACCTTTCACATAAACCATATCTGTTTCAAGGCCACATTAGATGGGACTTTAAGCAACCTATTCTACTGGAAGGTGTCTCTGTCCATGTCAGGGGAGTTGAAACTGGATAATCTTTAAGGTCCCTTCTGACCCAAACCATACTATGATTCTATATTCCTTCAATAAGTGTGGCAATCCTATTACATTGTCTTGTTTTCTAAGTTTCTTTACCATCATTTTGATGTACTTCATACAGATGTGCAAAACAAGGTGTGTGTGTATCAACCATTAATTGTAATTAGGAATAATATAGCACTACCCACTTTCAAATTCATGAAACATTTTTGCCTACTCTTGTACCAATTTGGAAAATGCTGGAGAGTGAGCAAGTCTTTGAGGTTTGCAGTATCTCAGATATCTGAAATTTGCATCATCTCTGAAAGACACTTTGACCATTTATTCCTAGTTGTAACAATGTGAAAGATTCAGATGCTCACAGGAATACATAATCATCTTATTGAACCAGCTCTATTAAATGTATATTTGAAAAAAAAAGAAATCACTGTAGTAGGACATATATCTAAAACATTATTATTTGTCAGATATGCATGACAAGTTTTTGCATGAATATTTTATTTGCATTCCCTAATACAGCGATATAACAATGCTTATTTATATGTGAAATACAATTTATACGTGAGTGAACAATTGAGGTTGCCCTATACACTGACCACACTAAAGCTCTGATTTTTCTACCACATTAAATCTCTCATTCTCAATTTACCATTTGCCTACTTTTTAAGTTTATTGTGTTATCACTGGCTTTGTGCCTGACCAATGATGCTGCAAGGATATTAAACTACTAGTTTAATCTTGACACTGTAATTGACAATTTCACTGCAAATTGGACCACTTACTTGAACCCATCTCCGCTGGCACAACTCTAATCAGATGGCTTGATCAGTCAGTGCATAGCACCTTGCTGTCTGCTCCCCCCTGGTCTGCATCTACAGCTCCTAACAGATTTGTAATGTTTCCCTGCCCTTGGTACCTAATGGTGCTATCTGCTGTCACCTCCATATATGTGTGAATTAATTCTTGGTGCAGAGGTTATCCCCTCGCAAGTCATGTTCCTTCAAAAACAAAATATGTTTTGATTAAATTTTATTATCCAAAAGATATAGGAGGAGTCAAGTACTTGTTGTACTTGACCATCCTACACATAACATCTCTGCCTACACATGAATGTTTTTGGCTTATGGGCACTTGGCCAGGAGAGAAGACAGTTATAGTTTGAATCACTGTACCTAAAGTTTGGCTAAGAAATTAGAAATGCTTTGTGCTCTGTTGTGAACTCTGGCACATGCCTACACTAACCATGGAGCCCTAACTGCACTATTTCAATGTTTCATGTTTTCCTAAGTTGCCTTATCCTGTAGCTATCTATTAAATGGATCATATCATTCTGGCTTTCTCACCAGGATGCCCAAGTGATGGGCCACCCTGCCTCCATTTCTGGAAGCTGGTTTCTCTCCCTTTCTCTGTCTCTCTCTTAATTTCTGATAACTGGAAGTAATGTTTACTTAAAGAAACATGGCAGTGACGTTCCCTTTAAATTTCACTGCTACAGATGCTACACAAAAACATGAGTTGGGTATCAAAACATCACACTAACTTAGGTGTGAAAAGCTGTTAAGATGTTCTCATCATTTGTTTTCCAATGGTTTCTCTGTAATATTGAGGGCTAGAAAAAATAATCCTCGTGAAGCTTAGATTTCTGGATAAATCAAAATACTTCAGGAGAAGGAGTGTCATGAAAACCTAGTATGCTGAAATGCATTGGATACATAGGTCATACAAACAAATTTAATCATGGGTTGGGTTTTTAAATTTATATGTGTAGGAATTAATTATATATTTAGTGAACCTTAGTGATTGCATCTCATTAATATTAACAATCGGGAAGGAATCAAATTTAACAGAACCTGAGATAACAACTTTTTATCTGTAGAACAGATTCCCATACAAAGTCAGCTCTCACTTGCATCAATCACTTCTTCTGAGAATAGGGGTAGCTCTTTCTCCTTGAATGTTCATATCCCTTTGCTGGCACTGTGAGTCTAGAAAAATCTACCATGTGCAACCTCTCCTCATTTTTGTACATCAGCTGTGTGGCCACAGTGGTAGATAAAATCCCTGTCTATAGGACATGCATTTTAAGTATATCCAGCACAATCCTGTATATGGACACTATTTAAAGAATATCTGTTTTCCAGGGAGTCTCAACCCAGATTATCAATTTTCTCCTTGATACAGAGTGTAAAAAAAAACTAAGAGTTTTCAGTTTAAAGTTAGGGACCAGCAAAATTTCAGGAATGTGGAAATGTAAATGCAGGTGCCTGCAAGCAAAATTCTTACTTTATTTTGGGGATATAACTGAAGTCATAAAAGCAAAACTATAGAAATGATGTTTTAAATTTATTAATAAAAATTAACCATAGTACTTTTCTACTTTTCCTGTGACATATTTGCTTTTTAGCCATACAGTATTCTAAACTTCATCTGCTGCTTTTACATTTAATATGTATTTTGTATTGCACAGTCTTTGAATAATGCTATAAATTCAGGAAGCTAAAACACTATTAAACCAGTGCCTGGGTTTACTTATAGTAGTAGCTACATGAGCAATACACTATGGCTAATGTACAATGGCAGCCACAGGACTGCACCTATTGTATATCATATTTAAATGTTCTAACACCAGCAGCTCGAGGAGAGCTTTGACTGGAAGTCTGTACCTGACAGCACAGAAAGAATAAACACAGCAATTTAAGTTTACAGAGTTAGGAGTGCAACACTGCACTGTGGAGACACTTCAACCACACTTGCCCCTTGCGGGGAAGCCTCCCAGTTCACCTCCCAGTTAGGGTGAGGAAAGGTGCCTCTTCTAGGATCCTTCACCTGCTTCTGCAAATGTACCCCAGCTCGGTTCTCTTATTGGCCCGTTGGCCTCCCTGCCCCTTTTCTCCCCTATATGTGTTCCTTGCCAGAACCTTCTCCTCTCCCTGTTCCTCCATTTGCCCTTATCTTGTAGTCCCTCCCTTGGGGTTCCTTCATTGATCCCCTGGCCCTCACATCACCTCTGTACTGCCCCTGTGCCCTCACCCCATTGGCCCTGATGCTCTCTCCGCCCCCGTATTTCACCTTGAACCCTGCTTGCGCTCCCCGTCTTTTCCTCTGGACCCTTCGCGTGGCTGCTGGCAATAAAGCCCTCCCTGCGGAACCCATGAGAAGAGCTCTCCCTCATTCCTGTACCACCGACGTGCCCTAAAAAAATCCTGCGAGCGTGTGCCTCGGGGAAGTGGCCTCCGGAGCGATCCCCACTCAGCCGGGGACGCTTTCTGAAGGTTGCGGCTCCTGACCACCTTGCCCCCGCCGCAACACTGCACAGTTAAGGCTGACACTTCTCAGAATAGAGAAACCACAAGATCATGGGAACATAAATCATAGTTTTCATTTATGTACAGCCATACAACTATAATTGCTTAGTACACTTAGCATGCACAATGCACTGGGTTTGTTCTGAAGACTAAAAGCTTCTTTTATGATTCATATTTTGGCAAAGGATGTTGCCTGTAGCTTGGTATTCAGAACAAGACAGCCAGGGTGTAACACATCTGAACTCAGCTTACAGAAGGCTTGTTACAATTGATCCATTGTTATTGTTTTGATGTTTATCCAGCTGGGTGGATGCCATTAGAATCAAGTGACGGTGCCAGAAACTTAAAGCCCTTTGTGGTTCTTGAGTTCCCCGAGTCAATTCTCAACAAAATTACAGCTGAATGGTGCATTCCAGTTCATCAGGAGTGAAGTTAGGCTATGTGTGGGCTCGTTGGTATTGGGAATTGAAAATAACTGACAATTATCAACATTCCTTTGAAGGAGCTGAAGGTGTCATTGTCACTAAGCACACTCAGTAAAGCTTGGGTTTGAGATATACTTGAAAACTAAACACTGCAGGACAAAGCCCTTCACCCATTTGTCTCTCGGATTTGCAAGGGCTGTATATCCCCCCTTTGTGTGGAAGGTGTTAAAAATGGGAGACGAGGAGCAGAAAAACCAGTCTTCAACTCATAGAAGCTACCATCAACTGAAGAGTAATGCAATAAATAATTTGTTAGTACTTGCCCAGCAGATGAAATGTGGCAGGTTTTATATTCTAACAGCAAAATTAAATCAGCAGAAGATTTGCTATTCCCTACAAAAATCACTGTCCATGCAATGCTAAGTTATGTTGTTGTTTTGTGCTGGAGTGGGATTAGAAAAATACATTAAGAAATTAGTAAATCTAATTATGATTCCATATGTGAATAGAAGTTTTTCTGTCAAAGATTCTAACACAACAAAACGCTGCAATTCCTGGCTGGGAAAGGTGTGAGATTGCTTTATGGTAAAAAGAATTAAGAAAGAAGCAAAAATAAAAATAAGCAAACCAACAACAAAAAAGCAAACAAAAAGCACACAGAAAGAATACACACAAATGGGACTCAATAGCAATACTCCAGTTGGCACAAGAATCACTGAGGACTGGTCTCAATACAACAAAAGCAGGACACTTTGAAAGTATAAAGTTGTGCTCAGACTCTGAAGTGAAAGCTCTCACATCCACTTACCAAATGATATCCAAGCTATAATACAAATCATTTTGCAAGAAAAAGATTATTTTTTTAACATTAAGTAAATGAAAATGTCCCCAAATGACCATCATTTAATTCTGCATCTCAAATTATTCAACAAAATTACACATGCTGAATTAGAAACCTAAGGCCAAGGATAGGAGACAGAGACTCACCTACACATATGCAGAACAGTCCCACCACAATAATCAGGATTCAGATTTTCCTAGAAAAGATCATGATTTACAGAGTTGTCAGAACTTTTAACCACTTAAGGTTACTTACAAAAACGTGCCTCTGACCTGATTATTTTAGAGATGCAGCACTCTCTTATAATACCTATTTGTATCACCAGGAATGAATGGAGGGACATGCTATTTTTACACAGATTTTCCTACCAGTAACATAACAATCTTATCAATTTCTGATATTGAGCATAGAAACTAATATTTTCAATATTTTTTTTCTTCCCAAGAGGTTGGTTATAAAAAAAGTTCAACCAGAATAAGAGGAACTAAAAAGAAATCCCACAAGTCATAGCTCTGTGGATGAAGCATGGGGGGTTTTGTAGCAATGGAACCACGGATGACCAGAGGAAGGACGAGTTACAGAAGCAATAAAAAACTTTCATGAGGCCTGACCTGTGAGTAAAGAGCCACCCACAGAGTTCCACACATTGGTCTTTGCTTTCTTATTTTGCTTTCCTGCTTTGAATTCACTAGCTTTACAGCTCTGGTTCATGACATTTATTTCCCAGGGTAGTCTTGGGGAACCTCACCCGGCAACACTTTAAACAAATCCATTCCTCGTGTCTGTAGCATTTTGTTGGTACCTGATTTAACCCACAAACTCTCTGAGCCCGAACAGTGCTAGCAGATATGGGACAGAGCTCTGCAGTTTTGCCCAGAAGTTAAGGGAATCCCAAGGGAACAAGCTAGGTAATTACTCCTCCCTGGGAAGGTGAGAGTTCTTGCATAATTTTGTCAGTATCAGGCATCCACCTTCAGGGAATTGAAGCTAATTAGTTTTGCTCCTTCAGAGCTTCACTCACAGAGAGCTGACAGTTCCCACGTGTGCAGAACACATCATCTGTGTTCCCAGATATTGTGTCAAGCCGATTGTTTTAAGTTCTAGCAAGTTTAGAAGTCAGAAAATAACAGCCTTACACTCACGAACACTGTTTAAAGATCCCCATACCTCTCCGCTCTGCTTTCAAGTGCACCAGAAATACTTTGCATCTAAGTTTAAATTAAATTAAAATTAATGCTTGTATCTGTATGACTAAAAGGTACCAAAAGCCAGAGTGTAAATTTATCCATAAAATTCTGGTACTGACAGTGAGAGGACTACGCCTGCACAGCCTACATGTCACATCCCTGAAGTCCACATTGGCCATGTAATAGTAGGTAAAAGCTGAGCAGTCCTCCCCACTCAACCTGCACCCATCTCTTCCATGAAGAGACATCACTGATCTCCATCCGCAGATCCCACATGAGGAAAACCTCATTATGCTAAAAGCCATAGGACATCATAGGCAAACACAAAAAGGGGAGAAAAGCACTGCAGATTTCTACTCTAGAGAAAGTCTTTTAAGTTGAGAGCAGATTGTGTTACCTGTGTTATCCTCCTCAGTGAGCAAGCTAGAGGCTTATATAGCAACGTGTAAGGTTGCTACGAAGCAATTAGAGCAACGGGCAAAAGGAGTTCTCTCAAACCTGATTAAGATGAAGCTGAGCTAAGAACAGGTCTTTATGTTAAACAAAAGCTTAATATTTAGCAGCTGTATGGGGGTAAGGAAGGAATTATATCCTGTGAAGGTCATAGCTACCCCTAGGGCAAGCAAAGTGAGCAAGGTGGAAAGTGGCATTAACAGGTGTCAACACACTTGTGTGATTGTTTCAGCTGGAGGCTCATAAACAAAGGAATTCATTTCAAAGGGAAGTTACCTTTTCAATTAAAACAAATTAAACATATCACACAGAGAGTGCCGATTTTACCATTTATTTTTTTAAACTCCAATTTCCATGTTTTTTCTACACAGACTTTGTTTAACAATAGTTCAAAAAGTATTATAATCCTAACTACAGCTAAAAAGAAACATTTTGGCACAAGATAATAAAAAATAAACAGAATAAATAACCTGCTTTACACATGCTGAAGAGAACAAAAATAACATGCAATAAATGTAATAAAATTCACACTCTGTACAACAGCTTAAGGTAGTCCTTACTAAATAGTACTCATGTCATATTAGTAACATGCACATATTAGTAAAAATAGAAACTTTAACAAAATGCTTAATTCAAGCAAAACAGCGATGCAATATGAATCAACTAGAGAAGTTCACCAGTACCAAAGAAGCCAGAGTTGGAGGTAAGCACACAACAGTGTACAAGACAATCTCTGCCAACAGGTTGAACCTGGTGGTTCTTCAGCCATGTCTGTGTTTAATTCCTTGCTGGAAACCCTATCAGACTGACATCTTCCTGAGCTTCTGGCTGTTAAAAGAAAGAGAACACACATAAATGACCTCAGCCATAGGTCTCTCTTTTTCTCTGAGAGAATAGCTCAGGTAAAAAGGGACATGTGAAATGACTGTCCCTGAGAAGACTCTAGAAAGGAGAGGAGTCTGACAGGAGATAAAAAGACAAATGTGTGTGCTAATGCCATCAAAAGTGACGTTGAGGAGATGTTAAAAAGGACTTTCATCCATGCCCTGTTTTCATCAGCCTGGTAATATTTAGATTCCTACCTCAGGAAAAGAAGATGTTTCTTCACCCAGCCTTCTTTAGGATTTACACAGGCCTTCAGCCCACTGGAGGTGTGGAAACTGGAAAAGAAATAATGATAAAGCAATCAGTAAATCATTAGAAATCCCTGACAGTAATTACTGTGCAGAGTATATTTATTCTATATAATGACCAAAAGCAACTGCTTTTATAAACACCAGTTAGATATGGGATGCTCCAAACTCCTCCAATATTATATGAACAAAAAAAATTTAAATGTAATAGCTACTTCAGTCTCAGGGATCTTTTTTTGCACCATAACATTCTGTTCAATTTATTTGATCTACTGAGGCAAAGACCTTTGCTGGATGCCAAAAATAATTTGTAAGATTTAGGAGAATAGTTGCTGTCAAGCTAGGGTGACAGGTCAACATCTAGGAGGGCCAAAAGCTTGTGAAAAAATACCTGATCCCTGTGAATTAAGAGAACTCTTGTCACTTATGTGCCTGTTAACAGGTCTTGGCAAGGGAGCACCCTGTGCTGGCCAGAGTGGCCCTCAGTCGGAGACAAAGCATATATTTGTTTGCACAGCTGATTCCTAAAGAGTCAGATTTATTATTTACATTGTATAACTGTCCCACGAGTTAGCAGTCCCTATCAGCTAGAGGTTGTATGTTTTGTTTCAGGTGTGATACACAACAGTTAATTTAGCTTTTTGAAAAGGCAAGAAAAAGCATGCTTATAACATTCAAATAATTTTTTCTGCCCAAACAGACATCTTAAGGTTAATACATGTCAGAAAAACAGAGGGTCTTCTGAAAAGTAACTTACATGATGGCAGGGATATCGCAGACCTCACTGGAGAGCTGTTCAGTGTAACCCTTCAGGGCCCACCGAGGCAGACGCACTTTGGTGTAAGACAGGCAGCAATCCTGGTTGCTTTGTGCTGGAGTGAGGAAAACAACAAAGTAAATAAACCCCATCTGGCCTGCACTGCCATGCTGTCTAGGGAACTCACTGTTCCACCTCAACTATTCAGTTTCCCTCTTGGCAGAAGAGGAGGATGAGGCAGCACGCTTTGCTGAAACCATTCCCTTCCACCTCAGCCTCATCCTGCCACCAGCTGGGAGCAGCACCAAGAGCCACTTCCTGGGGCAGAACGCCCGGGTTCACTCACCTTCGGAGGAGCCACACAGCAGCAGCGCCAGCAGCCCCAGCAGGGAAACCAGGACCATGTTCTTGCTGCTAAAGCCAGTCATTCCCGCTCCACACACACAGCTGTGCTCCAGTGAGTGCTTGGCTGCTGCCTGCTTGTACTGCCAGCCCTGCCGCACCTCCACCTGCTTATAAAGGGGTGGCAGGAGCCATGGGAATTCACACACGGGCGGGTTCCACTGTCATCAGCGGGTTTCCCCACAGCAAATTCCATCGTGCCTGATTTGGCCGCGGCACACCTTCCTGGTACTACAACCGGAGATAACAGTGTGCTGGGGAATATTTTTTTTTAAAGTAGCTTAAAAGATTCAGTCTAAAAGAAAAGGAAATAATGGGCTGTGAGGTAATGGTTCTGTGGGTGAAGCACGTGTAGTTTTAGGGGTAGGAGTGTGGGTTGTGAAATGAGGAAAGTCAAATGTAGGTAACTTTAAATGTTACCTACAGAAACTGTGTGTCTGCTGTGCTCTAGTTTAATAAACCCAACTTGGGGTCAGAGGAAGGTGTGCTGAGCCAGCCAGATTCATTTCAGTACAGCAAGCTCACAGGAGCTGGGTCACTACCTGCACTGATACCAAAGCACTATACTAATATTTACTGGCTGGCCAACACAGTAATACCAGGCCTTCCAGATTACTGCTTTCTGAGTTCTAGACTGCAGTATTAGCAAGGACATGGGAGCAACACTGAGTATTCATGGAAATCGGTTTCTTTAGTTTCCTTTACCATATATTCCTTGCCATGACTTCCTGCCGGTTTGTTACACATCTGAACTATTTCATCTGAAACAGAGTGAGCTTAAAAGCAACTTGAAATGGGGTCTAGATTCCCTTCTGCATATGTGTTGTCCAGAATGCATTAATGCTGCTTCATAAGCAATACCTGTAGTTTGTTGCTTTCCCATCCCAAGCTGTACCAGAGTGTTGTGACTCCTGAACATTCAACAAAGATACACACAGTCTTAAAATTGCCTCGCTTGGCTCTACAGAAACCACCATGGAGAGGCTCTGTCAGCACTCCAAGTACACAGTTTGAACTCCTACTGAAGGATGGTACTTTCCCGTGCTGTTTAGAGTCTGTGTGAAAATAAAGTGATGGCTGTCCTGGCCAGCAAGTGTACACAGGAGTTGCTACCAGCTCCAGGTGCTTACAGAGTAACCTGAGCTTTAAGCGGCTTCACTTAAGGTAGAGATCAGAGACACAGTCGTAGTTAGTTCATAATTACATGCCTTCTGTCCTTCACAGAGTGCCAGTACCTCTCTGGAAGGGTGAGTTCCTATTATTTCTTTCTAGAAATGTTAACAGCTTGAACTCTAGAACAGATTGTTATTCAGATAAATTAATTTCTCTTTATAATAGCTAGAATTTAGGGAATTTTGTATGGCTAGGATATACATGAGCAGCCTTGCATGGCATCATATATGCTGGAGATGCTTCTCTGCAGAACCACTGCAACTGGTCAAAGAATAGGGAGGAGGCAGCAAAGAACCCATCCTGATGTATGCTGCTTTTTGTGACTGTTTTATGGGTCATAGTGAAGTGCCATAAAAATACATAAAGATCACTGCTCTCAGTATGCAGATATTTCTTCACTGTTTTAAGGACTATCTGTCAGCATTAGGCAATGCCCCAAACTATCTAATTAGAATGGTAGTTTTTTCCTTTACAGACATTTATTTCATGGATCCCAAATCTATTACACCTATACCTAACTCTCATGTTTCTTATGCCATATCCTAGGCCATACTGTTACTTAGATGGAGGTGGCCTTGCATCTCAAGTTTTCCTTGTGACTCGACATCTCTATTTCTTCTCCATTCAGTGCTTCCTGGACAGAATCTTCTCATCTGAGCTTTGACACTCCTACCTACTACTACCTAAGCATCAGCAGTTTGGATACCAAAGCAATGACACTACCCAGGCAGTTCTCACCCTGTACTCCTACCCTCAGGTTGTTTTCATCACACTGGTGGTTCCTACCAGTGGCCATAGCTGGCATGTGTCACAGCTGGACTCGTGCTCATGGTGCTCCCTTTATCTCATGCTTTGTTTGATTTAAGAAACTAGGTTAAGATTTAGAATCAGAACAGCAGCCATGAGGAGGGCCCCAGCTTCAGGAGCACTGTCATTTTGTTTGTACTTGGTGTGTACAAAGTACCTTCCGTTTATTTGCACAAAGAGGTTAAAATAATCCAAAAATGTTTAATGCAAACAGCTGAAGAAAGCTCTGCTGGTCCTGATATGACACATAACTGTATTTTATCAGTCTTTACCTTTACAAACCCAAAATGCAAACAGAAGGCAAAAAATAAATAAAAACAGGGAGGTTCTTATCTGTTCAAGGAAAGTGTTATTCATTATTCCCTGGGAATGAGGAGACAGTGACTCTTGTCAACCCTAACACAACCAGACTTTCAACCTGTTTTCGTTTGGCACCTGTGTGACCAAGTGGGGCCATATGGGCTGACCAGGGACTGTCACACAGGCAAAAGAGGGGGCTGCCAGGCCCTGGAGTGGCCAGTGGCACCTCTGGGCCTGTTCATGGGTCAGTTGCAGGTGCCATATATATGTGTTTAGTGTGTTAGTACTGCTGCAATTCAAAGGCTGCACATGGAGGGGGCCGCCATGTTGCGGGAGGCCATCATTTCCCTGCCCTGGGGCCGGGAGGAGTGGTGGAGTGCTGTGTGTGGGGAGTGCTGTGCCCAGTCTCCTCAGAGGGTACAGCCAAAGCATGAGAGGTATCAGCCACAAGTTGTGAAAAGGGACATTCCCATCAGCCATAGTGAAACCCCCTCTCCAGAGCAAGGGGTTGAGGCACCGGGACATATTGCTCAGGAGAGGATGTGAAAGCCTAGTTTGAATACCCGTGCAGATACTCAAACTTAAGCTGGACACGGCCCTTCCCCGAGCATGATCTCAAACTTGGGTTCCTTCCCAAGCCACAATCAAGCCCACATTACTTCTTCTGAGTTTTTCACATTTAGCTGTTCGTTTCTTAATTTAGTTTCTTAACTTACTTGTCTTCCTGACTTGACTTTGCTTCTCAGCTTCCCTCCCTCCTGTTGTCCTTGCTCAGATCCCCTCATAACAACTGCACTCACAGCAAGACAGAGCAGCAAAACACAGATTGACAAAGTGTTCATACTCTCCTAAGCTTCCCCTCCTGTTGTTTCAGGTGCCAGAGAAAATAGGCTCAAACCCTCCTGTATGTATTACGAAAGATGAGGCAAAGAGAGCCTAGGTGCCAGAGCTGCCAAGCCATGCAGTTAGAGCTATGGCAGGAGAGGAGAAGCCTCAGGGCTTCTTTTCCTCAGGGAAAACTGATCCTTTTCCCAAGTAATACTGGGAAACTGACAGTTCTGAACAGTTTGGGGATTTTAAAGATGAGAACTGGGGAGTCAAACTGCTCTCAGACACCATCTGCAAAACTACAGCCCCTCCCTGGTCGCCAAGCTGCTGCATCCTGGCAATATGCTTCCTCTCTTTCATCCCAAAGGACTTTTACTCACAGAAATATCTGCTGAAAGTCTGAAGTGCTGAAGGGACTTAATAGTTCAACCTTGATGAACACCTCCGTACCAGTGGGGAAATGGGCATATTTTTGGGGGGCATGGCCTTACCACTTTGCTCTCCCCATCACAGAGCAGTACAGGAGCAGTCCACCTGGTTTCCAGGTACATGTGCAGTTGTGGCAATAATGTTAGGTATGCTTTCATAAAAAATCTTGCATATAAGAAGTCATATGCACATCAGGAATTCAGATATAACGTGAATTGGTAAGCAGTTTGAAGTGCTTTGAAACTGTAGGCCCACAATAGTAATATATTTGACTGTGCAGCAACTAAAACAATCTTATAGATGCAAATCTTAAAACACTTCATGAACTTTTGAAGAGAAAGACAGAGAAGGAGTTTTATAGTCATTAACAATTTGATTGTTAGACTACAGCTTATAGTCACTTTATGGGTTTAGTCCTAATATTAAACATGAAAGATTAAAATTAAAAAGCCCGAACCATCTCTTATCTACTTGAATGTTAGACACTGTCTATATCATTACCTGTGCCCTACAATAAGATGAGAAATGTATTGACAATTGTGAGTTGACTGGCAGTTAGCCATAATTTCCATGTTTATTCAGCCTCACAAAGAGATGTTGTTTTATTGCATATTACTACCTTGTATGAGCTGATGAAAATAAAGCCTCACATCAGCTAATCAACCAGGAAGAACAGAACCAAACAGGGGAAATTCCCTTCTGTAATTTCCAGTGGTTTAAGACTCCTTTGACAAAGCAAAGGACATGAGAAGGCAGTAGCTAAAGGAATATAGCTAAATACGGGGATTTAATAATTGCATAATCCCTGATGATTAAATGCATAATAAGTCCCAAGCACAAAAGTTCCACAGGTAACTTGCTCAATATCTCTGGAGCTTTCGAGGCTGTGATGCAATCCAGTGATTTCATGCAATTCAGTGCTTGCATGACTGACAAAAATCGTTATCTGAGGAAGAAGCCTATTTTCACTAATTATAGGTTGCACTTTATATGTTACAGATCTAGAAATACCACTAAATGACTTAGTTTTGATGCAATTATGGACAAATCATATGCCTCTTGGGAGAAATTAACCTCCCATCTATCAAAAGTGCAGGTTTTGAGGAGACTAGTGCACCTGCCATGAACATCCCAACAACCATCCTAGCACTGCTGATTCCTTGCTGCTACATACATACAGAAGCTGAGTATCCAGTGTCCTGAGGTCAGATTTATCTCTTTCAAAGTTTACTCTATCTACAGCCACTTGAGGTAGCCAGCCATCTTTTCACATAAATGGACTTCTCAAAGGTGATGGCAAAGCCTGTAAGTGGAAAGGAAGATGAAAATAATAGTCTTTATTGGATTTTTGTGGCAGGGTTTTGGTAGTGGGTGGGTAACAGGGTGGTTTCTCTGAGAAGCTGCTAGAATCTTTTTCCATGTCTAGCAGAGCCAATGCCAGCTGGCTCCAAGGAGGGACTCAGTGGACAAGGCCAAGCCCATCACCGACACTGGCAGCAGCTCTGGAATAACGTGTTTAGGAAGGGGGGAAAAAACCCTGTGCAACTGCAGCCAGAGAGGGGAGTGAGGATAGGTGCGGGAAACTACTCTGTAGACCCCAAGGTCAGTGCAGGAGGGGCAGGAGCTGCTCCAGTTGTCAGAGCAGGGATTCCCTGCAGCCCATGGTGAGGCAGCTGTGCCCCTGCAGCACGTGGTGGTCCATGGGGGAGCAGAAATCCACCTGCAGCTCCTGGAGGAGCCCATGTCAGAACAGAGAATGCCCTAAGGAGGCTGTGACCTCTTGGGAAGCCACACTGCAGCAGGCTCCTGGCAGGACCTGTGGCCCCATGGAGAGAGGGGCAGGGAAAGAGTGTGAGGAGTCCTGCCCCTGAGGGGGAAGGAGCAGCAGACATGTGGTGAACTGACCAAACCCCCCATTCTCATATCCTTGAACTGCTAGGGGAAGGAGGTAGAGAAAACCATGAGTAAAGTTAAGCCCAGGAAGAAGGGATGTGTGAGGGGAAGACATTTTAAGGTTCAGTCCTATTTGTCGTTATCCTACTCTGAGCTGATTGGTAATAAATTAAACTAATTTCCGCAAGTTGAATCTGCTTTGCCCGTGGTGGCAATTGGTGAGTGATCTCTCCCTGCCCTTACTTTGACCCCGAGCTTTTCCATATTTATCTCTCCTCTGCCCAGCTGAGGAGGGGAGTGACAGAGCACCTGGCATCCAGGTGACCATACAGTCCAAAGAGGAAACAATTAAAAGCTGCCTGCCAAGCTGGACTGTAGGTTATATTATATTTGCTTTATTTCTCTTCCAATTTAAACTTGTATTTGCCTTTAGTCATAATAAACACAAGAGCAGAAACATTTTGACTAATATGTTCCTGATCATTAAAGAAGTTGAGAAGTGCTGATTTGCTGCGTAACTTCTACAAAGGTGAGGAAGAAAGGAAAGAATCACTTGAGAGGATACACTAGCTCCTGCAAGGGATTGAGACCACCAAGTGTCAGTTGTAGACAAAAAGAAACCTGATTATAAAAATTAGCAATGTGATTGACTAAGTGAATAATGTAATTAATTAATGTAATGCAAGGATATTAAACATATTACTACTTAATGTAATTAACTAGTAATGTGTCTAACATTCTGAAATCTTCACCAAGAAAAGCTCTCAGCAACTTTTCAGCACTAGAGTGATCATATAACCCCACTGAAACTGAGCCTGACCCTCACCTCACCACCTCTACACAAGTCAGTCAGTGCTGCTCCACTACTGTGGTCTGGTTAAGAGTTTTTCCCCAAGATGCACAGATCGCAAAGAAGATTTGGAAGAGGAAAATGACTGGAGCCAAAATCCACAGCCTGAACATGAAAATGCCTTCTAATATTAACAAATGTAGGTTTGCACTTTAAAAATATTTAATTCAGAAGAAGGAGAAAAAGATACTATTCCTTGGCAATTATGAAAGAGATAAATGTGACATTTTCTAGATCTTAAAAATTAATAGAGAAGAATAGAGGTGAGGGAAGAAAAATCTGGGACAAAATTTTCACTAAAATGCAGTTTCAGGTGGGCTGAAACTATTCATGAATTCAATTGAAAATGGTTTTGTATAAAATTAGAAGAGAATAATTTAGAAAATGTAAAGCTGCTTTTTTTCTTGTGTTCTATGTTTTCTTCCTCAAGTAGCCCTAAAACAAATAAAACAAACCTCACAAAAAATGAGAAAAAAGAAGAACTAAGTAACATGAAGTGGACAAGTTTTAAGTTGACCAAGAGAAATCATTTACTGTAGGTTTTACTATGTTACACTTGACATATAGAACATGTGATTTCTTGGACTACTTAGTACGTTATTAACACAGCCAGCATTTTGTCATGTGCTACTGGAAGACCAGCTTAAAAATACCCAGTAATACCTGCTTATTTTGGATTGCAAAACAAGAACCAATCAAGATTGCTTGTAATAGCTCTTAGTTAACACTATTGAGTGGCTGTGTCACGAAGACTGGCAGAGTAGCTGTGGACGCAGGCCCTCTCAAGGCAAGTGCTGCAATCACTGCAGCTTTTCAGCACTATGCAGTTACGTTATAGGGACTTTCCTGTGAGGAGATTTAAACCACAGTTGCCCAAACCAGTTGTTTTAGACTTCTTCCCTCCATCCAAGAGGACTGCTCTTTTCCCAAGGAAACCATACCACCACATCCCCGGGTCCTTCCATCCTGACTCTTACAGGTTCTTTTGCATAACACAACCGAGATCATTGACTTGCTTATCCTCCTACACCCAATTTCTGGACCTTGGTCCTCACCTCTTGACTTCTGTGGGAGACATTTGGAAGCCCTAACAAGGGCCGCCTTCCCCTAGGTCCTGTTAAGTAAACATCTGCCAGGGTAATTTTTCCTCTCTTTCTGCAAGATTCCTTTGGCTGCTTCAAGTCTTATCTTGCTTGTCCCCATTTTCAAAGTCTTTCTTACTTATTGCTAGCCCAGAAAATTCCAGCCAGCACCAGCAGTGCCCTGTTGGTTGGGCCCTTGGCTGGGACTTTGAGGAAGGTGCTGTTCCCAGCCACTAAAGTCTGCTCACAACCATCAGGGGCTCCTGTAACCAATAAGGCAATAACCAGAGCCAGAAAAACTGTTTTAAGCCAGAAAATATGTTTTAAGTCAAGCAATCTGGGCTTGACAGAAATCCGCTATTCCAAAGTGACCTGTGTTTTACAAGAACATCTTCCCCTCAAGTAAGTAGGCTCAGCCTTCCTCAGATTAAAGACTGATCCTTTTTCAATTCATGTTTGTACCCAGTCTAGCACATCGAGGGATGTGGGAACCAGCGCCAGGGCTTCAGGGTACAACACAGACACTGTAACTGCTCTGCCTTTGAAAGGACTCACAGGAAGGTGAAGGCACATGGAGAAAAACCTGGACCACATAAAAAAAATTATTCTTCATGAAAGGGATAAATACTAACACACTGCTGATGGAAAAAACCAACAAACAGAAAAAAAAGCCCAAAGACTTTGATGACTCTATGGTCCAAACTCTTCTGAGCTGGCAAGAAATTAAGGTATTAGAAGAAGTCAGGACATTTTAAGTACAAGAGTTCTTACTTTCAAGCAAACACTAGCAGCAAGATAGACTTATTTTAAGTCTGTCTCAAGTGTCATTAGAGATTTAGCATTACATGAAGCAGCCAGCTAGTTATTAGCACTTGTCAAAATGTGACAAATGCTCTTCCAGCAGGACTTTACACAACTTGGGCTGTTGCAATGCTTGAAAGTCTCCCGTAGTGTCTGTAATGAGATGCACCTTGACGGTAAAAAAAATGGTAGAGAGGAGGTGCTGGGCTGAAACTTCCTGCACACACCAGTTGAGCAAATGTAAATTTGCATCTCTGAAATGAGACATCTATCTGTGACGACAGGACAAAATCTGCCACCAGTGGGAGGTTTGTGGGATAAGTCTACAGGAGAACACGCCTGGGAAAGTGATCTTTCAACATGGAAATTTACTTAGAAATCCCTTCAGGTTTTTCCTCTTGTTTCTTCTTGGCAATCCATAGTAAATGACCATTAGTCACTACAAGTATTAACCAATTCAAATGAGATGTCTTTGACCTACGTATCATTTCCTTTGTTACTTAACTGGAGATTTTAAAAGTGTGCAATCCAAGAAAGACTAAAGAACAAGCAAAGAGTGTGCATTGAATTGGATTGTGTGACATCGTTACAAAAACTACAAATAGGATGTTAAAGTCACCAGGCCCAATCATCAAGTAGCAAACTTGGAGATAGAAAAGGGTTTTTTGGTGCTGGTATGAAAATACTACAGACATCTATTTCTAACTGGAGTGCCCAATTAACTCTGAAGGTGAGGCTTAGGAGAATCTTTTATTCTCTTTCTCATCTCCTAAAAGCAGTGCTTTTTTGCTCATTTTTTGTTACCACGTGGAACAATCACTGCTCTGAATTAAAAAGATGAGTTCTTTTAATTTCTTTTAAAACAAAAAATCAGCAAGAAGGGATTCATGGGTCTTGGCTGGCTCATTCATCTTGGGGAGCTCGTAGCTGTCATGGGGCTGAGCTGTGGTTGGCACTGATGAGAAAACAGGCCTCAACTTTTATAACATTTGCTATTTTATGAAAGCAATTGTTTCATTCTTACATGTAACATGTAGGTCATATCAAGGAAGTATTAAACAAAATGTTCGTATTAGCTACAGTCAATAGATGTGTATTTCCCAACCACAGTCTGCAGAATTGAAGAGTTCAAGGCCAGCTTGTGAACCACACTGACAATCTCAACATCAAAGTGCTGGTGAAAGCTTTGCAGTCCCAGCAAAATTCAAGCACTTTTCTCTTGCCAGGGTCATCTTTCCCCACTTCATCCAGAAACAAAAAACTGCAGTTCTTCCTTTAAACACTGATGGCTTCTATGCCATTACAAGAGCTGACAGACAGTGTAGAGGACAGAGGGACACCAGAGCCCAGTCCCCCCACCCACAGTCAGCACTTGCACAAAAGTCAGCTGCAAACCTATAGCAACGACCTCATAAAATTTTATTTTAAATGAAAATCCCCAGACAATCCCACTGACAAAGTAGTAGTTCCTGTCCTCCAATGATGATCTGGAAGAAAAATGTAAGGAAAACTTAAGGAACTATTTAAGGTATAACATTCTTCTGTAAGCCTTTCTAGCCTGCTGTAACATTCATTGAATGCAATAGGATGATTTTCTCCACCTTCCAGCAAACTTCAGGTCACACCCTTTTTGGAGTTTCAGTTCTCTGTTTTAGAAGTTTCAAGGCAGCCATTTCCTATTGGTTCAATTACAATAGAAATTACTTCGGCAGTTAGGGCCAAAAGAGAACCTGATGCCAAGAGGGAGACCATACATAAGGTATCATCTGTCTGCTCAATCCTGGAAATTTTACCATCTATTCAACTTATTTGCTTGACTTTGCTGTTCATAAGTAGCTTTGAAACATAAAAAACAAACAAAAAGAGATAAAAATTATTTTCCAGCATTCTCAGAACTATAAAGAGAAGAGGAAGATACCACAAGGGTCAGAGCTTCATTTTGAACAATGAATGTTGCAGCAGAACGGTATCAGCAGATACATTCACACGCTGGACTGTTCTTTTGTCTCAGCTCCTTGGAATGCCCACTGCTTTGCACCTCTCAGCTGGGAGAGCAGAGTGTGCTTTGTGCCAGTAAGACTGAGAAAGTAAAAGGTTGCTCATCCAACAAACCCAGTCCTCAGACAATGGGAAACACCTTTATTTGGAAACCTACCAAAGTCTCTGAGAGGTTTTTGCAAGAGACACAGGGCAGATGAGAGAGCTGCACTGCAGGTCACTGGGATGCAAATAAGGATGCTTGTAAAGTCTTGGCAATGCTTCCGAGGGAACACCCAGTGTACTTGGATGCTACTTCCCCAGCCTCTCACAACTACAGTGGTGACCTGTGACCTACAGTGAATCCAGCAATGAAACGGCAACCGAAAGGAGAGACAAACCAGACAGTGACTTATATGACAGAAAGCTAATGGCACTTAACTTTCCCTGGCCCATAACAGGATATTAAGAGGGTAAAGCACTCCTTTCAGCCCAGCACTGGCCCAGAGTTCATAGTGTACAAAAGGGGCACAAAGCATGGCGGTGCAGGCAGAGAAAGTTCAAACAGTCTTTATAAATTCATCACAGGACTTCTATGTGCTCCATACCATGTTGGTTGCACTTTATAGCAAGAGCTCCAGGCCTTTTTTGTGCAAACACCCAAGTGTACCACCACAGGAATGGAAATGCTGCCTGTAAGGAAAAAGAATGAACCCCCTCAAAGAGTCTCAGGGTGATGATTAATGGCACAGCTGTTTGTTCCAGATCCTGCATACTGCAAGTTGCAATGGGCACTCTAGTGACAAGAGCAAGTAGAGTAAATGGTTAAAAAGGAAGGGCATTATCCTTATGTAAGGTACAGAAAAGTGAAAAATAATCCTACATCAATACTTTTTAGTAAGGAAGCAGCTGTATGTCTACATTTAAACTAAGTACCTGCAATGTTTGTTTGGTTGAATGTATTCCCTAACTTGCCCCTTGGAGTAATGCCCTTAGTACCTTCTAGCTAAATATCCCAAACTAAAATTTGCATAAACATTTTAGTGTCTCATGGTGCCTGAAGATTTTTAGCTTTTTTAATATATTTGGAGCTTTGTTGATTTTTCATATATGTAACTGTATGGTTTTTAGCACTTTCTCACTTATTTCTCACCTCTCACATTTTAGAACAATAGTTAACATTCTCACATTTATGCTACGTGCTTTGTCTTTGTCCAAGGAAAGAAATTTTTAACAAGGATGCATTGTTTTCCACCAAACTTCATAGACATAAAAAGATATAGGGCAGAAACCCATGGAAAAACCCCAATGGGGGCAGATCCAAAGGGTGGATTGCTGGGACAACTGTTCCTCGGATGAGCTTNGGGACAACTGTTCCTCCTATTGGATGAGCTTACTAGAATATGCTAAATAGTTAAACTTATAAAAGCTGTAAAAATCTGAAACTGCTTGTGCGCTTTACCTTTCTGTGCACCTGAAAGCTTTCATTAAATACCTGCCTTTGTGTTATCCTCCTAATACTGTTTGGAAAGTTTTTTTCCTTGATTTACAGGCATCACTCAGACGAAAATCACCTGAGCCCAGAACCAGCATAGGAATGTCTTACTGCCTTAGGAACCCAGGGCAAGATTCAGCTGAGAGGCGAGTTATGGAAACCCTCACCCACACACCGTGGGATTCAGGGTCAGACTGCAAAGGGCAGCTCATTTCCAAAGTGAGCATGTAGTACATGAGAAAAGATAAAGATTGGCTCATCCATAAATCAGAAAGTGAACTTGTCTTGTGAATACTCCTGGGTCTGAGAAATCTGGCAAAAATGCAGTTTATTCTTCATAACTGCCATTGCATTTCTGTGTGTAGGCTGTGTTTGGCCACAAATTGAGAAAAATCTTCAGTATTAGCCACAGAAAATTTTCTTTGCTATCACTTGCTTTAGAGAGTATAATACACATTCTTCTAAAGGAATGAGCCTTCAGTTTGATTTGAGGAAGAAGTCTCTTTGTCTGAGAGGTGTCAAGAAACAGATGTGATTTGTGAGCTGAAAGGCTGTGCCTAAATCAGCACCCAACCAGATGGAGAGACACCTGACACAGCCAGTGTGAGCCCCTCCGCCTTGGTGCCATCCTGTGAAACACCAGAGATAATACCAGGATCGAGTCCCAGGGGCAGCAGGGACAGAAGGTACCAAGATGACAGAAGTTTGCAGTCTTGTTCTCTTACTGCCTTTCCTTCCCCTTCTCAGAATTTTCCTATCTCCTTGATGCCTTAGAGACCATATTAGATAAACTCTTTAGGATATACTACTACCACAAAACTCACCTTTCCTCCACTCTTACAAGAGTCTTCCCTTTCCCAAATGAACCGAATTGGGATGTCAGCTAGAAACAGATCCGCCTGTCCCCGCTCCAAGCAGAACAACAATTCTGCTTCCATCTAGACTCAGTGTAAAGAGCGTGGTCCCTTTCAAACCCAACAGCCAAGCTCTGCTGCAGGCAGCTTATGGCACAGGGCTGAAGTTGACCAAAAACTTGGATAAGCTCATCACAGTTTTACAGTCTTCTATTTGGCATTCAGACATGAATCAGTGAAAAAGGATGAAATTTTAACTACAAGCAAGATGGACTAAGGACTATAGGAAGAACAGATAATAAAGGATAAAAGAGAATCTGAAAGCAAAGAAACTAAATATCAATGCCTGGAAGTTACTTAAATCATTCTTTCTCCTTATTATGTTACAGGAAAAGCAGAATTTTGCATTTTTTCTCAGTGCCAAGAATTTGGAGTCAGATTCTTGCCTCAGTAAATCAATGCAAACCCCAAGTAATGCTGTTTACCTCAACAGTTGTCTGCATTTTGGCAAGAGTTCTTGAGAATAAAACCAAATGCAGGTATACACAGTGTCTTCTCAGATGGGCAGTCACCTCCTCTAGCTAATTAAACATGCAGAACCAAAATAGCTCTGGAATCTGGAATGTCAGGCAGTGACTGAGGTCTGGGAAAGTACCAAAGGAATTACCTTCCTTTCATGCATTAGTTTCACATACATTACAAAAGCTGTCAGCATTCAAGGAGCATAGGGATGATGCACTGAGTGATGTGGTTTGGTCTGAGATAGTCCTGCGAGGAGCAGGGAGTTGGACCCGATGATCCTTACGGCTCCCTCCCAGCTCCAGATATTCCATGACTCGGTAAGGACACAGCACTGTCCCAGGCAGGAGTTGATGATTTCATGGACAACAGGCCAACAAACCAGTTATAAAGGCAAGAGGAAAGGATGGCCCCTGTAATATCACTAATCCCATAACTTTGACTGTTGAAGGGTAGGAGGCAAAAAGGCTGCAAAATGTGGGTAAGGGTGAAGGGAAAGGACTGGCTGAGCTGGGACACTCATCTGACCCAGCAAGGAATGTCATACGTTTGTCATATTCATGCACATGTCTGTAAAGTTACTGCTCCATTTCTCTGTATGAACCAAGTTGCTGCCTTTCTCTGACTGGATAATTCACTGTTATTTGCAAATATTTACAAATTACATTTTCTGACTGAATTGGTCACATTCCTAAATAATTATTATATCCCTCATTCTAGAACAACATGTTGTAGGACCAGGGCGGGAATGGATCTAGATTTTAGTATATACTTTTTTGTGAGGATCTCTACATTTCAGAGAGGATACTCTGCTATTGTGAGTCCCACAGAATCTTCTGAAGCTGACTGTAGGGCCATCCCCATCTTCAGCAGGACTCTGAGAACCTGCCTAAGCAAAAGATCTGAGAAATTTGCCAACAAACAAGTCAAGAGGGAGCAGAGCAGGGTGTGTTACTTTTTAAATTTGCCAGAAAAGTACGAAGCCCCATGTAAGTAGTGTGGACACATTCCAATCTTACGACACTGGTATTGACTCTCCCTCACCCCTGTCACTACCCACGCACAGCTACTGCTCCCTCTTTAATCTAGGTCAGTTGGAAGCACAGTGGGTCCCAAGCCACATATCCTGTCAAATAGATCCAAAATTCTTTGGGAACAGAACTACCTCTATTGATTTTGTGCCAGTCAGGCACCAAACTGTAGTTTAGGTCTTGATTTAATGCTGCCTTAGGGCAAAGACAGGCCAGGATTATCTGGCTGTTCCTTTAAGGGTGCAGAACGTGGACGCTGAAAGAAAGCCAGCTGGAGGCCAGTTCAAAGGAGGTGTCAGAGCAAGCTGTAACACCAGAAGAACAGGAAAAGCACAATACCCAAACTCAGTCCAGTAGCTGCAAAACACACGGCACAACCAGAAGACAGACTGGAAATACTAAAAGGAGGCTTTTCCCATGGAAGCAAGAAAGGAAGAGCTCCAGCAGACAAGGTATGATTATATATGAAGTTTAGAAATCAGAAATCCTGCAATGACAAGGGAAAGTGGAAGGAAAGAAGAAAGCAGTCTGGTGGGAAACTGAGGGGCTGGGTCAGTCTATGTGGTAGAAGAGCTGACAGCTCTGGCATCAGGAATGGATGAAGGAAACAAGAAAGAGAGGATTGCTTTGTTGCAGAACGAGATCAACGCATCCTAAAATCTCTCCAATAGTTCAGAAAAATCTAGATTTATAAAAGACAAATTGACCACATGGGATAACTGAACAACAAATTGAATCCTTCCCCTTTTTAAGTAGCAAGGTAGAGCTCTTGTTGTCAGAGGCTTGTGGTTGTGAATGCAGAAATGAGGGGTTGTCCAGCAGCTGCAGAGCTGGCGGAAGCTCTCATCACTGGGCGAGGTCTGGGGAGTGAGGGGAACACACATCCCACTGCAGGTGGGGTGACACCACCTCCCACCCCCAGGGCAGAGTGGGCTGCCTCTGAGAGCCCTCAGCACACTGCCCTTCCAGCTCAGCACCAGTGACAGGGGGTTTTTCTGCACAGCTGCTTAAATCAAGTGGGAAACTTCTGACTTACCTACCAGCCTAACACAGGCACCTCAAAGAGTACAACTGCAGGTTAGAGGGACATGTCTAGGCAAAAACCCCAAACAGTGCGTGTGCTGGATAGGGATGCAGTGACCTGGGCACACCTGAGGTTCTTCTGTGTGTAGCTGAAACCATGAATCCCTGCACAGGATGGCAAAGCCCTGCCACCCTTGGGCAGCATCAGAGGGGCAGCACAAGCACCCTGCAAGCCCTGTGGAGGCAGCAGCTTTTTGTGTCACAGAGCCTGCTACGGGGAGAGCAAACAGGGCAAGACCTGAAACAGGCTGAAGCACCTAGGCTGGGAAAGGCAAAATATACCCTGGCTGAGTCACAAAGCTAACTTGTACAAATGTTCATCATTACCACTGGTAGAGATGCTCTCCACCCCACTCTTCTCGATGCCTTTCTCAGAATCACAGGAAGCATTCACATGGCATTGGGGTGCTGTATGGCTTTAATGATTACCATGTGAGAGGAGAGTGAGGGGGCGTCATGGCGACTAAGTGAGCATGATCGTGGGCAGGGGCCAAACTGCTCTTGCCAAAGCCATGTTTGCAGCAGACTGATGTTGCAACAACTGGGGAGGAAGGAGGGGCAGAAATGCTTCCTTCCTTGAGTGCTCAGTGTCTCCCAGCCGTGCTGAGGTCGTTTTGCCTTTGCTGGGGTCACCTTGCCATCTAGTGGTTCACACTGCCGAGCTCACACGGAGCTGAATTTCTGCTGGAGCTCCTGTCAAGTCCATGGTTTTGGCCGTTATGCAGCAAGGGAAATAATTCAAATCCCTTTTGATCTGCACCCACTTCTTAGTGCATCAGGCCCTCAGTAAAATGTGCTATTATGGTGTGAAGTTAGAAAAGAAGATGCATAATGTATACCACAGCCTTATGTATATCACATCCTATAAAAAAGGATCCTCTGCCCATCCAATCTGTTTTTGTCTGAAGAGATCTTTCTTCATCTTTTACAAAAAAGTTTGAGGAAAAACACTACTTCATTTTTAAGATTAAAGCTTTTGCCTAAAAAAAGGGTTCTCAGGAGGGAAGTAGCTAAAAGCCAAAAGTAGAGAGATAGAAATCCCACCTGCTAATAAACAACCCCCAAAGGGCCCCTAAAGATAAACTGTACACATTTAGATTCCTGACATTGCCAACATGAATATGGATTTTTACTTACTGTCTGTTTCCTTTGCATGCCCCCATTACACCCATTTTGACTTATCTTTGGGCTCTGTCCAGCAGCATTGCAAATTTTAATTTATTCCATCATCTCACCTAGTGACAAGAACAAAAATAACTGCTCCATTTCATTTTAGTATGGACTATTACCTTCAGTGACCACTTTTATAGATGGAAAATACAATGTCTGTATCCAAACTGGACTTCTGATGCAGATAATTCCAGAGGACAATCTGGCTTGACATCCCTTCTGTATTTATTAGCAACTCACATCTGCTAGGCTCCAGCTAGCAGAGTTACCAGCTCTCCATAACGGGAAAGGCATGCACGTCTAGGAGGCAAAGGAGAAAAAACAGCAATTGTGAACTAGTTCATTGTCATTCAACATGATGCTTGGCTATGATCAGTCATGGTGTTGAGGGAAATCTCTATGCTCAGCTGTCTTCAGCCACTCCTGTCTAGAAAGGCTTCTCCTGTGTTTATCTTGGTCAGTGCAGATTGAATGACAGGGTAGTTTGTCTCCCAGATAAGGATATTCCAATTCATTCTTTATGCACTTTCTACAAAGACAGAGAGCAGTGGACAAATGTAAGGTAAAGCTGTTCACTTGAAGATTATTAATAAAAATGTTTTCCAACCGTCAGTATCTAAAGAGCACCCCTTGGCATTAGAAACCACAAACTAAAAATTAATTACAAGACGTCTTTGCACTTGCATGGGTAGTATTCTCACTCTAACAAACTTTCTCCTCAGCTTTGCTGCAGTGGCTATGGGCAGCTGGAACCAAGGGAAAAGCAATACCTGGGCTTTTCCCACTCTGATCCTGTGCCTCTATGGATTCTTCTACATGATGAAACCATCAGAACCTTTCCTAACACCCTATCTAACAGGACCAGATAAAAATCTGACCACAGATGAGGTATGATTTTACTCTGCAATTTCTTTTAATTGGAGCAGTGAAAACAGAAAGGGAAAACATTGTTTAAACTTCTTAAACAAAGATTAAAAGCAAAAAAAACCAGCACAACTTTAACTAGCTTTGACAGAATACAACTTACAGGAGACAGCATAAATAAATGATCTATTTAATGGATCCAAGATCCATTTGCCTGCCCAACAGTCCCATGCTGATTCTACGTGGTTATATATTTTATGAATTCCTTCAGAGCAAAACCTTCCCTCTACAACACCGTTTAAAATACATGAACTTCCTTTCCCCGACAATAAAAACACTGACATTTCCTCTTCTCTGCTAGGTTACCAACCAG
>WBMZ01001328.1:0-104759 GCA_013400975.1 Atrichornis clamosus | reverse complement strand
TTTCAAACTAAGACAGAGGGACAGATTGGATGTTGTGATAATCAGTTCTGAATTTGTGTGTGGTTTATGTGCACAGTGCCATTGTCATAGGATCCATAGTATCCCCTGGTCTGAAAATATGTGCTCACTCTTCTTCATGTTTCTTAAAGTCAAATGCAGGAGTCACTAGGTTCATTACAGTTGCCTTCTGCTCTGGATTCTACCACAGACCTTGTGACAAAAATAGTAAGAGTGGAAAATGCCCTTTGTTAGTAATGTCTGCCTCCTCAGGCTAGACATAGGCCAAGAGGAAGAGGAGGCACATATTAAATTACAGACCCAGAATATCTCAGCTGAATCATGGGTAATGAATGTCAATTTGCATGAGAAAGAGAACTGTGCTGAAAAGCACTGGACCAGTATTTGCAATCCTGGGTCCAAACAGGGGACTTTAAGTTCAAATTGGGAGTGTATGCATTAGTCCACCAGTAGCTCATCTTCTTGAGTGCACTTGCTATCACCTCACATATATTAAGAGGTTCACTGGTCCTGAACTACTTTCTTATAGATGTCCATGAAGACTGACTTTCATTTCCCTATACCTTTTTTTCTGTTTCATGAGGTTTCCCCCTCACCCCCAATGCTTTGCGAGAAAGAAGTGTCAGGGTCCTGAGTGCACCACTAGGTCTTCATTGCCCTAATCAGCCTCACCAGGAACAACTCCCTCCCCTCCCCAGACATGCCTTCTGCCACTCATACCAGGGACTCAGGCTCTGGCACCTAGTCCGTGTTGGAGCTATGCTGTAGGTCTTGATCTTTGATCATTTTCCCTGCTGTTCCTGAATTATTCTAATTTTCTGGATTGATCTTGGCTTTGACTCACTACCTTGTCTTTGTCTGATGTTGGACTCCTGCTGCTGGAGTTGGACCCTGCTGCAGTTACCATTCCTGCTCTGTTCACCGTGTTTGGGACTGAGGGACTGTGCCCTGCAGGTCGTGTTGATGCACTGTCTGTGGTGTGGTCACCTTCAGAGCACAGAACTGCTTCTTTCTTGGAGATGCTCTGCTCTTTCTTTGTAACTTCTGAGTGTGTGGGCTGCAGGGTGTATTAAGATGTGGTTGTGCATGTGTGCAGAGTATGAGACCCTCCCTGAACTGCTGCAGTACCATGCCACTGCCAGTATGTGAAAAGTGTGAAGTTTCATCTGCACCAGTCAATCTGAAACTTTTCCTGGCCTGTGATAGCTCCTGAGCTGTGCTCCAAATCACTGTAACAATACAGGGGATTCCTGTATTCCTGATTTGTTCACTGCCATAATTCTTATTTGCCAGTCTGGAATCAGTCAGCAAGTGCAAAAGTCTGTTCTTGCTGAGCATCAGCTGTTGCATTTAAGATGACTTTTCACCACATAGTCCCTCATACAG
Organism: Atrichornis clamosus; assembly: GCA_013400975.1. Lineage (NCBI taxonomy): Eukaryota > Metazoa > Chordata > Aves > Passeriformes > Menuridae > Atrichornis > Atrichornis clamosus. The sequence continues at coordinate 103,355 of WBMZ01001328.1, read as the reverse complement.
AGTTCCCTGCATAATTTGCTCAACAATCCTCTTACAGAATAGACATGTTCCTTCAGACTTTAGAGCATTATGTGGATAAAGTCCAGTAGTTACTGTGAGAGTTGCTTGGACATAACTGTCCATAATGTAATGTGGTTTTTGGTTTTCCTTTCACACTTTGTCCTCCTTTCTGTGAGGAAATGCCTGCTATCTTTCAACTTGGTTTTCATTATTTCATAATGAAGTCACAGTATCTCAAGTAATGGGAAGCAGCCATGAAAAGACCAAAAGGATAAAACCTGAATTTTGACATATATAATTAAAAAAAAAATTTCAAATAGTGTGTTGTATCTGTTTTTCAATTGTTAATTCACACCAAGCCCTGCATCATCTCTGTGCATCCTGTTGCTTCTCATTGTGTTGTACTCAACCATTCCTTTTTTCAATGTGTGCTGGTATTTGTAGTAATAATCAGCTCATGCAGTGAAATGCAGAATGATTCTGCTAGCCCCAAAGGAGCAGTCAACTCTTCAAATTTAAGTTTAAGGAGGTTCAGATAAATGTGTCATTTTGCCTCAGAGACACTTGAGAGAGCTTTCAAGGCCATTCTTGAAAAGTGTGAAAACAAAAGCAAATGTGAATGTCATCAGAGAGAGGGGTTTGTTTAAGAAAAATATATCCTTGCCTTCCTCATATTATGCTGACTTTCTCTAAATTTGGATTCTAAGAGTTAATCGACTTGAATTGTATTCAGATTCAAAACTCCTAGCCTTTGTAAAGGGAAAAAAATTTGTCAAACTACCCTTTTAGTGCAAAAATATAGGCTCTGGCTGTGCCAGGGCCAAATATTTAATTTAACATACTGAGACCTATAAAGCCAGAACATTGCGTTTCTCATTTGATGGGAGCTCTGCCAGAGATTCAGGGACATGAAGTTTGTCCCTTGGTTTATCTTTAATGTGTAATAGTTTAGGATGTGTGAAAATGACTGATGGTTTCACAAACCCTGAAGTAGCAGGTTTGATGTCATATACTAATGCATGTTCTTTTACTTAATAAATCTATTGAAGTTTCTTACTGTTTCCTTGAAACCTGATTGTAAGGAGCAGATTTCTTACCTTCCTTGCTGTTACATTGGGTTAGATGAGCTCTTCTGTGTGTGGTTTATCCACACCTTCAAATGCTAAACAGAGCTCAGTGGTGATATATTCAGGCAATGTGTTCTCTTAGAAATGGGATCACAAAATTCCTTTTCACTCATGTCGCCTGCCATAATTTGCAGAGTCACAAAGATGAAAAGACAAAGTAGTCTATAAAATTACCTTATTGCGGCAGTTTATAAGGACTGAAATGTGGTCTCATTAGATTTGTCACAGAGAGTTTCTTTCCCATTTCCAGCTTTGATAAAACAGTCAAGTTTATTACAAATGGCACTTCTGTGTTTTTGCTAAGATTCCTCACTTTCTGCACTTTTTTGCTTTCTGCTATATCACATATCTGCCATATGTGAAATATATTGTGCCCCATTGAGCCCACCAGTTTGGAAATAGGATATGAAATTCTTCAGACTCTCAGTTGTGTCTCTGAATCAATTTTTGTAACCAAATGTCGGTACATGGCAGCCTTTCAGTGACCTATATGAAAGAGGTGGCTTAAATCAGAACCACAACCAGTTGGCTGCTATCAGTATCACAACAACCATTAAAATGCCATTTAACAGAAAGCCCAGCTGAGAACTAAATGCCAAACAAAAAGGTCAGCTTCTGCTTCATTCCTTATACTCTTTATAAGCAAAATGCCAGTTGCAATGAAAGGTCTCAGAGCCATTCCCAGCCTTGTGTTTCTTTGAGGTAAGAGGGGCTGCTAATGAAGCATATTTCATTGGTTCTACATCAGTCAGAAAATGGTTAAAAAGCAGTTTGGTTTTGCATGGATGTACTGTTGAATCTAGATCTGTAAACAGGTTTTTACAGCTTCTGAAGCCTTCAAGTACTTAAATCTGTGACAAGATGCATTAAATTTTTACTGGTAGTTTAGGGGTGCTTTAAGGAGAGCAATACAGTTTGCTGTTGGATCAAGGCTGGCATGACCAGTAGTCTAGTGAGAAGAAATTTTGTATTACTGATGCTTAGAAACAAGACAGAGAAGGAGGTTGCCTGTTTCAAGGGTCTTTTTTTTCAGAGCAGTGAAGGATGAGTGTGTCATATCAGCAACAGGAGTATGGGAGAGCTTCACAAGTTTGTTCAATGCTGTAGAGGTGAATTTGTTATTTCCATGGTAGATGATTATTCCCAGTGAGTGACAATGTTCACTGAAGAGTGCTGTTGTCCTTCATACTGGTTTACATGGCAGCTTTTGTTAACTTTCTTGTTTAGCATAGTAAGCTTTCTTTAATAATCCTTAAACACTGCTAAGATTTGTCAAAGGAGACTGGTAGTAAATAATGCTGAATTACTAGTAGAAGTATGTAAAAATGAAATTGGAAACTCATTAGAAGATTTTGAAGAATTTGTATTCAGTTTTTAAAGGAAAAGTCAAACCTTAAAAATTAGTCACATTTCTGGGTCATAGTTAATGGCAAAATGCAAGGAAACTTGTGGAGAAGTTATCGCTTGAGACATTTCTAGTCTCATACAGAATAGTTAAGAAGTGAAGAATTCACGTTAGTGACTAAACCTTCATTTGTTCTTCCCCAGCCTAAATCAAGAATTTTACTGAATTCTTCTCTTCATAAACCTTGGTCTCCCTCCCAAGTCCATTAGCAAATAAATGCACAACTAGCTTGCCCTGGACTGAGTGCAAACCATTCTGTGCTGGTTTAAGGAATATATAGAGTTCCTGGAAAGAAAAGACATATATTTTTTTCCCTTGTGTTTGTTCATTAGGAGAAGAAAGACACTGTTATTGCACATATACCAGCAACGCCAGGCCTGGGGACGTGTCAGCTTCACTGGTTTACTTGGATAAAGGTTGGGAAGGGATTCTGCAAGAATCATCTACCCTGTTTAGTAATACAGGCTGCAGTCTCATGAGAGTACCTTGCTAGGCACGTACTTGCATGTTCATTGTTTCCCTCACAAGAAAGGCCTTGAACATGGGAAAGAGGAAGTGGATGACTACTTGCTTTTCTGGAATCGGGAGAAATTTTTTTCTAATGGCCAAACTGGATGTAGGAACACATTGCTAACCAGCTCCAGCCTCACAAACTAGTGCTTGCTCAGTTTCCTGAGGTTTTCAAATGCTAACTTCAGTCATACTGTTTTCGATTACAGACTGTACATGTGCAAATAGAATGTGCAGTGGATAAAACATATACTTCTAATATGAATTACATGCCTTGACTAGATAATGCCATTGAATCAGTGACAGTAGAGGGGAAAATGAACAAAGAAGCTTGGCAAAGCAAATGCTACATCTGCAGCAGTACGGCTTTTCTGTCTTGCTTATCAATGAATGGCATGTGCCTTACTCCTTGTACATTGATGCTAAAAATACACTTTGTCTCTCTTAACTTGCTCTTAAACGCTGTAATCATTCATTGGAACTCACAGGTGAGAATTATTTCTTAAGAAGCCAATTTTGCATGCTGAGTAGTTCAAGTACTCTGGATCTTTCTGGTAGTGTTCATTCCTTTAAGGTAGACTCTCTTTCACTGGAGTCAAGGTAGAGGAAGCTTGCATGGTGAATTTTAAGGAGGGGAATGAACAAGAGGAGGCAGTGTAGTAAGACAGCTTCCCTGCTGTGAACCTCAGATAACCATGCTTGGAACAAGACGTGCCCAATTTCTACGCTTTGTTTTTGATGCCCTGTTTTCTCTCTTCACATGCCACTTATAAGTGCTGCATTTCTTCCTTAAAAACTGATGCAGCTACAGTTTGCACTAATCCTCTGCCTGGGATATTAAACTGCCTGGACTTTTTATTTTTGTGTAGAGTAGTTTGATTACTGAAATTCCATTATTGTCAAAACGTCTCAGCATGATGCGAACCTGTGTTATCCCCTTGTCTCCTAATGTATGTAACAACCTTTATTAGTGTTGTAATGTCTTTGGTTCCTGTCTCAAATGTAATGTAATTGCCTGCCAGATGCTTGATAGGGCAGCAGAATGTCTTGGTATGTTCTCTAGGTGCTGCTGTCTTTATTAAATTGAAAGTCCTTTCTGGTTGTTCAGAAATGATCAGAGTTCTCTTTTGTATTATTGTTTCCCCCTGCTGCTTGCAGGCACCTGACTTTTGTTGCTGACAAATCTCTCTTCCCTTTCTTCATTTATAATCTTTCCACAGTGCCTTCATTTCATTTTATCCTTCTTCTTTTCTGCATTCCTGTCCTGCAATGTGTACTAAATGGATATACTACAAAATCCTTAGTACTCTGTGGAAAAGTCTGAGCAGCTTCATCTTTTGTTTTTAGTGCTTAGTTTTTGTTTTGATTTAACTTGTTTTTAAAATCTAGTTAATGGAACTCCATCTACCAAAATTCTTTATTCCTTTTAAAATATTTCTTTTATGTTTGTATGTCATTTTACACCTGCTTGAATCTTACTGCTGTATAACGTCATTTAGAGTATTTACTAGGACTGGATTTCTCTTCTATCTTTATTTTTTCCTTTCACTATTTCAGCAGCAGTGATCACTGCCGCATATAGCTGTCTAGGCCTGCGGACTACCTTCGTTTCTTACAAAATTTTTGTTCTGAGAGGTGGCTGTGACACGTGGTGGTGTGTGGGTCCTGTATGCCTCGATTATGACCACACATTCACATTACCATAGCTGTCTTCCAGATTACCAGTAGCATTCTCACTGTGTTCCATCAGACCTCTGAGTGGGAAATCACACCTTGTCCTGCAGTTGGGGCTTAGGAACATAAGAACTGGCATTTGGAGAGTCATTGTTCTCTCCTATAATTTGTATTGTATTTTGCCTCATGATGTGATCAATCATCCTCATGTGTTTTCAAAGTCTGTGCAAATTGCTCTATCTTCAGACAAATCAAACCATTTTCCATTGTTTGAAAAAACTGGCAGGACTCAAATTCAAAAAAACCATGATATTTGCCCAATGGAAGAAATACAAATTAAGGAAAACAACTGAACATGCTTGGGAAACTACAACGCTTGCAGAGCATGCTCAAATAAGGGTTCAACACTCTGCATGCACACAACAGGCATTCCGGAGCAACAACACCTTTCCTGTTCCCTTAAACCTGCTTAATCCTTCTGGCTAAGGGATTTAGGACAAGCCAATGCAGAGGTATCAACGGTGCCTTTAACAGTGCTCTCACCGCTGCTTCCTGCAAGGGACAGGGCTTTCAAAGAGACAGGCTACTGTCAAATCTAGCAGGGCTGTTTTATCATGGCACACCACATTCATGGCTCTTTTTGACGATGAGACTGAGCTTGGCATTCAAGGAGGGTAGAGAGTGGGCGGGTAGTTCCTTGCACAGATCGTTGCTATGTGGCTTTGGGACAATTGCTTTCAGAAGCATGAAAGCCCTTGCCATCACTCTGCTTTCTGATGTATAGCAGCTCTCTGCATTTCTGAGCACAATGCTATTATTTCACAAGAAACCCCAATCATCCTCCCTTTGCCTCCCCAGCCTGGACTAAACGTGAACAGAAAATCAGTGCTGCTTTTCTATCTAACTTGTTTGGTATTGGGAGCTGCTAAAGGTACTGCAGAGGCAGATTGGGTGGGGTGAAGTAGCACCCTGGGCTGTATCCTTGCAAGTGGTTTTTTGGGGACACAAAAACGGGGAGGCCATATCAATGCTGGTGGCCCACTCCTGGAGATGGTTTATGGGATCAGATGAGAAAACAGACACAATAAATCCAGTGGAGGTGCAGTTTCAGCACAGTGCTCCCAACAAATGGGCACATATTTTGCCACCTTCAAGTGTTCAAATTTGTTGCATCTCTGTTATTCTGCCTTCTCTCTTTTTATTTTTTTCCCTCAAATGTGAGTGAGTATTGATCACCATTTATCTCAGGTAACAGTTAACAGGACACTGACACCATATAACTGTAATTTCTAAGGAAATCTTCCCAGTCTTCAACCACATTTTGTGAGTAATCGTATTTCATTTGTTTGTCAAATTACAACATTTTTGATTTTCTGCTGGGAGAAAGAACTAGGTGACAACATACGGGGAGAATTTTAAAAAAATAAAAGCAGAGGAGAAGGGGAGTAAAATAAATATTAGTTGAGGGGTATGGCAGTAAAATATAGACCAGGTAAGAGCTAGGCAAAGTTGTAAAATGTGTCTTCATCTTCAGGAGTAGCTAATAGATCAGTTGCAGTAGTCAGTAAAGTAATGGCAGTTGGTGTCAGACGGAAACACTGAACTAGGTCCTTCGCAAAATGCACCAGATTGTCACGGGATCTTTTAAGGGTTCAGGAGTGTTTCAAAGCTAGATGGGTGCTGTGCAACCCTGAGGAGAAACTTGCAGTAGTTTAGCCTATGGTTGATGCACAGCTCTGTGAACCCATTACATGATGAAGCACATGTGGAGCACAGATGTTCATCTGGTTTCCTTTGACAGCAATTTAGCATGCAAGCACCAAAATGACCCAGAAACTGAGATCAGTGACAGGCAAATGGCCACAGATGGTAGGAAGGTGGCAGAGCTGAATCAAAGCTATGCCTGACCTGAAGCTGAAGCACTAATATAGGTGCATTTTAAGAAAGCATGCAGATTTCGGAGTACTTTGAAGAACAGGTTTCAAATAGAAAAAGGCTTCACAACTTACCCATGACAGGTGCTCCAGTATCCCCTTTCTAGCTACTGAGATTGTCACTATTTTAATGACTAAAGCTGAAAATATCAGATTACTGTCTTCCTGTCCTCTCCTGCTTTTTTGTGGTATTCATTATACTTCATTTTTATAGCACTCCAGACTGCAAACCCTAGTCTGAGACGTCTTTGTCCTGACCAAATGCAGGGGAGGGGAAGCACAAAATTTGATGTCTGATCCGCAGCATGAGAGCACAATGGTAATCTCAGTCCTGCTGGTTTGTGGCATATTCAGCTGAATTGATACAGACTCCCTCTGATTTATCACCAAAGTAGCAATGAAAATTCAGCTGCAAACATATACTTTGAATTTCTCTCTGGATATTACAAGACTACTTCTGCAGTAGTTGCTTTCACACCAAATTAAAGTAACTTTGTGAAGACTAGTTTAACAAGTGAGGCTTTTAAAGTGGTTTTTCATTAATATCTGCTTGAAATCAGCCACTCTTGTTCATTTCTTCTCTGGGAAGAGATGGCCAAGTGTCCAGACCTGCCACAGCTCACACGAGGCTTTATTTCTTGTACTTCTGGCCCTTTCCTCAGGTTCAGTGAGATGCTGAACCATGTGCACAGCTTCTTTTTCTCTGGAAACCTATAGACTTTTTGCAGCTGATGGGAAAAGCTGTCCTGCTATGGCTGTGGGACTTTCCTATGACAGCTGGGGTCATCTTTTACAGCTAAGGAATAATGGAAAGGCATAATGTAGTCTTTCCATCAAGTAATATCACTCACGCGCATGCTTTCTGCAGAAGTTCACCTCTGTAGCGTGACTTGATCTATGTGTTTCATATATTGGCAGACTTAGCACAAAGAATCTATGAATTTTGATATCTATTTGATCATTTCTGGTTGTTTTATTTGAAAATTTGCTTTCAGATATAGAATAATATAGAAATCTTCATTAGAAAGCTTCCTTATCTAGAAATGGACAGAGGGGGAAAATAGGAGAAAAGTGTCTTGGGAACAAGTAAATCCATGTGTTCAGGGTTGTAAATTGTCTAATTTTTTAAAAAGAGATTTAAATTTTTAATATGTACTCCAATACTGTGGAAGAGGATATGTTAAAAACCAGAAAGTATTCTCTCATATATACACAGAATATTATACAATTATAACTCCGCCTAGGTTATGTTTCTGCAACAAGTTTGAAACAATAGGCAAAGCCATCTCCCCATCCCTATCCCAGCAATCTCTCATGCCAGAAACTTCTAGAACTCATAGGCTTTTAAAAGCTATGTTCTCCTGTGGTATGATCAGTCAGTTGAGTTGTATGTTTATTTTGAGAATATACAGTAGGGCTGTGTTTACATTAGAATCACCAGGGAAGTTTCCCAGGAATATTGGTGAGAGTCTTTAATTTTTCTTTGTTGATAGTTCACATAATATGATCATGTGAAACCATTGAGAATTAGAACTTTTGTCTGGACAGCTTGCACAGTTCCAATTACTGTTAGCAGAATACTTTGTTTTTATTTAAAGCATTTTCTCTCTTCCTTTTTAAAATTCCAGAATCAGCTGTGGTTTTCTTCATGTTCAACCACAATTTGAGTTAAAGGATTCCAGTAATGATTGTCCTAGTTATGTTGGCTATGTCTCTTCTCACTGCATTTAGAAAACCCTGGAGACATCTCTGTTGTGGTTCCTCCTAGGCAGAGATACAGACAAAAACCCTAGGAGATGTTCTATTGATGATTGTCCATTCATTATAAGGATGTATATAGCCAACTCTTTCAGAAGTAGGTCTTTAAATTAGATGAGGTGAAACCTTAAACGGGGGATTAATCCTTCAGAGGATCTTGTTGCTGATCTAGAAGACAGTATTGCATTGTACAGGTAGGTTGATTTGATTTGTCTCCTTTTTCACTGGCTTATTGCACAACCAGAGGAGACTCACATTACTCTGTTTACTTCTATTTCCCTAGAATTTCTTCCCATTTTTCTTTAGGCTTTAATATCCTCAGGGTTGGGATTGTTTCTGGGATTGTACAGCAGTCAGCATACCTAGGTCTTGTCTTCTATTTGGCCCTCTAGTGACCTACATTATCATCAGAGCAATCTGGGCAGAGTGTTCCTTACAAGCGTATTTTTCTCAGCAAGCATCTCTAGTCTTGTAACTTCTCTAGCAAAGACTGCTTGCTGGAGATCCTAAAGCCTTTTACCACCTACTACCTCCTCATCTGATGCAGTCTGTCGAGGAATTCGCTCAGTGCAGGTAGCTCAGTTTGCAGCTGCAGTGTGAGCTGCAGGTTGAGCTCTGGGTGGGGGCAGCCCGAGGCAAGGGGCCATGAGCTGGTGCTGACCCTGTGCATAACAAAGGACCCGAGGGCCTGTGGCCCAGCCAGGTGACCAGACACTCCTTGGAGCTGATGACCGCAGACTTTGGCTTGCATAGACTGTGAGGTTATAAAAAGCCAGGGTTACCTTCATTTGGGGTCCCTCCTTGGAGGAACCTAGCTTGAGCTGTTATTTTGTTGTTGCACCATGATTAAATTATTTTAAGGATTCAGATATCTGAGACTGTGCTCTGGTAAACCTAAGGTCGAGCTGGTAAGGAAAGCTAGTCTGACTGTGTGGGTGTGGGGTGTTGGAGCTGTGAAGGGGCCTCGTTCCCAGCTCAGGTGGCATGAGTGTGACTGCCAGAGAGGCTCCTGGATGGCCAGGCAGGGAGGTTTCCTGAACACAGTCTGCCCTCCAACCCCTTCTCTTGCTACAGGCAATCTGGGGTTTCTCTTGGCCTCTCTTCGCCTCATAGGAGAAAACAGTGTTTCCTGAGTTTCAGGATAGCCACCTTTAAAAAACTAGCTGTGAAACCATTATCAAATTCCTGCTCAAATGGTATTGCTTCCCATAAGGGACAAACTCCCAAACCAGTTAAATAAGTACGTGATTTGTGAAGGGACTCTGTTTCAGCAAATTATTTATGAAAGCATTAATAAAGCCCAGCTAACATCTTCACTCTGGCTTATAACTTGCTTTCTGACTGCATAATAATGTACATTTTTCTTTCAACAAATCAAACATCCCTGGTTCTTTCCCCTTAGGTTGCATTTTCTTTAATAATGCTTTCAGACGTCAGCTGAGCCAAGTTTTCAGGTAGGTACAATGACACAGTGGTGTACTACGGTAAATTCCCCAAGCTTGCACTCTGTGTCTTCAGTACATTGGATGCAATGAACCTTGGGGGCCTTTATTTTTATGACAGCAATAAATTCACCTAGTGAAATGAAGACTTATTTTACAACTCTTCCTTTTGATGATAGCAGCACTGTATAGTGCAAAGCCAGTGAAACTAGACATGCTTAAATAGTATAAAGTTTGAAAAAGAAGAAAAAAAATACTATGATTTCTGTGGAAGAAAACCTGAGCTATTCAGCTGTCCAAAAGCATCAGAGGAAAAGGTGGGTTTTACCATATGACCACTCTTTGGACTCTGAATCTGTCAAAGGAGAGTAGCAAAGGACGGTACTCAAAGCCCCCAGAAGCTAACAGTGTATCTTGTATGAGCTCCAGTATAGCATTAGGGTTCATTTGAGCACTCTCTGTCAGGATCAAGGCCTGTGATTAAAGAAAATGACAAATAAGCAAAAGTGTCTCCCAGCCTGCTTAGCACAATGTGACATGCAGAGATGAGACCTGGGGTCAGGTTTGCTGTCAGAACTCTTTTGTTAGTTATCCCTTATGGAATTTCTTTGGGCCAGGGCAGATCAAATCTAAACCACTTTATTGGCTTAGGAATTTATAGGAATTTCATTTTGTGCTCTCTTTTAAGCCATAGAGTTAGGCTTCAACCAGCAGAATTTAAAAGAAAATAAAAAAAATTAATTCTCTTGTAGTGGAGAATTCTCTTTTTGGTAGAGAAAAATACTCTAATAAGAAACATTTCCGTGCTGATTATTAGTTGAACATATTTTTTGACAATGAGGTTATATGCCATGCAAATAGTGAACCTGTGTGTGAATGTCACCTTTCCCCAATTATGTGACTTTCAGTTTCCTGCTGAAAAAAATAGAAAATACGGAAAACAGCAGAGATTAACTAATGGCCGCTTTTAAAGCTCATGGACACAGTCAGTTCATTTTCAGAAATCTAAGAACCAAAAGTAATGGCGTTTCAGTCAGAGTTTCTGTTACAGGAAGGATTTCCTCACACATTTTTTCATCATAAATAATGATTTGAAATATTCTTGCAAATTGTCTAAATTATACCTAGCAGACTGCAAGGGAACGTGGGCCCCTCTTGCTCTAGGCCTATGGATGTTAAATATCAGAAGAACCCTTCAGATTCCAGAATCTTTTGTTTCACTAAATGCATTTAAAGGATTTATTGAAAGAGCAGATGGGGTCTGGAAAAGGCAGGCACCTTACATTACTGGATGCTATACTGACCTAAGCTTATTTCTCTGTAGCTTTGACTCTTAGAAAAGATACTTAATTCTTTTGTCCTTCACTCTCTGCCTACAGTCAGGTTTGATTTATGTAATGAATGCATGGTACAATATGAATGTGTTAGCAGTGTTTACAATTGAAGAATTACTCCTAAAACTGCAAACTCTGCTTTTTCAGGTCTGTGGAGAAAGAACATAATTGTGGATGTAAAGAAGGTGTTTATACAGGCTTTAACTTGGAATACATCTGTAACTGAGGTACCAGGACACATACTGTCTTGTATCATTGGCATGTTGCAAGAATACTGGTTTTAAAGGATTAATTCCCTAGTTTAAACACTGCAGAAGATAAATCTTTACCGTAATAAGGTTGAAGAGCTGGCAAATTCATCATGGAAAGAGCCTGAAAAGATAGGTCTGTTTAGCCTACCCAAAAATAGACTGAGAAGAGACTTGATTACAAGACATCAGTACTTTCAAAAGTCAAAATTACTAAATAATAATGCCCTCTTTAATCTATCAGGGAAAAACATGAAGAAAACTAATTGCTGATTTTTTCATCCAAAGAAATTAAAATTAAGAGTCAGTGCCTCATTTCTAAGAGTGAGATTGATTAACCACTGGAATAAATATTAAGGGATGTGGAGTCCTTATTTCTTAAAGCCTCCAAATGAAGACAGAACAATGAAAAACATATTTTTAGAAGATGTATTTTAATAAAAAGAAAAAAATTGCCAGCTCAATACACAAGTGATGATAATATTTAAGGGCATGTATTACACAGAGGATCAGACAAGGGCATCTGATAGTCCTTTCTGGTGTTAAACTTCTGAGTGAAAGCAGACCAAGGGAGAGATCTGATTCTCAGTATCTTCAAACACTGAATGAATTGTTAACATTTATCACCCTGCCTGTGATTTCAACTTTATGCCTGTGCAACAAAAAACGTGGAATCTAGAACATTCAAACTGCAGTTGCATTATATGGATAGCAGGCAAAGTTTTATCATCTAACACTAGACTGCTTTTGTACCTTGGAAAAAATATGTCTGCTCTGGCAAACACTGAATCTCATCAGCTTTATGCAAAAAAGAACAAGGAAGAAGAAAATATACACACATAACTGCACTCCCTATCTGACAAGAAATATATTTGTGTCTTACTCAAAGAAACAAAGCTGCCTGCATATTCATGAGGTAGATACATTCAGGCCCCTATAGACATAGAATTTGATTAACCTGCAGTTTGGGCATCACTTGATGGAAATTAATATTCCCTAGAAATTAAATGTTATAAACCATTATCTGAAGACCCTGCACTTTCATATGAATTATTGAGTGAATGTACAGGTGGACAGGTCATGTAGGGAAAGGAATTGTTTGAAGTTGTCCAAGAGTGTGTAAAGGAGAGGACATAGCATTTATGGTACTGGGCATTGAAAGATTAGACAAAGGGAAGTTTTAGCAAGTTGTAGCCTTGCAAGGCTGCTCATGGGATGGTAGAACAACAGCAACATCACTGATGGATCAGTTATACCTGAGCTGGACTTCGGTAAAATTCAGCACAATGTTACAGGATGAATTCCTTGCAAAAGGTCTGCTCTAATCATATACAGTAGGCAATTTTTATGAGAGGATACTGATGGGTTTGTAGCAATGAATCATAAATAGAGCTGATGCAAGAATGTGAAGAATGGAGGGATGATCAGCAGAAGTGAGGCACCAGTTTGTACTAGGACTGAATTTCCAGAAAATCACACATTTATGTGTGAGCTGAACTCTGTGTCTAGTACCTGGAAATCTGTGGGTAAGTACATGCTTAAAAAACAGGGATAGACTTATGCATGTGTTTTAAATACTGAGAAAAGCCTTAGTCTGACAAGTAAAAGACTTAAGTGATGGCATATGTCCTTTACAAAGCAAACCTTACATAAAACTTGAGCTCCCTTGGAAATTAAAACAATGCCAGTTACATTGCTTGTACTTTGTTTATTGAGTTTCATCATTTTCTGGGGTGATGCAGTGAATTTTGTCAATGTTGATGACTAATGAGGGATATAAATAGTTTTAGAGGAGACTTATCAGTTCTATAGCAGTATCCTTTTCTTTTGTGATTGATCTTCTTAGTCCTCAGATATTTGTGTGAGTGGTTGAATTTCAAGAACTCAGGTGAATATTGCCTTGTTTTGTTTTTCATTCTGGTCACAGTGACATTTTGCTAAAGTTTTTGATGGTGTAAGGAGCTCTATAAGAACTCTGAAGATGAGAAAAGGTGTGCCCTTATATTTTTGTGACTGTTTAACTCAAGATACTATCACCATGTTAGACTAGTTTTAATTTAATGTAGCTCTGTTTATTTGCACTGAAATGTTTCTGGCTCCAAAAAAGGAACTGTCTCAAATGTGCTGGTACAAATACATATTTCTTTTCATGGCCTGATCTAAAGTGCATTTGAAAGAAAATGTCATAGCAGGTAGCACTATGTCTTTTAAAATTCATGGGTTAGGTCAGAGGGAGAGTTTTGTCTTCTATTCAATTTTTTAAGGTTTTTCCAATAAGGTCCCTTTCATCTGGGATTAGTACAAGAGGGCTGAGGGGAATCTGGCAGAAAGCTGGAAACTATTCCTCTAGTGATTTGAGATGTATTTCTAGAAGCAAGTAAAAATACCACAAAGGGGAATGTACCCCACTGTTAGAGATGCTGTGAAAAGTGTGACAAAGGGAGCACCATCCAAGGCAAGTAGGTGGCAGGTGACTGTTCAGCATGATTTTAAAAATTGGTTTAATAGAGGCAAGATATACAAAACCAAAAAATTAACAGCTCAACTAATTGGAGACTTACTCAGCATGCAGCATCTCTGCAGAATAGGATTTAATTCTCTGTGTTTACAGAGAGCCCAAAATTCTGGTCTTAAATTGATCAGAACACATTAATGTCTTAACACGTTCAAAATGTATAGCTGCCTGAGATGAAATTTCCAGTGCATAGGGTAAAATAATTTTAATCCTCTATAAACAAAACAGAACAAAAGCTAGTAAGATTATTCCTTTCCTCTCTCTTTCTCTCCCCCTCTCTTTTTTTCTTACTAAGCAGGGAGCACACAATGAATAACAAGAAGTGTTTAAACCATGCATATTGTTTTCTGTGTTGTTTCAAGCTTCAATTTTGTGGATGCATATGGCGTGAAAGTCAGCAAGTGCAACTGGATGTTTGTTCCCTGAGATTTTGACCATGCTATGTTAGAAGGCGTTGTATTCGTATGTACACTGTGGCTTCGAGATTGCAACCTTTCAAGCAAGAGGGCAGGCTAATGAACTGCTTTTCAGCCACAGTTCTGCCTTGAGTAGTTATTAATCTGCTGTGCATTCCTGGCCCCGTGCTGGCTCTGCATATGTGTTACTGCAGCCCTTCTGTGAACTGGATTGTAAAACTGGTCCACTTGCAAAACAGTAACACTAGTAAGAGTAACATAATTATTTCCAACTGGGTTATCTATCAGCTGGACTAGACTCCTGCTCTGTTTTGCAACCTGATTACATAAATGTTTTTACCACCATTACCTGAAGAATAATTCATGGACAAGGAGAAAAGCAGAGGGTACTGAAGTCAGCTTAAACAACACTGCTATTTGGATGGCAAACCCAATCTAGAAAAGGAAACCTGCTGTTACTAGTAATCCTTTGTGAAGGTATATATCTGTCTACTGGAAAACATTTAGTTTTAAACTAAAATATCTGGTATTAAAAAAAAAGGAAAACTTTTTGCTGAGTGCTGAGGAAGCTTCCTGCTAATACTGCTATATAGTGTTTATAGCAGATGGCTGGCAGCTGAGCTGTGATGGAGCATCGCTCACGGTAGCAATGTTGGCCAGCATTTGCAGATTCAAGGGGGAGTGACAGGTCTGTACAGCAATGTCTTCTCATCACAGTCATTGCTGTTGGCAAACTTGCTAACCTTTCCAGCTGAGGGCACCTGCTGTAACAGAACAGGTCTTAGCCATCAACCATTTCAGACAGTAAGTTCCTAATGCTGAATGTGCCACCTCAGTCACTCCTAGCAAAACTGTAGTTCACCCTGTTAATAGATGTTCCAGTGGAGCAAAGGTAAATGTGTTGGAAATAACATACGGGTATGACAGCAGAGGGTGATCAGTCAGTTGTGAGTGGTGGAAGTCTTCATAGAACATGATATTCCTGATTCATTGATTCAGTGCTGTTCCTATTCCACATGGCTTAATGGGAATACAGAACCATCACTCTGGAAATTTGGTCTTGCATGCAGACTTGCTGCACAACTTGCAATAGGAATCAGATCTTTAAAACACAGCTGATGTTGCAGGGACTTGTGCCACAGACAGTTTGGCAAAAGGCTCTGTTATAAGGGGATAATTAGCAACTTTGTTCTGAATCTACCTCCACTCCCCTCCCCTCCTCACCTCAGCCATATCCCTTTAGTTCTTTTTTTTTCCATTTAAACTTGAAGATTAAGCAATTACATGCTTACCAGATGGTCCAGCTTAACAAGAAATGCTACTGAAGGCTGTGGTAAAACCCCAAGCTTTGGTAATATTGCAAATCTTAATTTCTCATAAAATGACATGTTTGGCTTAGGCTTTTCAAATAAACCTCGAAGTAGCAGGATAAGATGAGGACCAGAAGGAAGTGTAGCATTACATTAGTACACACAAAATGAATTGAACATGCTTGGACTGTTGGAACCTTGCAACCAAACCCTGCATGGTTGAGAAAATTTTCACAGCCTGGAAATATCCAACCTTTGTGTGGCAGTTTTGCACAGTTGCAAAAGCAGCAGGCTCCATGTCCATGGAGGAGGGGATCAGGTTATATTGTATCGGAACTGTGATATACAGCCTATATTAATTTTCTCATTTTATTTGTATGAATAATTAATGCTTTAATTTTCATATATTCACATTAGTAAATTAGAATTCCTTTTTCCAATATAATAATTTCCAGCAAAATAAGTATTCTGCAGGGATTTGCATAGCATTAATTTCCTACTTGTGTTGTTATAAATATTTAGAAATTTTGTGTAGGTGGATTTCCATATGGTTAAAGATGTCACCTAAACATCTCAGTAGAATTATTTTCTAGTAATTCTTTGAATCTTTTGTTATACCATTAGCTTTGCTTCTCTTAGAGAATTGCAGTGATAGCTTAACTGTAAAAATAGTAAAACCTGTTAAAACGGCAGTCCTTGTTAGATGGCATTAATAATGCTACAGCTTGCATTTGGTATTAGTGCTGGCAACTTTCATTTGAACATCTCAGAGCACTTAAGGAATGTCAGCTGATGCAGGCTACCCACTTTCACAGAAAAATTTTTTCTGTTTATGTCAATTCTCATCTTGAGTTTTGAACTAGCTTTCTTTTTGCAATTGAAGCATGGGAATTAAATGATTTAGCCTAAGGAACAGAACCCAGAATATAACACAGGACTCTTGATTTGACACAGGGAACAAAAGGTCTTTAATGCCTCCTCTGATGTGAAATATTGCAGTGCAGAACAGGAGGAACAAAAGGTCTTTAATGCCTCCTCTGATGTGAAATATTGCAGTGCAGAACAGGAGTTTGGATGGTCACAGGAGGTCAGATTGTTATCCCATGAAAGGGGAAATGCTTTTATTTTACAGATTTCTCAAACACAAATAGAAGATCCAACTGAAACCTTAAACCTAACACTGCTTTTCCCTTTCTGTAGGAGGTACAGTAACATTTCTAGCAGCTCTGCAGTTTGATTGTGTTTTAAGAATTAAAAAATGTCATATTCATAGGTCATTCAATGCTAATGCAGTACAGTCAGCTACTGTATATATTCTAGTGTTTAATCTAGGCTAGTTTTGAATATCACAAAGGAAGCAATCATATAAATAAACCCATATTAATAGAATAATTGGGTGACATTTAAAGCAGTGACCTTCAAAAGGTGTTTAATGATTTGCCAGGATTAGTTTTGCTTGCGCTTGGAGTAGGAATTGCAGATCAGGATTCCTGGCTTCTTTCATGGCTTAGGCACTGGTACCTCACTGCCTGCCAACTTGTGACTGTGCCCATTGTACATTTTCACATATACGTCTGTGTATACCTGGGGGCTGAGTTGCTGGTGCTGTTTGCTAAATGACTGCAGACATATAGTCCTTTTAACATACCAAATATTCATCTTATTTGAGGTTATGTGAGGCAAAACCACAAAGAAATGTCACCATTAAAATCTTAGGAAAATTCTAGATGAAAACCCAGTAGTTTTAGCTTGCCTAAAACATTTTGAAAGTATTTGTGATATTAATAATTTATTAATAATTATAGATCATTTTAGGGAGTTTTTAATCTAATCATATATAATTGAAAAGAATGAGTTTGTTCCTAATGAAGTGAATAGCTGAAATGCTCATTAACTGGTTGGAGCAAAGTCATATCAATTTGAGGTGAAATAGTGGTGATAGTAGTTTCAAGGGGCTTTTCATTTATTCTGAATCTGACCTGACTTAATTACACTGGAATAAACACATGCACATGTTTGCATTCTCATTTACTCCAGAAAAAGAGGAAAAAGTCATTGAGATTCTCTATGACTCCTTATTTGTGAGATCAAACATTTTCGGTTAGAGCAATGACTAAAATGTCAACACAGTTTTTTTCTTCTTGGGTGCTGTTGTCTTTTCCTTAAATGGTTTCACTCTCTTAACACAATGACATCATCTAGACTAAAGAGAATATTGTATGCATTACAATTTTTGTAAAAATTCATAAACTCCATAATGTTTTCCATAGTTCTAGAATATATCTACATGTGTGTGTGAATATGTAATGATTGCAGATAAGTGGCCTGCACAAAACATTTTTAAAAAATCAATATGTACAGTATAACAGAATTATTACAGGTTTAAATCTCTGATTCTTCAGTGAATACAACTGCAACCTGCCATTGTGGTACTACATAGTTTATGACCTAATTTAATGTGCTTTAATATTCTTTGTTCTTCTAAGTTTGTTTACTGCCCTGAGTAAAATTATATGATCCATAGAAAAGATTAGGGAACAGAAATCTCAATAATGGAAGTTTTGTGTATGTGCTATCTGAAGACATTATGATAGGGCTGAGATGATTTGAGGGAGCCTATGAGCCTCTTATAAATTGTGGTAGATTTTGTGCAGTCATTCATAAAAATATATCATGGAGTTTTTCTGTAAGGATACAAAATCGTACTCTGATGGAGAGTTCAGAACATCTCTGCCAGTCAGAGACAAAAAGTCATGTTAACTCAGTGAATAAAAAATAAGCATACTGGAGAGGCAGATAGAAAATTGCCAGAAATGACATAAGGAAACATCTAAGCATGGAGAGATAATTATGAAGGTTGGGCAAGAAGTCAGACCAGGTTACTCACAGAATCATCATAGAATCATATGGCTTGGGTTGGAAGGGACCTTAAATATCCTATAGTTCCAATTGCTCTGCTGTGGACAGGGACACCTTCCACTAGACTGGGTTGCTTAGAGTCCCATCCAACCTGGCCTTGAACGTTTTCAGGAATGAGGCATCCACAACTTCTCTGGGTTACCTATTCCCTTGCCTCACCACTCACAGTACAGATTTATTTCTTAATATCTAATCTAAACCATTCCCCGTTGTCCTGCCACTACATGCCCTTGCAAAAAGTCCCTCTCCATCTTTCCTTTAGGGCACATTTAGGTACTGGAAGGCTGCAAGTAGGTCACCCCAAAGCCTTCTCTTCTCCAGGGCAGCCTGTCCTCATTAAGAGAGGAGCTCCATCCCTCTGATCAACTTGATGACCCTCTTTCAAGAGGACAATGTGCTTCCTGTGTTGGGGACTCAGGTTTTGTTCCAATCTGCTCTTGAAAACTGCTATGGACAGAGATTGAAGAACATTTCTGAGCAGTGCTTGATTGCCCTCTTGGTGAAATAATATATTTTTAAAGACCAAGGAATGCTACTACATGAGTGCAACAAAGAAATCCATGAAAGATTGTTTTCCCTAGCAGTAACTGTTTTTTATTATTATTTTTTATCCCTTCTAATCTCTGAGTAGCCCAAGAGTACAAGGAGGTCTTCCAACACTGAGAACAGGGGTCTGAAAGAAAGTGTGAATTATCTCTACAATTATAAATTTCCCTATGATAATTCTCCCTAATCAGATTCTAAAATATATGGAAAATATATTTTTAAAATGTTTTTCTGGTGCTATTCAACATTAATAAACATAATAGGCAATCCCAGTATCTAAGTATACACTGTCTTTCACATGAGGAACTTGAAGTGCCTCACAGACACTAATTAATTAAGCCTTACAACACACCTGGGATGGAAACACTTCAGGGGAGTTTATAATTTCAGTTCATTTTACATTTATATTAAACACAGCACAGAAAGGTTAAAATATTACTCCCCAGTGACACAGCAAGTCAGAGCTAGAGCAAGGAGGACAACCCCATGACCCTACTTGGATGTTGCTCTGCGGGAACAGTGGAAAATACGCATTGCAATCATACAGTTTATAGCAAGATAAATTAGCTGTGTAAATATTTATTTACACAGCAAATTTGGAATAACAGAATATTGCTGTGATTTAGTGCAGTTCATATTGTACAGATTGAGAAATAAATGCAGAGTAGTGTATCAAAGAACTCATTTCACATTAGCAGCACAGATGCAAGCTACTAATCCTCTGTCATCTTCTTCTGCAAATGTGTTGAAGATGCAGCAGCAGTGTGACAAGCCATGGGGTTTTAGATTGTGGGGGCTCAATGGGGCAGTCGGAGGTAGCTGCTGTGTACCCCAACCTGTCTCGTTAGAGGGACAGATCGGGTGCAGTTTCGCCTGCTAGCTCGCCCCTCTTTCTGCCCTGCGCTGCTGACCGGCGCTGGTGGCACGCACCCCACACCCTATGGCGGATAGCTCAAATCACCAGAGACAGAGTCAGGAGGGCCCTCCGCTCGCTGAGTTCCACGGAGAGATGGTTTATTCCTGAAAGCATGGACGAGCGAAGACGAGGCACGTGGGGACCCTGCTTTTATGGAGGGGTCTGAGGGCACAGGGGCGGTACAAAGGCGGAGCCGGGGAAGGGAGCCAGTGAGCAGAGGGAAGGGGCAGGCAGAGGACCGGGGCAGGAAGCAGCCACACAGGCTGCTGGGAGAGGTAGTTTTAATCTTATCTGAGAGGCTGGGGGGTAAGGTTACGTTCCAACCGCAAGGATTTGTGGGAGAGGCCTTTCCTTTAAACAGATCTATTTTTCAAATGCCTGAGTTTTTCCACCAGCCGGTCTCAGCCACTTTCCCTGGTTCACCGGCTGGTGGAATGACCTCAACACAGCAGGACTAATCTTGCTTTAAGAAAAATGACTGCAGCTAGAGGGAACTGGATTCTCAGAAGTCCAAGGAATGGTCGTAATAAAAGTTCTTGATGATCTGGCTCTCCATGACATTTTCATGTCTCTAGCATTTCATTTTATCAGCCTGGGTCCCCTGAGATGAAACTCCCAAAAGAATAGTAATTGTGCTTAAGATCTTTTTTTACCCAGACCCAATGTAAGTGGGTCTTGAAATTTGGCATATGGACCCTAAAAATATTAGGGGACTTAATTTCTTTTGATTCAGCATAGGGAATTTTCTGGGGAATCCTCAGGGGATTTGCCCAGGAAGGTGGTGGAGTCACCATCCCCTCTAAGTGTTCAAGAAATGAGTGGATGTGGCACTTAATGTTGTGGTGATTGGTCAAAGGTTAGACTCACTGATCTTGGAGGTCTAGTCCAACCTAAATGATTATGTAATTTTTTCTGAAAGTAGTGTGCTAATGAAAACACTGGAACTGTCCAAGAAGTAGAGGTCTCTATTGCAATAAATATTAACTGAGTAGGTTAGCGCATGGTGCTAATAACACTGAGGTCAGGGGTTTGATCTCCATATGGGCCATTCACTTAAGAATTGGACTCGATGATCTCTGTGGTTCTCTTCCAAATCAGAATATTCTGTGACTCTGTGAAATTCAAACACATAGTTCAGCTTCTATTTTCAAGCATGGCAGAGCAGGAGACCTCCACATTAAGTGCTTTTAATCCTGTTAAATTAACACACAATATTTCTATAAGTAATTCAGTCATCTTAGAAAACACTTTCTGCTTCATTCCAAAGTCTATAGAAAATGGATTTCTATCTTGTTAAAAATAAAAATCCTTTTGACGGCCTTTGAGTAATTTTTCTCTTTTTGAAAGGATGGTAGGACTGGGGCTTCTTTTTACAGTGCTCTGTTACTGGAACCCACATCGTCCCTGGCTTTCCAGTAGTTTTCTACTGAATAACATCAGCACACCAAAGCACTAATTTCTGGAGTACTCATCTTCTTACCTTTTTAAATAAGAGTTTATGTCCTCACCTCCTCCCATCAATGCAGGCAGCTCAAGTTAAAACAAGTCTTGAGCTGCATCCTGCTTTCTATTGCATGTGTGCTGTAGATACTTGATATCAGACTTCATGGTGGCATTTGTAGGATTGGGTAATGACAAGACGGAAGTTTGGGGTGAGCATACAAACCCATTGATTTTCAAAGCTGATTTATTAGACATTTGCCACTGCTAAACACATTGTAAGCCCATAAATTTGCATTCATTTTTACTGATGTGACCCAATTACAGAATGAATTGGATTTCATTAAAATGTATAGAATGGCACTCCTTCTGGTAAAATTCTTATTGTTGTCTGCCTTTTCTACCTTACTGTTGAAGAGGCTTGTTTCAATGAAGTCTGTAGGCTAAAGCATTTTATGTTTAGACTCAGATCTTACCTCTCAGCTCTGTCAGTGCTTCTTTTTTCCCTCTTTGTAGTCAGCCTAGTTGTATTGCTTTCAAGTACTAAGGATAATCCCTCCAGCTTTCACTGGCATTGTCAGCTGCTTTGATGCATGATGCACTATAACATGCAAGTGGGTGCCCATTCTGGTGTCAGAAGTTCCATAGTATATACCTTATTCTTCAAGTGGTGCTGGGGGACGCACTCACTAACTTTCAGCTCCACCACATTGTTCCCAAATCTATGGAGTATAGTCCTTTATTTTTAATATAGAATATATATCTTCTGGTGGTTATGCGTTTGAAATTGGCAGATGGAAGTTGAATTGAATGCCTTAAAGATGAAAGTTCTTTCCTCACAAATAAGGAAAAGCTGGAACAGTATACCAACTCCACAAGCTCATAGAGCAAATTCCCTTCTGTATAATGCAGCCTCTTAAGTCTTAAGATCTGCTTTAAAAATAACTTTTGAACATATGACCTTTAAACTGTTTTTTCTGCATTACCAGCATAGCCCATTCCTGCTAATACATATCCCACTTTGGGAAGGAGAAAGTGTAAACAAAAAGTTTGTTTTTCTTTTGTCATGTATCTTGAGTTGGTGTATTTTAGGGGGAGTTGAATGCTAAGCTGGTGAAGCCTCACTGAAGTGGTTTACTGCATACTGTTATGCTGTGTTACAGATACAGCAGTGATGGAGATACACGGCAAACAGCCCAAGGGGAAGACTTGTGTACCAAAACCTCATCTGCTCTTTTCATCAGTCAGTGAGATTGAAGAAACTACCACTCTATATGAAAATTGCCCAACTTGTATCATATGGCAGCCACCTTTAACTCCAGCTGGCTGCACACACTTTGTTGGAGAACTGATAGGCAAGGTTTCATACACCAATTGCATTTGCTGAAGTAATCTGTTGCTCTGTAGTCCTCTGTCAAATATGCAGACTGAGTCTCATCATCTTTAAGTGAAGTAATATGAGGCATTCATCAAGAAATTGCGCTCTTTAAGTCTGTGCAGTGAACCATGAGAGGGAATACTGTGATTTGTATGGCATGTTTTCCCAAAGTAATATTGCTTTTAAGAGTTGTAAATTTAGAATAATGTAAACAGATATTCATACAGTAATTAAAGATTTATTATAAAAGTCTGAGGTAAATGGACAGAGGCAGAATATGTACTTAAAATATGTAGTATTACTTGTTTATATCTGAAGTTGCATTAAGATGTGACTTAAGCTTTTCCTTCTTCAATGCTGTGTACTAGCAATATCACCACTTCCATACTTACTAACCTCAAGTGACATACCTGTGCTCCGATCTTTTAAGTGAGTGGCTTCAGTTTTAAATCCTTTAATGTCCATGAGGGGAGCCCAAAAGAGGAGAGTCCTTGGTTTTCAGTCAGAGTAGACTCAGCACAGAAAGTAGTAGGGCAGGTTGTTTCTGTATGCCCAGTTCCTGTTGTTCATAACAAGACCCTAGCAGGCAGTTGTGTTTGGGAAGTTCAGCATTCTTTTCTGCTCAGTAGTTGTTGTCTTTACCAAAAGTGTCAACAAGGGAGACAATTAGAGCTGGCTGTGACTCTGGTCTGTCTTATTATGGACTCACCTGTCCAGCCCTCAGGAAGGGCAACACCTGCCTGCTCATTTCACACACGGCATTGGACTGCTAGCAGATTATGTT
Organism: Atrichornis clamosus; assembly: GCA_013400975.1. Classification (NCBI taxonomy): domain Eukaryota; kingdom Metazoa; phylum Chordata; class Aves; order Passeriformes; family Menuridae; genus Atrichornis; species Atrichornis clamosus. Next base: position 79,699 of record WBMZ01001328.1, on the reverse strand, counting down.
AATGATGATTAGCCTCCATTGTCCTGCTATGTATTTACAGTGAGTATGAAAGGTATAATAGTTGTTACCATCTCTACGCAGCCTTCAGAATTTATTGCTGGTGCAAAAGTGCCCCTCAGGGCTATGAACATTTTAATTTATTAACCCTAGAAGAAAGAGAGCAAGCGAAGACTATGTTACCACCACCCAAGTTATCAGAAAGCCTAAATCCTGCACTGGAGGGTTGAAAGTGACAATGGCTGGTGGACTCCTGTTCAAAGAAAATGAGCCATGACAAGGAGCTGCTTTTGCATGGGCTACTAAAATGATGATAATTTTAAGTGTTTCTATTATTCTTTACAAATGGCCTAAGAGATTTATTTGTGACAACTAAATGTGAGAGGCAATCATTCCTACTATATTTCTATGTGTATTGTCTTGCCCTTATATTTCAGACTTCACTGTTAGATGGAATTTATGCCTCCCCAGAGAGCTGACTATCTTGTGGCAAAAACAGTGTCCTAATTTTTTGTGCCCATGACCCTTCTCATACACCCAAACTTCTTGAGACATTCAATTTTAGTTGCTAATGATTTCTGCCTTTGGATATTTTTACATTTACTGAGGATGACAAAATAACTTGAAAACATCAGTATGAGTGAGAGCAGATTTTTTTTTCTGATTTTTTTTTCTCTCAATATTTCATACACCTAAAAAGAGGGGAGCAGTTCCAAATTGTAGGGGAAAATGTATTAACCATGTTTGAATGCAATTCTTGCAAATAAACCTGAAGTAAACCATAAGAACTGATCAGGGTTGGATAAGGGTTCGAAATTTCTTTCCTTCATTTATAGATCTTGTTGTATGTGATACACCTTAGAAATTATTCTCGGCATTCTTAAATCTCACAACCAACAATTAAAATATGCAACAATATAAAATTCTGTTGAATGGAAGATGAGAAAAAATGACCAATGCTCAGCAGCAATGCAAAAATATAAGTTTTGTGTAAGGGTTGAAGATTTTGAGAATACTAAGAAAAGCAAAGAAAGCAGTCTAGAGTTTTTATGTAGGCTGTACCTCATTAGAATGCTTAAAATAACATTATTCTTTGCACCAATTAGTATGTAATCCAGAGTATATAATCTTTCAAGTGTTTGAGGATCCCAATTTCACAGCTCTTGATAAGGAATGCTTCCAAAATTCAGTGCCTCTTCAATCCAGTAGCTATACAAGGCAATATAAGGACACCTCAGATCCCTCTTAACTTTGCAAATTTAATTCCAAAGTACCAGAAAAAAATGCCCACACAATGTAACTGGATGATCAGAAGAGGTGATCATCCCATTGCATTCAGTTGAAGCCTCACCTCAAGTACTCTGTGCAGTTCTGCTCCCCCCGGGTTTAAGAAGGATGTGAAGGTCCTTGAACACATTCAGGGAAGAGCAACAAAGCTGATGACAGCGCTGGAAGGAACATCCAGTGAGGTGCACAAGATTTGTCTGCTTTGGAGAAAGCAGGATGAAGGACAACCTCACAACTCTCTGAGAGGCAGGTGCTGAGCTCTTTTCCTTGGCATCCTGTGGCAAGGTATGTGGAAATGGTTCAAAGCTGTGAAGGGGTAGGTTCAGACAACACATTAGCAAACATTTATTTAATGGAAGAGTAAAGACTCTTGTAGGGCCCTTACAATTGAACTATTCTATATATTTCTCTATTTTGTTGCTATGATTTTGTTTTTGTAAGAAGATCCACAGGAGGGATCATGGAATTTTTGCCTTCATTCATCATAGTTATTTTGTGCTAAAGCTAGATCTTTAGCAGAAATAGGAAAACAACTTGGTTAAATGGTCCACTCTGCCTCCCAGGGAAAAATCTCTACACCACTACTGCAGCACCAGGTTGCTGCAAGCACAGAATGTTTGCAATGAAGCGTCTGTGGTGCACAGATCTTGCCTCAGACTGCCTGTTGGGGGGCTGTACTGTGACATACCAAGCTTCACAATAAATGAGGTCATCTACAGCTTTGATAAACAGACAGGCTTTCAGGATAGGTGGGATTATTTTTGGCCAAAAGAGGGTTTTTGTTACTTGTGCTCTCCTCCCTTTGTTGGTGGTGTTGTTTTGTTTTGTTTTGCTGTTTTTGGTTTTATTGCTATTGGTTATAGTTTTAAGTTTTGATTTTCTTTTTTTACTTGGCTGCCCGGACAAATTTTGATCTGGAGGGAAATATTAATTTTTCAGCTTTATTTTCAGGCCCAGAGAGTTGCAATTCAGCTCTGTTACCTAATTGTAGTATTGTAACTACATCATGAAGTGACCTGACTGATACAGCTAGGAGAAACTATTGTTTAGCTTTTGTGTTGCTGACTAGCAGAAAATGATGCCTGGATCAAGGCTTGTAATGCAGAAATTTTCTTTGAGAAAGTAGTGTCAAAGATTATGACAGCTTTCCTCTGTCAGGAACACGGAAGAGATGTTGCCTATTAACAATGGCCTCACATGCCCCACCATCAATTGAAATCATCTGAAGCAGGGTGTTACAAGTTAACCCCAAGCCCACTCTTTCCTTTGCTCCTTTCTTATATAGGTATTATTTTTTCATGAGATACTAAGCTAAATAAGGCATAAGAACCTTCTTGCCATAGGATGTAAAAGGAGAGAAAAGTAGAAAGCAGAAGAGAAGAAAAAGCCCCTAAGCAAAAGCTCACTTATTAGGGTACTTATTTTTTTCATTAAATCTTGGCATCTACTTTAAGAATTAAAATATTACTCATTTTCAAATTTTACAACTGACTAGTCTGTGAATTTGAAAGTGCTTGGGGAAGGGTGAATAGTTCATTATCTTGTTCCCTCAATGACACTTTCAAATGCTTTCCTTACGGTGACCTCTATTTTAAATTTATGGGAATCACTTAAGTGTCAAACAAGCTAAGTGGTGCATTTCATTAATGAAAAATTAATGGAGAAGACCTTGGGCTAGTTTTCAGTACTTATTTACAATACATATAATTCATTAGAAGAACATCAGTCAAGCAAGGACCCTGCATGGCTGCAGTGGTGTTGTAAATGGGACTTTATTCTCTTTTTTTCCAGTTAATGAAAGTATGAGGCAGGGAAAAACACACATAAAAGAGATTTAATGAGTCTTTGGAAAAGCATTAAAATAGGGTACACAAGTCATAAATTTCAGTTACTAACTCTACTCCAACCATGCTTATTTAGTGTAGGAATGAGACAGCAGTCCAAAAAAGGATGAAAGTCTTTGTGACAGACAAGGACCAACTGACTTGAAGAAATTTGGGACTATGGTCCACTGGTTAGAATGAGGGACTGGGGATAAAGTCTTAATGCTCCCATGTTGTCTCTGCTAGTGTGGTAACACATGACCTTAAAGCAAGTTCCTTCTCTCCAGAAATGTTGCTGCTTCTGAAAAACTCACTTTCTTCAGAAGCTTCTTAGGGACAGCCTTTGGAGAGAATCCTGTTCTACCCTTCTATATAATGAGCTGAAAAATCAAAGCCACACTTTCATGCACTGTGAAAGGCATGGTTTATTATCTCAAATGAAAAGCTGTGCAAAATTGTGCAGTTCAAACATATTCTCCTGCTTAAATCAGGCTATAGCTACCCATAGGCTTTGCACCAGAAATGACACAAGTCTTTTCTTTAAAACTTTTTTCATCATATAATAGGTGAGGAGTCTTTTAGAGGCATTTCCTTCCAAGCACACAATGCCAAAACACCATCCTGCATTAAATGTAGATACTAATAACACAGCAAACTTTAATTCTATTTATATGATACAATTCTCCCCAGTGTGTTATAGATGTGTTTATCAGACAAGTGATCAACACAGCACTTGGCAGTGAATCCCAAATTATCAGCAGTATGGTACAGAACAATTCAAACATATAAACATGAAGTATTCAAATCCACATATCACTGTGCTGGACACAGAACTTCAGTTTTTGAATGTAGAAGGCTTCTATTGTAGTTCAGACTTGCTACAAAATCCAAGACCAAAAATGTAAGCCATGCCTTACTTTATCTGCCTGTAAAATGAGAATAATGAAATTGTTGTACCACCTTGTTGTTTATTTGTGGCACTGTTTGCACTCAATCATTGGATTGTCATCCCAGTTCTCATTGCAGAGTTTTAAATATCTTTTTAGAAGAATGTTCTCAAGTGCTGTGAACACCTGACAACCTTCAGAGTGATGCTCAGGATCTGCTGGTGCTCACTCGATGCCAATTTTCCAAGCAGAGTTTTCAGATCAGTCTGCATGAAGGATTAAATGAGGAATGACAGTTATGGCTTTTCTGGCTTTCTATTGGCAGTGGATTAATAATGTAAAGTACTCTGCATGACAAATTATTTGTTTTTGCTGAGATTAAGTGGAATCACTTGGAAAACTATGTGGGTTTATTACTATAATAATTTTCTTACAGTGATAACAAATATGAGCACCATAATATCATCTAGATCAGTCCTTAATGGACACAAGTACTGTTTAATGTTCTTAAATATGTTTTGGAATATGAGCTCTGAGGATTATTTTATTTAATAATACTAATAAAAGCACAAGCAAATATTCAGATGCTGATTATATTCATCACAGGGGGAGGAGAACAGACTGGAATTATACAGCACATTGAGGAAGAACTGAGATGATATTTGCAAAGTTTTTCCCAACACAAACCAGTTGACTTCAGAAGTTTTGAATAAGCTTTTTTTTCTCTTGCACAAAAGGCTTTAAAAATTTGTTTGGAATGAACCAATATTTTGAAATGAACGAGCTCAAGCTGTGTATGTTGCTAGACTGCAGTTCCCCTGTATTGTGAACAAGTTTATTTAACTGTGGCTGCACCTGTGAAAGACTACAGCATGTGCTGTTCAGAAAATTTGGATCAAAAGCATAAAAATTCCAGTAATTATGATATCATCATCCTTCTAGACAGAGGTTGCTCATAGGCTTGACTTAGGACACATGGGGCAACAAAGATGATGGTAAAACAGCTTTTTCTTTTTTTCTTTCCTAAGTTCTTCAACAGGAAAATTGAACGTAACTAAACTTTTTATTTCATGGAGAATGTTTTTCACATTCCGGGGCGGGGGGGGGGAAATCTACTCCAAGATGATATTTACTATGACTATTTTTTTTCTTGAAAATTTGACATTATGATACATCATGAAAAATCTCCAGCCTTAAGAACCTGGGGTGTTGCAGTGGGTTGATCCTGATTGGATACCAGGCACCCTCCAAAGCTGCTCTCTCACTTCCCTCCGCATCACAACAGGGGGAGAAAATATAATGAAGGGTTCATGGGTGGATATAAGGTCTGGGAGAGATCATTCACCAAATACTGACATGAGCAAAACAGATTCAAATTTGGCATATTAGTTGAATTTATTACTAATAAAATAAAATCAGGATAATGAGAAGTAAAATAAATCTTAGAAACACCTCCCTCCCAACCCCCTGTCCTTCCCAAGCTCTCCTGCCTCATCCTCAGTGGTGTAGGGAGACAGGGAATGGGAGTTATAGTTCATCACATGTTGTTTCTGCTGCTGCTCAGGGAGCTTCACTGTGGGGTCCGTCCAACGGGAGATAGTTCTCCATGAACCCTTCCAGTGCGAGTCTATCCCATGGGCAACAGTTCTCTGCTAACTGCTGCCACATGGGTCACTCTTCCATAGGGTGCAGGCCTTCAGGCACAGCCTGCTCCAACACAGGTCCCCCACAGGGTCACGAGTCCTACCGGGAAACCTGGGCTCCTCTCTGCACAGGTCTGCAGGTCCCTGCCAGGAGGCTGTTCCAGCACAGGCCTCCCAAGGGTTCACAGCCCTTTCTCAGGCATCCGCCTGCTGCTGGCCTCCCTGGCTTGTGTTCAGTACTTCCTGCTGCTACCAGGCTGGTGCATTGCATCCAAGGTGCCCCCTCTCTTGTAGCGCATGTGGCCTTGCAGGTGCCCTGCAGAGTGGCCTACTAGTACTACTCACTACTCACTTTGAATGCTTGGAGGCAAAATAAGAACCAAGGCATATCTAAACTGGTCTCTTCTGATCCTAAGTGGAAAATGTATCTTTGCGACATCCAAGATTACAGTATTGTAATCCATAGCCTACGTATGTAAATAATCACTCAGAAAGACCTTCTGTTTCCAGTGTCAGAAATGTACTTCCATCAAAGGATTTTAGTATATATATGTGATGATAACACTGATTCCTACCTAGTTGTTTCCCATATGGTGTATCTTCCTTCAGTGCTTTCATTTTATTCATGAAGTTGTGACTTGAAAAACTGTTCATTCAATATTAAAGCTTATAGTTTTTTATCTAAATTTCTAGATTTCTTTAAACATCTACGTTACTCTAAACTTATCACTGTTATTTCTTCCCATTTCCTCTTTGGTTTTTTATATTTGAGTGAGTGCCAAGCTGAGATGATGAACAGTCCAAATGTTTCTCCAATTGTCTTCAAGTTTGAACTTTTAGAGTCAGAGGTTAGTATACTGTATCTCTGGGTGACAGTGGAAACTGCTTCCTCAAAATGTCTCACTATAAGTGAAAAAACTCTAAAAAAATGTAGTCTTTGTAAAGATTCCTTTCAATCAAAGATTAAGTTTCCAGAAATCAGGGAATTGTTGACTTTGACCCATTAATTCAGTTCTTAAGTTGTAATACACTCAACAAAATACCAATGAGCGACAGTGTGGAATTTTTTTCACTATGGTGGAGCTACCAGACAATCAACATTATGCCAAGAAAAGCTATTAGTTTTGTGGTCTGGAAAAAAAGCTCCAGAGTTTAAAGGCCCCAGAACTTAAAGACCCCAGAGCTTAAAGACCCTTCATCCGTGTGTGATTTTGTAGCTATCATACAAGCTAGCCAGGTAATAAAGCCTCAAAGCTGCCATAATCAGTATTGAAGAAGTTTGGAGATACAGCTGTGTCTCTTCTTCATATACCTGTTACTTACACCATAAAGTACTGAAGAGAAGCAATACTGTCTGGGTTTTTAAAAACTGTGTTGGAAAGAGATTAGAATAATGGAATCATAGAATATCCTGAGTTGGAAGGGACTCAAAAGGCTCACCTAGTCCAATTATGTGGCTGATTTTTGTCTGACTGACTAGTTCACTTAATAGCGTATGTCTTGTCCTTTTTCTAGGCATTTTGATTTTTGGCAGAATGTCAAAGTCAATTTAGAATGATCTCATTAGTCTCTTAAATCAACACAAGATGAAGAACAAAGTATTTTAAGACATTATTGTCATTTATATTGATCAAAGACAGACAGGTGCCTCTTGAATCAAAGTCATATTAATCTGTTAAATCAAATTAACCTCTAAAATTTGCATCCTTTGACTATGATAATTAAAAAATGTTTCATAGACTCTGAGAGTTCCCAGTTCAACACGTAATAAGAAGTTGTCATGTGAATGCAGTGTCAAAGTTCAGAAGACCATCATAAAATGAAAGAACTAAATATTTTGCAGTCTCTCAGAATAACAATCTGAGATCCTTATGTAGTAAGGTAATCTCCTTAGAATTTTTCACTCACTAATGGTTTAAGTGCATGGCACAAAAATTTTGGAGAAGGTTTCCAGAATGAATAAAATTGCTTGGAACTAATCCTCTCTTATCTGATTTCTGGAAAATATTTTTTTGGGGTTTTTTGTGGTTTTTTTTTCCCTAGAATTTTCATTAGCTTTAAGAAATATATAAGAAAAAAGCGCAGAGCACACCACAGAGAACTGTAGGTGGTCTGTGGTCATATTTCTTGTTTATTATTACATTTTAGACTCATTTGTGGAACAATATTCTTCTTAAGTGAAAGGCATTTATTCAAGAAATCGAGAGCTATAAACACTGATATGCTACACAGGATTTATTCTAATGTAGTTCTCCTCGTTAAGCAGGAACCATATGGTATTCAGAGCTCTATGCTGGATTGAAAAACATCTGATGTCTGGTAGATATGCTAGATGTGAACAAATGAGAATGTGAAAGTGAAAGGTGTATTGTGGGTGGAGGGTACTTACTGCAGTTCACTGCCATTTCACGTGTTTATGAACTGCTTCTTGGAAGTAGTTTTGGGGGTTTTTATGGTACTTCTCTATTTAATATTGAAGTTTTCTCTGATATTCACGGTCTTCTCTGATAATTAATATCTGTATGCCAGCCCACACTTTTATTCAGAAAAGAGAGAGGGATGATCAGACAAGGACAGTTTGTGAAAAGCACAAAGGTCCGGTTTGAAGTTTTGCACAATTGCCCCACTTTATTCTAGTGATTCAGCTGACAAACTTTCTTCATAAAGTGCATTTAACCAAGGAAGTGATTCTATAGCTATTTTTGTTCAGTGTGCTTCACATATAGTCTTCAATATAAAAATTATAAAAGCACAAAAGGAAATTTTTATATCTCTTAGATAAAGACACAGTAAGTTTTTTTTTCACTTCCTCTGGTCTCCTGAGACAAAAACCAGATCTCACTCTAATTTAAATGTGTTTTGATCAGTTAGGTTTGAGAGAATTAACCTTCACTTATAGGTTTCTACTTGTGATCTCTTTTTCCTCCTTGTGATGTACTAGGGGATATATAAAATAGCTCAAATTTGATATGACAATTTTCTTTTGAAATTATGAGTTATCATGAATTATTGTTTTCTGTCTAGTGGAGATAAGTTCCAGACTTTATTTACTATACATAAGCAGTAACACATTTTGGGTACCTCATTGTCCCCTTACAGGGTGTTTTATCACTGTATTTATTAAAATAAATGTTAGAAATGAAAGCAAAGAAATAACAGAAAACTACATACTCATTCTAATTGATTATTTTTTGTATTCTGTTTCTTGCACAGTGTGGCTCACCTGAGTGATAGTGCAAATACAGAAAAGGCAGGAGATACTAAAGCAACCTCATCATCTAGAGGACAAGGAGAAGGACTTTAAGGAGAAGAAGGATAGGTTTACATTAGATATTCGGAAGCAATTCTTTACCATGAGTATGGTGTGACACTGGAAATGGTTGCCCCAAGAGTTGTGGATGCCCCATCCCTGGAAGTGTTCAAGGCCAAGTTGGATGGGGCTCTGAGCAACCTGATCTAGTGGAAGGTGTCCCTGCCCATTGTGGGGGAATTGGAACTAGATTATATAGTGAATATATAATCACCTTTTATTGCTCTGCAGAATTTCCACAATGCTTCTCCATTATTTCCAGATGGTCAATAACACCAGTTTTTATTGTATTTGCAGAAACATCCAAACTTGGCAGTAAGATAAAGACTACAGTAGTACAGCCACTTTTGCTAGTTCTCCTGTAATAAAGTTTGAGATGCTATAGGCTCTGAGAACATATTTAACATTTGCCTTTATTCTTAGGGAAAGTGCTACACTGACAATCTGCCTTGCTGATCTATTGATAGGTTGCTGCTGGAAGGAAGAGCTGTCAAAGTGAAGGTTCGTTGACCAGAGTACAGAGGTGGTTCACATGTTTTGAAGTTTAAAGTCACAGATCAATTGACGCTTTCATAGGAATGCTTTCATATGTTTTGGTTTTGCTCATGTTCCCATCTCCAGTAATGCTTACTGTAATGTATGTTCATCAGGAACCCTGTTCATGGAGGTCTCCAAAGAGTCTTCAGGTGGAAGAGAATTATTGAACCAAAAGAAAACCAAAAAGAGAACCAAAAGAAAAAGTAAAATAGAAACATTTTAATGCCTGAACTGAATGATTCCATTGTTAGCTCACAGAAAACACACATCTTCTGCTTCATTTTTTTTTCCTACAACACATTATGTTCACTTTGCATTTCCCAAGGACTAGAAAAACCCAAGATAACTGTTCAGTCTGAAGTGTGACATAGTAAAAAATAACTCAACGCTGCTTTCTTCTGTTTCTCTGATGTATGTTTTAGATGACTTTATGTAAGTTCTTTGCAGGCAAGTGAATTTGTCTGTGTTTCTGAGATCTTTTCCTTCAGACAGGAAATGTCAAATTTTTCCCTGGGTGGACAGTGTTATCAATGTTACTTAGTACAGAATGGCATAAGATTGCACAGCTACAGGAAGAAGAAATTGCTCTAGCAGGGAATTTAAAATAGGAGAGTTTGAGAATGACAGCAAATTACAAAGACATGAGTAATATGGAAGAGGTGTGATCAGCTCTAGTCTCTCTTTCAATTGAAGCAATGGAAATTACCAATGGGAATTTTGAGGTGATCCCTGTCTTGAACTAAAATTATTGAGTGCATACTCCGGTACATAACATAAGGAAGACAATTTTCTCTTACTGGCATTATAAAAATCACCTGAAAATGAGCAACTTGGGAACAGACTTTCAGAGAATGTGATTTCATGTAAAAGAATAATAAACACATGAAAATAGGTTGAGAAGGGAAGTGAGTGGACTAGAATCAGTAGTATGTTAAAAATAGAAATAGATAAGATTCTTAGCAGACACCCAAAAGAAAAAAAAAATATTAGGAAATAGAAATGTGAAAATGAGTGACATAGAAAAATGGAAAGGCCTATACTCCTGATTTGTCAGTTATTTTCTTTCTAACATGTAATGATTTTAGCTAATCTTTCCAAAAGAAAATTGGAAATGAGAAGTAGTTAAATAGATTTGTTAGATTTTTATTCAGACTCTGAATGCAAAGGCATGGGAGAGATGATAGTAGGGATTTTAGAGAATGGAACTTGGAGACATAGACTACAAAGAAACTATGTAGTATTTATTTAGTACCTATGTTGTTTCACTCATCTCTTACCAGTAATTTTCATATTTCCTTTGGTGACAGAGATCAAATTAGGAGTAGGAAGTGTTTGGTCCTTCTCCCAGTTTAGATACTGACTCACTATACGTGTTTCCTTCACTTACCATCTGTGTGGTTCCAAGATAAGCACAGGTTAAACAGAGGCTGGCCGTGGTCTTCATGCGTAGAGAAGTTTATCCTCAGTGCTGGTACACAGCAAGGTGTTCCATGTCAGTGCAGGAGAGGGAAGCCCCACCCTCTGGGCCTGCCAGCCCTATATATGCAGGGGGCCCGGGCATGCACACCTGGGTCCCTGTTCCCTATCTCTAATGAGAATGGAATGTATTTACACATTGCAGCTGTGGGAACCGTTAACCATGAGGCTTCCCACCATGAGGCTTCCACCTATTTGCCACAATTTCTATGCAGGCAAAATGGAGTCTTGAGTCATAGCCAGCCTCATCCTAATCCTGCTTGAGTAGGTCTGCCGGCAAAATCACATGGTCCCTAACACCATCCCAGCTCTGTGCCTTATGTTTTCTCTCCAGAAGTTGGGGTTGATAGTGCTTGACCACGTCACAGGGTTGTAGTGAACACTAATGTTTGTTTCAAGATAGTCCATCAGAGAGATACAAGCCAGTACAATGTATCATTACAGATAATTGTCTTCTCCAGTTGATGCCATTATTAATCTGGAAATAGATAAATTTGAGCTCTTTGGAGCCCTGCTGACAAAATGTAATTGCATCATTTCTGCAACAGTGTTATCTTCTTGGTGTCTTTGAAGAATATAGGCAAGTACACCATATTCCAGCAGTATTGAATGACCTTGCTGCAAGATCGTACATTTGTAAAAATTGTTTATTTAAATGTTTTATTTTCAGTAACTTGCTGAGTCCAGCAGAAGACATTTTAAGCTTCCATGTCACAACAACCACACCTAATTCAAGATGAAGAAACAAATATCTAGAAAGTGATTTTTGAGAAATGTGTTTTTCTAATGATTTCTGTGACTACTGTGATTCCTGTTTTTCAGAAATTAGCTGTTATGAACATTTTTTATTTGACCATAGGCATCTGCAGTGATTTCCTCAAGCACCTTATTTAAGCAAAGTAAACAAGTACTAATGGATTAAACCTGTTACTTTGCTAGTCCAAATCTTTGAGGTTCAACTGCCAGCTAGAACTTCCCAAACCCTGATTTTTCCTTTCCCCTATTTTTTGTCACTGGTACAGAATTTCTGCCTATCACTTGCTAACATAAACATACCTTGACTGAATGTGAAATCTGTATTGTTTTCAAGAGATAGAAGTTTTACAAGACTTCTTATGTAGAAGTAAAACAAGGCTGAAATATTTATAGTAATTAGTAATGATTAAAATTACTTAGTTGCCTGTATTGGAAGGAGTTATACATCAGATGACTTTCAGCTTTGCTTATTTTTAGCTCTGCTTTTTTCCCCCCAGCCATCACAATACAATCTAGTCAGTGAAATTTCTGCCTTACTGGTTACTGGACTGAAGCTGATTAATGAGGTAGCTATTTTTCTTCATATCTGTAAAGCAAAGTGAAGAGGACTGAAACTGATTAATAACATAGAAGAATATGCCAGCTAACGTGTCCAGTGAAGGGCTTATTAAAAAAAATGTGAAATATTGCAGACTTGTAGATTTCCTCTAGAAACCCAAATTGTGCTTTAGCTTGAATTCACCGTCTGTCAGATGAATCTTTTACTTTGATTCCTCTAGAAACTCTTCTCCTGTTCATATTCTAGACAGAATAAATCCCAGATGATTCATCTATCTCTACCCATTTCAAGTCTACAATATAAAAAAAAAAAAAAAAAGTGAAAAGCTCAAAAGATCTCTAGAATAACTTGTTTTTCCACCCTTGTCTGGGCTCCAGTAGCTGATAAAAGGAGTGGGACTATATATAGGTCAGGAAGTGGTGGGAAAATGCTAGTGGAAGCTTTAGAATTGGCTCTATCTGAATTAAACCAAGCTTTTTATTCCTTATGTGAGTGGTATTGTGGAACTTTGTAGCAGCCAACAACTGAGATGTTTCAAATAACTGTGACTGTCAGAAGACCCAAAAGCAGATGAGGCTGCATGTCAAATCTTTTCTCTCCCACATCAAAGACCTAAGTTGTGTTCTTTAATTATTAGATTAGGTTGATTTAACCATGGATAACAAGGCTGCCTCTAGATAAAATATTCTCATTCTCATATGGCTTTAACTGTTCAGAAGAGAGCTGCATATATTAATTCTTGCTTTGTTGTGGGTCTTGCCATACCACCCTTTAATGAGGCATGTTTTCTTCTAATTTTGTCTAAGTTTGGGAGACTACATTTACCATAAGGAAATGGACAATAGGGAGCTTGAGGAGAAGGCTGCATGTAGGAAGGCTCAACATTTTTGACTGATATACAGATATTGGGGTTTTTAATTCTAATTTTGAATCTAGATACTTGCCTTAGTTGATTTATGGCATACGAGTCCTAATTTTATGACTGGGATCCAATGCTGTACAAGCACCATTGGAATCCTATCATATAATCATTGTTTTGTTCAGATATGGGTTCAGAAAGGTTACAACAGAGCAGTAAAGCTAGGGGCTATAATAATTGGTTCAAGAGTGAGTAACAGAGGGAACACAACATAGTGAGGTGCTTGTTTAGTAGGAGTGGATTGCAACATTTTAGAGCAGAAGTGTGGTTTCAGTAAGAGAACCCTTCATAACAGGAGTTCTGGTTATGTACCACTGACTACCACCATGCTTCCCCAGACTCTGTGCTTGCACTTTTTGTTGTTCCCTTCTACTTACTGCTACATGCAAGAGTATGAAAAGGTGAAAGGTAAAAATGGCCCTATAAAGGGTTACACATTAATAGCCTGAATATATATGAATGTCATTGTTTTTCTCATTTTTATGGGTCTAAAAAAGCAGTAATTATCTTCAGTTTATGCCAACAGAAAGATGATGTAATGTTCTGATCATCTTTTTTGCAATTTGACATCACTAAGTATTTTCCATTTGGTCATCCAGCCCTTGTTCCTATTGCCAAGATCGGTCCATTTACAACAGCCTGGCCTTTCAGTTTTTATAGCTTTACTAAATTTTCTACAGACCTGCAGGTCTTCCCAGGAATCCCAAACAAGAAACATGCTTTCTAGACTGAGATAATGCATTTGGGTATGAGAAAGTGGATTTAAAGGTGGTACTTTTCCAACTATTACCTATTGGTCATGACCTACAGTGGTCCATCTCAACCAGAATGAATGCTGGATCATTTCTTGAGTCCTTTGTCCCAGCATTCTGGAAGAGATGCCAAGTGTGAGGCAATCCAGGCATTGGCTCCTAAAGAACTTTGGAAAGATATGCTAAGAGTAAAAGCAGCGCTCTTCAAAACTGCAAAAAACCTTAGGAGGGATATTGGCTCAGTACAAGAAACTATTTGCTCTGTAATATTTATTTTCTTCTGTGCTTTTAAAAAGGCCTATATTTGCAATAACCCTGGCATTAGAACACAGGATTAATGATGGCTCAACTTTCTTCAAGCCATCATCTTTCCTGCTGGTCATTAATCCCCAGCTGGTGCCAAAGGCTTTTGACTGTGGTATGTTTAATTCATGGAGGTTACACAGGTTGCTTCCTGTGAAGATTTGCAGATGTAAATTCAGGAACAAATTAACCTCTTTGCATTTTTGGCTAGAAATCTCCAGCCTTGTTGATATATGTGTCTATGGAGAAAAAGGACTCAAACTCTAGCAACTTTGAACACATCTAACTTCAGAAGAAAAGAGAGAAGAAGGAAGGGAAGGCAAGGCAAGGGAAAGGAAGGGAAAAAACTTCTATCTCTTTGGCACGCTGCTTGTTCCCTTTATTTGCCCACACTGACATGGGGTAGCTGTGGTTTTTGTACCCCTGTCAGAGCTTTACTTTCTCTGTAACTGCATGTTTCATGATAATTTGGTTGTTTGTTAGTTTGTCCTTTCCCCTAGCTACACTGGGGTTGCAGACTGGGCCGTATGAAGAGCTGGCGCAGGTGCCATTCTGTCCATAGCAGGTGACATTTTGGTTACTCACAGCTGAGTTAGGGATGAAGTTGTTATTGGACTCCACAGTATTAAGTAACCAAAAAAAATAAAAAAGGAGGGGAATTGACTTTTCATCAGTAGACTGCTTTATAAAGAATAGCATAACCCTGTAATATCAAGGTTAAAAGCTAATCTTTACCACAGCAGTAGCATGCAGGGGCATGATCCAGAGCTATTTATCAGTGAAGAGCAACACCAAGCAAAATTCAAGGTGCAATTCCTTAGCAACTCAGTGCTCTTTCTTTAGCAAACACTGTCAGATTCCTTGCTAAGCCCTCTCTATCTTGACTTATCTACTGTCTATTTTTCTCTTGATGTAACAAAAGGTATTTAGTGTGTATAATTAATAAAACATTTCATCCTCTTTATTTTTAAAGTGTTAACCTGTAAATACAAAATATGAACTATGTGACTTTCAGTTGTTTTAGAGATTAAAGTCTTCTGTCTAAACTTTGCTTTTTTGCTTTCTTTACACCAGTTACTGTATCTCTCAGGAAAAGAAAAATTAAAAAGCCTGCATTAACCAACCCCCTCCTTGTGGCTCCCACATGAGGATATCAAGAGTATGTACATCAAAACTGTCTCATATGTTCAATTGACTATCTGACAATACCCATCTGGCCCCATCAGAAGAAGAAACGTGATAATATTGCATTTTCCTTCCTGTTTCATCCTGCAGTTGAATCCGATTTCATCTTAAGCATTTTGATGCTGTGCTAATGATGAAGTACAAATTGAGAGGTGGAGAGAGATTCTGTATATCTGGAATATAATTTCACAACCACATTTGTACCCATAGAATTGCAGATGGTGTGAAAACAGTGTTGATTAAAATAATCAGTCTAGCACTTAATAGCACTTTACGTTTTCAAATACAACACATTAATAGATTAATCTTTGCCACACTCCATGGGGTATTTTCCTTTTCATTTTCCATATAAATAAACTGAGAAACTGTACACAGAGTTGTTGTTACACAGCTCTTGATCTCACTGAGTACTTCTCTGCGACAGAAGTATCTGATTTCTGTGATTTTAATTTCTTGCTGAATTTATCCAGCCCTGTGAGCCCTCAGTTACTTCATGAGCAGTCTGGATAAAATAAGAACGTAAAGAAGTTGCCAGTGTAATGAAATTTTTCTAGCCCTTTTCCTCTCTCCTCCTTCACTTGTCAACATAGCAGAGGAATGGGTGTAACACTGACCAGTTAAATAAGGCCTAACCAGTTTCAGCTCCTGAAGCTTCAGCTGGCGCTTTGGCCACAGACTTTACAAGTTACCCTTCTCTTCTTTCTCGTGTTACCTTTTGTTAGGATGGTTGGGAGGGAACAAGTAAGTAGCTGTGATGGCTGAGGCAGCTAAGCTGTTTACAAGGAGCAAAATAAGTGGATATTGTGTTGCTTAGGTATCAGAATAATTTATTTTACTGTGGCAAATGTCTTGGGGTGGGGGTGGGCGGCGGGGGTGGGAATCAAACAGAAAGCCAGGCATTGTACAGTTGATGAAGGTGGCTTTTGGACTCTAAAGTGTGTTTTTATTGCATCATTTATCTCAAATAAATAATTGAGGTTCAGCAACTCCTGACAGGAAATGACATGAAGACCAGCCTTACTTTAGGCTGAAGTAGAAGCATCTATCTTGTAAACAAACTCTGAACCGTGCTAGCAGGATGCATACATTGAAGGGATAATGGGTGGATGATATATTTTGTTATCCTAGGCCTTATTTATCTACGTCAATTTAAAATTTTTTTTAAACAAGCAACTATAGTGATAATTGCCAAATGTCTATACAATAGAAGAACATGATTATCTAAAGGGCTTCAGGACATCTGAAACCATAATCAGGTACTGAAGGATTAGCTGGGGACATAGTGTCAGGTCTGCTTATATGTCTGTTTTCTTCCCCTTTTCTACTCAACTTTGTTTTACTTTTCTCTGTTAGAAGCCAACACCAAATTTAGGATGTCCAAGACTGTATTGGGTTTGTATGGCCGGGTTTTGGTAGCAGGGGGGCTAAAGGGGTGACTTCTGTGAGAAGCTGCTGGAAGCTTCCTCCATGTCCAGCAGAGCCAATGCCAGCTGGTTCCAAGACAGACATGCTGCTGGCCAAGGCTGGGCCAACTAGGAGTGGTGATAACACCTTTGTGATAAGATATTTAAGAAGAAAGAAAAGAAAAAAACCAACCATTGTGCAGTTGCAATTGTGTTCTGAGAAAAGCAGAGTGAAAACATGGGAGAGGAACAACTCTGCAGACATCCAGGTCAGTGCAGGAGGGGGAGCAGATGTTCCAGGTGTCGGAGCTGAGATTCCCCTGCAGCCCTTGGTGAAGACCATGGTGGGGCAGCAGTGCTCCTGCAGCCCATGGAGGACCACAGGAATGCAGAGATCCACCTGCAGCCCATGGATGAGACCCATGCTGGAGCAGGTGGGTGCCTGAGAGGAGGCTGTGAACCCTTGGGAGGCCTGTGCTGGAGCAGGCTCCTGGCAGGGACCTGCAGACCCATGGAGAAAGGAGCCCATGCTGGAACAGGTTTCTTGGTAGGACTTGCAAGCCCATGGGGGACCCATACTGGAAGAGCCTATCCTTGAAGGACTGTACCCTGTGGAACAGTGACCCACATTGCTCCCCAAGACCTGTTGCCCATGAGATGCACTCAGGTTGGAGAAGTTCATGGAGAACTCCTGTGGGAAGGACCCCACTCTGGAGCAGAAGAAGGACTCCTCTCCCTGAGCAGTGGCAGAAACAACTTGTGATGAACTGACCATAACCCTCATTCCCGGTCTGCCTGTGCCACTGGGGAAGGAGGTAGAGCTGGGAAGGAGGGACGAGTGGGGAGAAGGTGTTTTTAAGGTCTTATTTTACTTCTCATTATTCTGCTCTGATTTTTTTAGTAATAAATTCAATTAATATCCCAAATCAGGCCTGTTTTGCCCGTGATGGTATTTGGTGAGTGATTTCTCCCAATCCTTATCTCAACCCATGAACCCTTTGCTATATTTTCTTTTCCCTGTCCAGTTGCAGAGGAGAGTGAGAGAGTAGCTTTAAAGGATGCCTGGCATCCAACCAGGATCAACCCACTACGAAGATTAACTTAAAAAGTGCTAAGAATTCTGTGTGTTCCCTAAATGCTAACTTCTGTAATTTCCCATTTGAATCAACAGGAGCTGATGACTTAGAGGACATATCTTTATAGTACAGTGAAGTGTCCTGAAGAGGTACCTGAAAAACTGGCATAGCTGGTACTAGGAGCAGTTTATCTGCACTTGTCAGAAATTGTCATAAAATGTTGTGGAAGGAGAAGTTGATACTTATTTTCAGAAACTCTAAATACATTGATTTAACCCACTCACACTCTCACACCCACATACTCACAAATACTAGGATGTGTGTGCCCAAGATCAGTTTTGTGCCTCATGCAGGATGAGATGTGCCAGCCATTGAGTCCTCCATTGTGGGGTTCTTGTTAGATGACTCTGACTTTGTGGCTGGTCTTTTAAACTCTTTATAATAATAAAGTTATTATTATATTGTTCTCTGTTAAGATCCGATTATTGAGAGATGCCTTTGCCCAAATTAAGGTGAAAATAAGACCATGTGCTAAAATCAATAGTATGGATTTTATTGGACAATAAAATGTGAGGTAGAGAGATAGAAAGAAATAAGAAAGAGAGGAGAGAGAGGCAGAAAGAGAGAGTGAGAAACAGAAGTAGAAGATAGTCACTACATGTCGATCCAGTGGTGTCCCGTTGGTTCTTCTTCACCCTGGGCTTCTTGGTAGTGGGGGTTCTTCAAAATATTTAATTATTTATACATTTTAGCAAGCAAAGAAATTAATGCTTATTGGCTACAGAGTTCTCTTATGCTATTGATTAAGTGATTTCTTTGCCTCTAAAGCTAATTAGTCCCATGCTCAGTCTTTCTCTTCTTTAGAGTCATTGGGTTTCTTGAGTTTGTGGGTTGTGAGTCAGTGGTCACGATCTCCCCCTGACAGAATTACCTTTTACCCAGTCCAAGCTGGTTTCAGCAGGGTTGCTTTCCTTGTGACCCATAAATTCTGCATTCTTTTTGTCCATTATCAGGGATAAATTCTTCTCTCTCAGCTTTGTTTACCTCCCCCTAGGTCTGAAACAACAAGTTTCAAGTATCCACAGAGACATATTAAGAGGAGGGGGGCTTCGGTGATTGTTGATGGTTGCGGATGCCATCTGTCTCATAACTTGGGGTGAGCTTTGACCGGTGATATACGTACAAGAAGTTACTTCTTTACTCAGTTTGCTAAAGTGGGAATTCTTCTCTGGATGCATTACCCAGTATGTGCTAACAGGCTGTCTCTGCCAGGTCTGGAGTTAGCACCATCCTGTCACTCCATTCTGTGCTTATCTCATGGCAAAGTCCTTCTGGCCTTAACAGAGTTTGAGACAGGCAACTGTGCTCTTTAAGTTCTTTTACCCTCTGATTCAGAATCCTGCATAAGTCTTCATAACACAGGCAAGATTATTGCTCCTTGCCCATTTTTTCTTGTTTGTAAAATATTGTTTAGAATAATACAGATGTGTGTAGCCATAACCTATTTTCCTTGTGGTCTAACAAGAAAAGGAATGCCATATGTGATGGGCTGTGACCTTGATGCCATCCTCTTGTTGTCAAAGGGCCTGATGACTCATCTCTGCTGCATTCTTACCAGAGTGCAGCCTTTCTGGCCTTCCCATGAACAGCACATTTCTCATTTCTACTTCTGAGAAGAATGGTCTTTGTTAGCATTGCAAACCAATTTTTTAACACTTATACTGTTTCTTCTTGTGCTTTCATACATTCATTTCCATTCATACTTAATTTTTGCTAATCTTAATATTTCTATTACAAGTCTCTATGCATCCCTCAGGGCAGTGGAGATTTAGAGTAAGTGAACCTGGGCAGAATACCAATTTACATGATCATGGACATACATATCTGCTTATTGGCTAAGAGAGTGACCTCAGCTTGAAAGAGTTTAATGTCCTAACTCTGAACCATGAATTTCCCTGGTCCCAGTTTCAAAACTGTTGTGCACAAAAGATCAACAGCAAGACACTGCTGAGGCTAACCAGGTCATTATACAGTTGCAGTGGACTAGCTTGGACAACTACCTTTCTTCTCAGGCTGTAACAGTTTGTTTTTCTGTAGATTTTCCATGTTTTAAATATTCTCTCCAAAAAGTGCATGGTTTGCAGCCTCATAGGTACTCATTATCACTTTCACAAGTTCCCAAAGGACAAATCAAGTGATGGGGGTGAGTTTCCTCAATAGCTTAGCCAGCCTCACAGCTCACTGAAGTGATGTGCAGCATTACTGGCTGCACAGTCACTTTCTGAACTGAGTTAATACAGCAATTACTTCAAGATAGTAATCACAAACACCAGTTTCTTTATAGCAATATTTGCTGGTTCTATCAAAGGTTAGTAAACACAAAACTGTATGAATCTGTGATCTATGTAGGTAACTGAAACTACAGAAGCAGCTTTCAACAACTAATGGTTGTAGCTATGTTAGCACAGTGTTAGCAGAGAGCTGAAGCCATTTACTTTTAAAGTTAACTAATAAAGGCAAGTGCAGTGGTACAGGACTGCATCTTAGTAAATTGCGCAACATTAAATGTATCCTTCACTTCTGTCCTCTTAAATAGTATGTTGTAGGATATTAGAAATATCTGTTCCAAATCCAGATCTTATTTGTGTAGTAGTTCAGAAGTAAAAGAACTCACCCATCGTAAGACAAGCAAGAGATGTTGCTATCCACATAACACAGGATTACACCTCACTATTTTGAAACACGGGGAGAATAAGAGAAGACAGCTATTAACAGTTTCATTGACCTATTCATCAATTACTTGAAGGAATGTCCAGAGAGACCTTGACTTTAAAAGGTGACAAAAATGACCATAGAGAACTATTACCAATTCTTCAAAGTGAGTAAATCTGTATTGAGTTAATAGCATCACGAGCTTGAGAGCATAAGTCTGCTATTATATCCAGGAGAACTAAAGCAAATCAAAGGCAGGTCTGGTATCAGATTTAGGAGTGACTTCCAGTAGTAGATCAATCTGTCCTTTATCTGTTTCAAGCCCATGTACAATGCCTGCCAATGATGTCTTTTATATGGTGACTGTTACATTGTCGATTTCAAAGAGGTTGCATAGGAGTGACTGTAATTGCACATAGTAAATCACACAGAAAGATTCAAACTAACTGGTACATCTTATTCATCAAGGGAAGTACTGTATTTCTCATGTGGGTCCCTTGGTTATTGATAACACGTGGTATTGAATCTGAGGTATTCAATATTATGAGCTGGGGGTTCACATTTTGACCCTAGAGAAAATTAATTTCTGTGTCCAGATATTTTACAATGTGTTTTACTAATTTGCTCTATGTTGACTTTGGAGTCAGGGAATCTGCATTTTCCTTAAAAAAAAAAAAGGAATATTTCATTGTGGTAAATGTATGAATAAATTTGCTTTTAAAAATTAGTATCTTTAAATTAGTGTTGAAAACATAATTTATATAAATTCTTATGTACTGATTTATTAGTATCATTAGTTGTAACTATTCCATAGACCATCTAGCAATCGCAGAGAAAGAATTCCAAGTTGTACTGCAAACTGTAGCCCAGCAGCAGCACTTGCAAAATGACAGAGGGTCTGACTCCCTGTGTATGGAAGTACATGTGTGGACATAGAGATTGATTTACTTTTGAAGAACAGCCTCTTGTTAAATTTATATAGAGCAATTTTAAACTGCATCCAACTTTATTCTTTACTGACATTGGAAAACTGAGAGAAAGTTATTATCCAATTATAAGGCTTGAGATATCAGAGATAAAGATGTAGTATCTAGGCTGTGACAGAATGTAATATCTGTTGGTTGTAAGTCTCTTTACAAACAAAGACCACAGATGATCAGTTTCTTTTGGGCATTGACTGTATAAGAACACTGCAGCTTTACCATCCTCAAGCTTCTTGCACTGCTCTAAGGCAAATATTGAGTGAGAAAGAGTGAGGAACAAAGGTGCTTATTGAATTATCAGAACTACTTTCTCATGCTCAAGAGAGGACTTGAAATTGCCCCAAATTGGTGGGCAGACCTTTCTTTGCAAGAGAATTGTGGAAGGTAGAAGAAGAGCTGACTTTTATTCTTTGGAAGTCATTCAGCTGTCCAGGGAACAGTGCCAAACAAGTCCAGCTCATGTTGTTCTTTCAGAAGTAGGTGAAAGGCCTTGACACCAGAGGAAAATGTCTCTCTTCTCTTTCCTGCTCTTCTGTTTCTCTCTTCCTCTTCACCTTCTCTGGCCCGATGCCCCATCCTGCCCTTGTCCAGTGCTTTACTGACGTAATACAACTTGCTGACACCTTTCTTCTGTAGGTTAGTTGTCTCACAGGCTTGAAAACAGAATCATCTTGTGGGTCTGTCAAACACTGTTCTTAAGTATATGTGGATAGAGAGGAATGAGGAGGAAGAGAAGGATCCCTGCCTTTTGGCTTGGGCTGTTCCTGTCACCCTATCTCAAGTAAATTTTCTTTGAATTGATAGGACTTCTGTGAGAAGTTCAGATTGTACAGCAGCTGTTGTGAAATCTGCATTTCTTCTGGAAAGTGATGCAGAAATAGATGAGACAGTTCTTTGGAGCTTCAGAGACCAGCTTATCAGCAAAGGTCCTGCCTCTGTGTTTCTCACATGGCAATTCAGTTACACCTCTAAGCTGAAACTGTCTTCTAGATTCTCATCAGATGCCATCAAAACAAGATACTTTCTATTACCTCACAGGGCACGTTCTCTACACAGAGATAAAAGCTGAGATAGACTCTTCCACAAGGTCTCCTTAGAGATGATACACAGGAACTAGTTAAACAGAATGAGGAAGGAGTAAGAAAATGTGCTATTCAGTCCATCTCATCTCCTCGTGCTGCAGAGTAGGTAAGTGTTTGTGGCTTGAAGTGCTGAGAGATCCCCAATGAGTCCTTTCTCCACATACACTTCGAATTTTAACATAGAATGTATTGCAGAAAAATGCAGTGAACAGTGATTTGAAAACCTCTGGGCTTGGCAGTAAGAAAATGCAACTGGTCTGTTTGCATTTAAAATTGTGCTTCTACAGTTCCTCATTGCTCATTAAAAATCCATAATTGTTTCAATCCACAGTCTTATGCAGCAACTGTTGCATATCTCACTTTATGGAGAACAGATCTGCTTAAGCAAACACAGCTTTGTTTTTTGACAAGGCAGGCTGATAAGAGGAGCTGTGTTGACATCCACCTGTACTGCTCGAAAGCATTTGACTTCGTACCACATGACATCCAATTAAAAAATTAGAACTATGCAAAATTAATGTAGCACATAATAAATAGATTATAATTGTCTGATGGATTTCAAAAAAAGAATTGTAAATGAGGAATCATCATCCACAGAGGGTATTTCCAGCAGGGTTCCATGGGGATCTTTTTCAGTCTAATGAAATTCAGAGATTTTATTAATGGTTCAGAAGTGAGGAAATCAGTGACTGTAAAATTGGCAGAGGACAATGCATTAGTAAGAGTAAACAGTGGTAAAGTTGGATCAGTTTGACAGATCAATCTAGTTAATTTGGAACGTGGGTTTTGTTTAACCAGCACAAATGTTAATGTAGTCAAATGTAAGGTTGTGTGTTTGGGAACAAGGACAATAGGCTACACATGCAGGGCTTGCTTCCAGGGAAACAGTGACCCTGAAAGGAGTTAGAAGTCAGGGTGCATAACTGACAGAACAAGAGCTCTCAGTGTGATGCTGTTGCTGAAAACTAATGTGACCTTGGATGAATAAGCAGAAAATTGCTGAATAGAAACAGGAGAGCAGAGAGCATGACCCTACATAGTAGTGTAGCATTATGGAGTCTGGATGAAACCATTAAATGCATCCCTGGTTTGGGAACTGAGCTTAAATTCTAGGAGGTGAAAACACTGCACAACACAGCCCTCTGAACATAGCATGCTGAAGTAAAGACACCTGAGAAAGTTCTCTGTCACCAAACACCTGTTTGAATTGAAGCCTTCCTTGGTATAGAATTACAGATTCATAGAATATGCTGAGTTGAAAGGAATTAATCAGGATCATAAAGCCTGACTCCTGGCCCTGTGCAGAACACCCCAAGAATCACACCATGTGCCTGACAACATTGTCAATATGTTTCTTGAAATCTGTCAGGATTTGCTGTGACCACTTCCTTGGGGAACACATTCCAGTGGTCAACCACCCTCTGGGTGAAAAACCTTTTCCTGATATCCAACCTAAACCTCTTCTTACTCAACTTCGTGATATAATAACCAAGTCACTCCATATTTTGGTGCTGAAGTGTCAGTCTCAGCTAGGGAATAAGGAACAGAACTGTCCAGCATCTTTACAATGGTGTGTAGTGATAGAATATGGGGTTATGGCTTAAAACAGAAAGTGGGTAGTGTTAGATTAGATATGAGCAAGAAATTCCTTACTCTGAGGATAGTGAGGCACTGGAACAGGTTTTCTGGAGAAGCTGTGGATGTCTCAGCCATGGAAGTTATCAAGGGCAGGTTGGAGAGGGCTCTGAGCAACCTAGTATAGTGGAAGGTGTCTCTGCCTATGGCAGAGGTGTTCGACCTAGATATCTTTAAGGTCCTTTCCAACTCAAGCCATTAAATTATTCTATGTCAATTCCTTCCTTCCTTCCTTCCTCCCCTCCTTCCTTCCTTCCTTCCTTCCTTCCTTCCTTCCTTCCTTCCTTCCTTCCTTCCTTCCTTCCTTCCTTCCTTCCTTCCCTCCTTCCCTCCTTCCTTCCCTCCCTCCCTCCCTCCCTCCCTCCTTCCCTCCTTCCCTCCTTCCCTCCCTCCTTCCCTCCCTCCTTTCCCTCCCTTGCTTCCCATTCTTTCTTTCCTCATCATACCTTCTCCATTTTATGCATTAAGTAATTGTTGCTTTTCATTTCACTTAAAAATTAAAATGACCACAATTCCATATTTGATGTTTAGTTTTAGGGTGATGCTGTTGAAGCCCACCCCCATGTGGAGACCCTGACAGTGAGACAACTGTGTTACTGTGTATTGCAGAGACCTGGAGAATTTATTTCTCTCCTGTTGAAAAGAAGATTTTGAATAACCATAGTAACAGTAAAACCTGCTGTGAATCTTGCAGCATGAAGTGTTGCTGATACGTACTTCTGGGGATCAAGGAGTTACTCAAGGATATCTATTCTGTGTGGTCTTATTCCTCCCTGTCCCAGCTCTACCAGGTTGATACTGGAGAGATCAATGTAAAAACAAGTGAACAGTTTCTGACAGATATCTTTTAATGCAATTTTCTTCTGTTCTCCTTTTCTCTGATTGCTCATGCATTGGCTGTGGATTTTTTTAAATGACTTATTTAAAAGAAATCAGTGTGAAATGTTTAATTTTTAATATTGAGTATTCAAAAGAAACCACACAAATGTTTGAAGAAATGTGTGTGTTTTGTGGAGAGTGAAAAAGGACATCCAGCTAATATAAAACGGCTTGCCTGGCTTAATTAGATTCACTTCAGGGAGTTCAGTGGGAATGTTGCTGACCTAGTGAGGAAAAAAATAAATCACATGTATGCTAAGGTTAGAATTAGTTACTCTTTTAGCCTGCAAGAAGCACAAAAAGTTTTGGTGTAACTTGGATCTTTTTGACTGTGAGGTAAGTTGAGGTCTCCTCATTTGTTTTGAGCTGAGAGCCTGTATCTGAATAGCCAGTGGGACTCAGGTGCTGTGCGGCAGCTTAAGTCTGAATTGCCTCTGTATATTTAGACTATTATTCTTATTATTTTAGCTCTCCAGCCAGCTTGTTTCCATCTCACCCTCACAGGTGAGAGTAAGGTATGCATTGAATTACAGGCTTGTGAATTCAAATGATGTCTAGTGCTTGTCTTGTGGTTTAGTTGAGTTTCTCTAGTGTAAAATGTACATGACTGAATACAAGAATTGTTAGTTGGTTGTGTTCTAACAGCAATTTTTTGCTTTCAAAATGTCTAAATTTATATTCTGTATATACTGAAGTCTTGTGACAGGTGCTGCCTGCCTGCCCTCCAAACCAACAATATCATGTCATCACATTCCTATGGCAGTATTCTGTTTGCTGAGGTGGTGTTCAACATATATATGTGCAGCCCCTGCTTATGGCCCAACTTGCCTTTGTTTGATTCAGTACATAGTCAGTGCAAGCTCAGGTCTGCCAGCAAAGCCCTGGTAGAGGTGCCAGAGTGAATGCTGAGAACTGAATATACACAGCTGTGATTATTAATATATTAGAAACTATCCCTCACTGGCAAAGAAAGCTTTCACTCAGTTGTTGAAAAGTCTTTTTGTTTGCCTGACTCCCGTATAAACAAAATGAAGCATATTCCCCCCTCGTGATGGATAGGTACTCCCTCTAACAGGCTGTTGGTCAAGTGCTGCTGCACACAGCAACAGGAACGCCTTTAAAGCATCCAGATGGCCAGGACAGATGGGTTTGGATGTAGGAAAGGCGTGCGTGCCATGACATATGGAATCTTGGTGTACATTACAACATGGAAGGACATGCATGACAGGACAAGAGGCAATGGGCACAAACTGAAATCCAGGAAGTTCCAACTGAACATCAGTAAATATTTTCTTACTGTGGGGATGATGAAGCATTAACACAGAATGCACAGTTCTAGGCAACCGGCTCTAAGTGGCCCTGAGCCGCAGTGGGGTTGAACCAAATGACCTCCAGAGATCCCTTCAAATTTCAACCATTCCCTGATCCTGTGTTGATAAACCCTTTGTGACTGTAGTTAGTGACACAATTTGAAGACAATCTGAGTCTGGCATATATCTTCTGGTGTTTGCAAGTCTGTCATTGCTGTAGGAGGCAGAGACAAAAACTCATATAATATCCCTTGCCATATTTCATCTTGCAAGCCTCTTAGCTTCTCTACTGTCCCAGCTATGTGAATATTTTCTTTACTGTGCTACTCTAAACCTCATCAGAGGGCCATGTAAAGTGTCTGGAGATCTGCAGAATACAGGCACTATGGGAGTGACTATTCTGCGTTATGCTGCACCAGGAGTTTTCATGCTGGTGAAACTGGTATGTGGGCATTCACTTAGAGCCAGGAAAGTATTTTCTTTTTGGCTTGTGGCACCCATTTCCATACCAAAAACCCCCAAAAACAAAACAAAAACCCCCACCAAACAACAACAAAAAAAAGCAAACAAAAACCCCCAACAAACCAAAAACACCTCACCAGTGCGACAGAGCAGAAAAGCCAGTTTTCCACAAAGCTTTTAAAAATAAACACTGTTGCCGCGCTGAGAATTTTAATTGGAGTTTTATCTGCCCAACTCTTCCACGGGTTTTAAAACGGATATCTGTGCTTGTCTATATACTTGCTTATGCTCCTAGACTTCATCACCTCGCAGCGGCACAGAAAAGAGTGGCTGGGCACCCAGCACCGCCGCCGCTTTCTGCAGGCTGAGGGCTGGGTGAGGATCCCAGCTGCCACCAGAGAGCACTCTCACTATACGTTTGCAGGGCAGGTGCTGCTGCCGCTGCTGCTGGCACCGGCTTTCCCTTCGGGCTGGCAGCGGCAGGAAGGCTCGTAAAGGAGACCCTGAGCAGGAGGGCTCCGTGCCATCCTCGCCTCTGTTCTGCCAGGGGCTGTCAGGAGAGAAGCAGCTCCACCTTCGCAAAGGGCAACCGGCCGCGGGCAAATCCCTGTGTGCTGGGCTGGAACCCAGGGTGTACGGCCCCAAACCAGGAGTATTGACCTCTGCTAAAAAATACAAGGTGTTTTTTAATCAAACCAACTTCATTTACACTTGAAACAAATGTTCCTTATTTGTCATTAACTCACAATCTTATTGCATCTGTTTCAGACCTGAAGAAGGACTTGTGTGTTCCTACAAACTGCCTTGTGCTTTTTCTGCCTTTATTTTGCACACAAATATAGCCTCACTGGCATCCTGCAGCAAAACTACTGATGCTTTGAGTCCTTGAGCAACTCAGGAGCACAGCACTGCTGGGGTTTTTGGTGATCAGTCATGTGGTTTGCATGCACCTGGTCTGCCTGAAAGCAATGCATCATGCAGGTTAATAATTTATTTGAAATTGGTTGTGTCCTTTTTTAAGAATAGCAAAGAACTCTGTAGATGGTACCTGACCCTGAAGTAAACATACCTGCAGGTGTGAAGACAACATTTAGTTCTCCTTCTGGGGAGGCTGCCGGACCAAATTATAGTCATCCTTAGAGTTCTCTCAATTGCTGTGGGATATTCACTGTTGAATGAAAGTGGTTAGAGGACCCAAGAACATAATACCAGCGAATCATTCTTTTGTCCATTTTCTGATGGAGTCTTTCTCGTAGTTAGAGACGGTGTCAAAGGACTTCCTCCATCTCCTCAGGAGAGGCTAGCAAGGGGCTGCAGTGCAAGGATTCCTCAGTTCTCCTTCCTGGGGTAAAAATGTACATGGAAATGTAAGAGAGGTGATCTGGCTGACTGTATTCTCCTTTTTCTGCAGTCACTCGGGTGCTATTTCTGAGCAATGCTGTCTCAGCATCTCAAAGCAGTGACCTACTGTCTTGTGGAGATGAGGTGCTGTCAAAGCTGGACAGCGTACCTGGACAGCATCACTTATAGCTTGGATGGCACTTATAGCACCACAATAGGAGAAGCAGTTCCTGTGGGTGGAGACACCCAAGATACAGTGGTAAGGGAATAGCGTGAGGTGGTATCCTAATGCTACTGCTCATTCTGTAATGTATAGATTAAAATAGACAGCCTGTGGTGAGATGATAGGCCTGGGTCAGATGACAGAAGATTTTTCCTTAAATAAGTCCTGTGAGTTGAGGCAGCATCTTGCTGCTTTCTGCAGCCCTCCCTTTCACATAACTCCAGGGCCAAATCCCACTTAATTTATAGGCTCTGACAAGATCTTAGAGCAAGAATGATAGCATGGTTGCAGAGCATAGGCTATCGTTTAGTATATAAAGTGCCAATTTTCTGACAAAGTGTATAATCTAATATAGTGTTGTATAGTGTCTGTGTTTGATAGGGAACCTCTGTAAGTCACCTCAGATTAAGAAGAGGAGAGTTTAAACTCTTACATGGGTAATGACAAGGAGAAAAGCAAACAATCCAGGCACAAATCTCCATTCTCTCCCCCAAAAGAGATTAAACAAGACAGGAAAATACAATCTGCCTGAAATCTGACATATATTTTTTGTTCTGTCTGATATCAATGCATAGTTCCTGTTTGCTTCCTCCTCCCCAGGGTTGAGAGAGCTTTACAAGCAGGCATTTGCACACATATCTCCACAAGATATGTTTTGAGAGAAATTCTTTTTGTTTTGTAGTGTCCCTTGATGGCAGGATTGAAAATAGCATTTTTCAAATCAGTAAAAATCCTAAGATTTTACTGTGAGGGTATCGTGAGGTGGATTTCTCCTACTGGATAAGCCAGGGATCTGTCTCTTTAGGACTTGCCAGGCTCTGATGACAAAAAAGCATATTGGAAAAAGACAGGAAATATTATTACAGGTTGACTGGAGGCTGAGTCCCAGACCCGATGAAACAGCTAAAAATCCCACTGCAGGATTCGAGGACTCTCAAAGAGTTTGGGTGATCAGGGCAAGGAGGAGAGGTTGAGATTTGCTCTGATTAATTTACTCATTTGAGGGTCTGAATCAATGGCTGAGGGTAGTTGGTGGCCTGTCACTAGTGGTATCCCCTGAAGTTCAATACTGGGCCCTGTACTGTTTAACTTGACATTAATGACTTGAATGAGGCAAGCAAGTTTGCTAACAACACACAGCTGGGAGGAGTGGCTGGCACCCTGGAGAGCTGGGCAGTCCTTCAGAAGGACCTCAGCAGGTTGACGAGATGGGCAGAGAAGAACTGTCTGATATTCAACAAAGGCAGATGGAAGGTCCTGCACCCAGGGAAGAATAACCCCATGCACCAGTACAGGCTGGGGGCTGACCTGTGGGAAAGCAGCTCTGCGGAGAAGGAACTGGCGGTCCTGGTGGACAACAAGGTGTCCATGAGCCAGCAGTTTGCCCTTCCCTGTGGCCAAGAAGGCCAATGGTATCCTGGGGTGCATTAGGAAGAGCAGTGCCAGCAGGTCGAGGGAGGTGGTCCTGCCCCTCTACTCAGCCTGGTGAGGCCACATCTGCAGTGCTGTGTCCTGTCCTGGGCTCAGTCCAAGAGAGACATGGAGCTCCTGGAGCAGGTCCAGTGGAGGGCTACAAAGATGATTAGGGGATGGGAGCATCTCTCTTATGAGGAAAGTGTGAGGGAGCTGGACTTGTTTAACTTCAAAAAGAGACAGCTGAGAGGGGATCTCATCAATGCACACAAGTATCTGAAGGGAGGGTGCCAAGAGGAGGGATCCAGCTCTTCTCAGTGGTTCTAAGCAATAGGACAAGAGGCAATGGGAAGAAACTGACACACAAAAAGTTCCACCTGAATATGAGGAAGAAATTCTTTACTGTGTGGGTGACTGAGCACTGGAACAGATTGGCCAGAGAGGTTGTGGAGTCTCCCTCATTGGAGATATTCAAGAACTGTCTGGATACAATCCTGTGCAATGTGCTCTAGGATGGCCCTGCTTGAGCAGATGGCCAGATGATTCACTGTGGTCCCTTCCAACCTGACCAGTTCTGTAATTCTGTGATATATGTAACTTGCAAGTTTAAATAAGGAACCTTACCTTTCTGTATAGTCAGTAGAGCACAGAGCACCTGCTGAAGAAGACAGAAAGCCCAAGGTGGATTATGTGGAGCTGATGTGACTAGAAATAGGAACAGGCATTAACTAGCTCAAGCATTGAAAAGAAACTTGATGGTTAGGTGGGCAAAAATCTCCTTTCCATTGTGGTATTTACTGTAATGTCATGAAGTTCAGCCTGTTGGATGTACAGAAATTCCATTCTCCTCCACAGTTATATGTAAATTTTGGTAGAGCATGCATTGAATTTCTGCACCACTACACAATAGCAAACAATATGTATAGGTTCAAAAGAAAGTGACCATCTATTTGCCTAAGGAGGCAAGATAATAATGTTTTGGTATCAGTACATTTCACTGAGATCTCAGACTAAACTTATTCCCATTAATAATAAGTTAGCCAAGCTGAGGGAGCTGAGTGTAAGGTAGGTCATGGACAATCTGAGTACATTGTTTTGCAGATGGAGAATGAAAGACACAGGTAAACTTAAGCCAAGACTTTCAAATAAGGACACTAAACTTTTACAGTTAAGTTTTGGGTGCTCATCTTCACAGAATTCAGTGCCAGATTTTCAGGACAATTGATCATGTCCACTACAGCAGAAGTTAAGGATAATCTCTCCAGAACTGCAGTGGCCATTTCATCGGCTGAATTTGGTTATATCTGTAACTAACCTTGGAACTAACCTGTGAAAATCAAGCTCACAGGCTTTTATCTTAAATTGAGACTGCCAAGACTGAGTGTAATCAAAATCACTGAAAAAAAAATCTCTTTTACTTAGTGGCAGAGCTTTTTTCTCTAGCAATACTAAAGATACATATTTGAACAGTAACAAGCAATTCCATAGTAAACTGGACTAGAGTCTCCTGGATTTCCACTCCTTGTGACTTTATTGAAATACCTTTCACTTCTTCTTCAAACCAGAAAGCCCGTTCAAGATACTCCAGGAAATCGATTCTTGCATCTATGTTTTCCAAATTCAGTCTTTCAATAGTTCTACATTAAGCTGCCAAAGTACCAACATATGTGATAGGCCTCCATTGAAATAAGAGGTTTTAATCTTCTTCACAAAGCCAATGAAAATGTTTCCTGTTTTTATGTTATCCCATAGTGGCAGATAATTTAGAATAAAAACAGATGAGTTTACTATGGAAGATACTACTCAGGAAGAACAAGAGTTGACTCATGGGAGAGCATACCAGCACCAGTTTCAAGAGTTGCATGTAGGCTGCCAAACCGAAGGGGTCTTAGCTCTCACTTTCTGACTTACCATTAAGACTTGAAGATGAATGATGAAGTTTAAGATCAGGACACCGCATTTAATGTGGTGAAGTTACCAGGCAAGAGCTGGTTTTATTTTCTCTCTTTTGGAAGGAAAATCATATTGAAAATTCCTCCTAGTTATGCAGTTAGCAAGTCAGAAGAGTCTTTTTCATTTTTTCTACATGAAATTATTACTTTTTTTTTTACAATTATTACACTAGGAGTTACAAAATCTCTACAGTGAACTGAGACCTTTTTTCCAAAAGCAGGAGTTACAAAATCTCTACTGTGAACTGAGACCTTTTTTCCAAAAGCAGGAGTTACAAAATCTCTACTGTGAACTGAGACCTTTTTTCCAAAAACATGACAATTTTCATCCAAAATTATCTCAGGATCAAGCAATTTCCATTAAGAATCACCTTTGAGTTGTGGAGTCTCATGACTGATGGAAGATATACACTTTCTCATTCTAAAGAGCTGATGGTAAATTAATATCCTTCAATTACTGTTTGTCTAATTTGTATTTCACTTTATTCTGTCATAGAAAGCCTTTCCTTGCTACAGCATGCAGAACACAGTTTCACGTTTCTGATCCCTCAAACAGAGAGGACAAATGGGACTCAGATTCAGCTTTTGTGGAAAGCATGCAAAGTGAAAGATATTGACTGAAACAAATTTTTGAACCCTTCACTAATTCAGAAGCATTGTGATGGAGCAGATTCTTCAAGAGAAAATGCTTTTGAGGTAATGAGAGACACAAGAAGAAAAGCAGTTGCTTGTTTTCCCTGCTTCTTTCTCTTTGATTTCTTAGGCTGTGAAATCAAAACACAGTTAGGAGTCAATTCCTATCGATTAAAGTAAATTCTGCTTCTGCCTTGCTTTCACTCCAGGTTTAGGGGGACAATAGGAAACTGTTTCTCACTATCCCATCTGTAGCCTATATCTACAATGATCTCTGGTGGGGATATCTCTGGTGAGGATCAGTACTAGATGCAATCCACTTGCATTTTTTGCAGTCTTCTAGCAGTAAATATTAAATCCTTGACAATTTCAAATTTTAAGATTTAAGAGAAAGAAGTTCAAATATGCTAGGTCAGAAGCTTCTGTCTAGAAAACTGAATGCACACAGCAGTTGCAGAATCAGACTCTGTTCCCTGGAAAGTAGTGACACAAGAAAAGACATAGGGTTAGAGCTGAAAAGCAATGTGACAGGAGACTAGCAGAACACTCCTATGGGGAAAATAAAACCAAACAGCAAAAATGCTCCATCCCTGGAAATTTCAGAAAGAGTAACAAGTAGGATTAAGGAGGGATTTACTTTGTACACAGTAAGAGTAGTAAGAGCCAATACTAGAATACTGAACCCAGCCAAAGTGTCTACATTTTAAGGAGAACATTGAAAAAATAATTGAAGTGCTAGAGAAAAATGTTATACTGTGAGCTTTAAGAGGTTTTCCTAAAGGAGTGACTTGATTGCAGTATGTAAGTGCCTTCCTGAGAAGAAAATGCCTGGTAGTAAACAGTTCTTTAGTGGAGGAAACATAATGAGTCAGAAAGTATAACTAAAGCTGGGAGAAAAAAAATCAAATCAAATTACATATAAAAAAAAATTTGAGCAGTAGGAAAACTTAACCAAGAACAGTGGTGGATTCTTTGTTCCTTGATGCCTCAAAAGCAAGACTATATTCTGTCCTGGATGATTCTTTAGCAAAATGTGATTCAGTTAAAGAGAAGCTGTTGGGATCCACTCCAGCCCAGCTCAATATAAAACCAGAAGTAATGAGGTACATTTGCTTGACTGGGATGCAAACACCCTAGGAATACCAGAACAACCAGGCCTTGGTCAAAGGTTCTCTTTGGTAAAAACACAAAACAGTTGTCACATGTTGTTTTATCTCAAAATTCCCATTTTTTTCTTAACTAGTAATGAAAAAGAATAAATCCCTAAAGGGTTAAATCATCTAGAGATGTTTTCAGTTCCCATATTCTAAATTTTCTAGTTGTATCAAACATGATGAAATATGACTAGCTTAAATTTGTTGATTTCAAATTCTACCCAGCTGCACTACCCCACCAGTTAAGCTAACTCATTTTAATGACTAGGCCAGCATTGTTTCAAACTTGTGGTTGGGGTAAATCACTGGTATCCAGTGCCTGATAATTTTAAATGACACGCCCTCTGCTGAGTAATGAACATAGATCTGCTTGCTCCAAAAACTTTCATTGCACTTCCCGTCCTCTAGACTTATTTCAGATTCTCATGCTCCAGTGGATCATCAAACCATTTTCTTGAGAGATGTGCAATATTTTTCTTTTTCTTTCATCTCTAGTACAAGTGGTAATAATTTTCTTCTAGCTTCAGCTTGTTTCATGAAATAAAAATAGAGATGTGTACTTTTAAAGCTAAAGAAAACAAACTGAATAAGGAAGATACTCAAAAGTGTTCTCATTAATCACATTCTAAAGAAAAGTGAGTTGTGTTCAGGGGGGGCTTTCTTTTACCCTGAAGAATATTCAGCTCTTCCTATTGCAATTTTTATGTTCCTCGGTCTGATTACTGAGATAAGAAGATAAAACTTGTGCATTTGTCTTTGACCAAGATTATTGTTGTATTTTTCAAGGAAAACACCTGGGTTTTGTAACTGGATTTTCAGCTTGCCTCTACTTGTGTGAAGTGCTCTTTCTGTAGCAGCACGTTGCTGGTTTTCTCTGATCTCAGATAGAGCTGGAAGTTCAACCACACAACCCATCTTGAAGATGCTGCAGATGTACTGTTCTACTGCTGCTGACAAACCAGGCCAGCTGGCTAATTAATTAAAGATGAGACACTTGGTGACATGCACCTGGAAATCATTAGATGCCTGGAGGTTACACGTTCATGAGTCCTCCCCTGGAATTAGGAGGTTATCTGTTGTCTGTTTGTTTCCCTGGGTTTCTTCTGGTAAAGTTCAAAGAAAGTGATCTCTGAGAAGCTGAAAAATCATTGTTTGCTTCTGGCCAGGTGCAATTAGTTGTATTTATTGGTAATAGGAATGCAGATTAGAAGCTGACAGGGAGTGAAAATGAATAGAGCAGCTTGGGTCATTGTGTGTGCTTCAATTTATTCTGCAAAATAACGTCTCCTGAGGAAATTAAAGAAATAGTAATAAAATTGAATTATCAGGTTTTTTTCTTATAGTTCACTCAAAAAGTGGAGTGAAAAAAGGCCTATGTTCCATAATACTTCATACCACTCATGGCCTCATAACAGAGACAGAGTTACTCCCAGGCAGTGAGCTTTTGAACTTTCTTTTTTACTCTTTCTTTTATACAGAGCAACCGTATGTTTTTCCACAGTGTAAGGTCAGATATGTTGACTTATCACAATTTGAGGCTGGAAAGTTATGACACTAGCATACAGATAATCCAGTAAAACTTCTTCTGGTCAGAAAACTCTTAATCTTTGAAATAAACAGTCCTATAAGAAGTTATCTGATTTCATGAAAATTGTAATGAGAAGTTTTTCAGGTCTCAAATGATATTTGTAACTATAAATAAGCATAAGAAGTAACTTTAGAATAATATGGCAGTCTGGATAAACAGGATCATATTATATGTAGTGCAAATGTAATTTTTTTTTTTTTGAAGGCAGGTATTTTTTCATCTACTA
This sequence comes from Atrichornis clamosus, assembly GCA_013400975.1. Lineage (NCBI taxonomy): Eukaryota > Metazoa > Chordata > Aves > Passeriformes > Menuridae > Atrichornis > Atrichornis clamosus. The sequence goes on along the minus strand of WBMZ01001328.1, from coordinate 44,193 downwards.
ATAATGTTTTCTTGCTGGATTTAAGTAAGAGGAATCTGTCTCGGAGTCAAAGATTTCTAAGCTGCATTCCACAGTGTAAGAAATTAGGCAGAAAATTTTAAAGACATTAATGAATAGTCAATCATGGATGTCATCATGGTTCCTTCTGTTCTGTTCTGTTCTAGTCCGGCACAGTTCAGTTCTCTGAAACATTTTGTTGGATTAACTAATCTGTGTTGGATCTTAAATGTATGATTTAGAGCATCTGAACAAGCTCCTAAAAGACAGCTGAGGTATGGTAAATCTTGCTTTTAGCCTGTGTCAGATCTGAGACCATTAACTTTGCCCATCATGAAATTACTGGTAATACAATACAAACATATGCTCCTACGGAGAAGAGCTTATATTAGAGGCAGATTATAGTAACTTTTTTCTTTCTTTCTTTTTCTCTAAATAGTGGTTTTTTAAACAACATCTTTTGCCCTTTTCTTTCAGAACTGTCTGCAGAGGTCTCCTGTCAGTTTCTGCTACCATCTGCTCTTCTGTTTCAACAGCACAAAACATCAAATAGACTTTTTTTTTAAGCCATTGCCAATTTCACCAAAAGGAGTGCATAAAAAAGATCAGAACAGAATAACTGAGAAATTTACAAGAGGAAAAGTTGCAAAATTATGGAGAAGCTTTTATGTTTGTTGACAACTTTAAATTAAAGCTCAGACATGCTTTTCCAAGTAGATGATGATGTTGCTCCTATTCCCTGCTTCAGCTGACACTCTGGGTTTTACCTGACTAGAGTCAACAAAGCACATTCCTTGGGTGCAGAGAAAGATCGAAAGATGGGAAGTAATTGCACATATATAAGACAAAATTCTTTTGGGTGACACCAGTTCAATATTCCCCAATAAACATCTATATTTTTAATAACCCAAGAGAAGAAAGGCATGGATCATGAAATGCAAATACATTAGTACAAGATAAAAATAAAATGTCTCGTTTTCTCACTACTGCTTACTTTTGCCCTCCTGCAACAAGGATAGAATGAGACAGGCATGTGACACCCAGACAAATACAAATTGCAGCCACAACAATTTGCTTGCATTCATTCCCTTTAAAAGTCTGTCTTTATTGTGTGTACTAATATGTTAATTATTGTTTAGTAAAAAAAAGAATTCACCCCCTGGAAAGAGCAAATAATGAGAGGCAGTACCCAAGGAGGAAATTTAAAAACAATACTTTCAAAGAGGAAAACTACCTGGGGGGATCAGTGGGAAAATGTTAACTTGGGATGCTACCTATCTATCTGTGTGTCTCGTTGAATTATGTATATGCCATACACTCAGGGAGATTAAGGTTTATGATCTTACAAAGAAATAAGTCTATAAGAAATATTTTAACGTTATTCAACAAAGGGCCAGAGACTTTTAAATGAAAACAAAATTTAAATATTAAAGCCAGGCTGTGCATGTAATAATGGGATAAAGAAGTAAAAGGCTGATGACAGTGGCATCATTCAGAAAATGACAATAAAATGTGTGACAGCTTTGCTGGATTTTCAAGGCAGAGATCTCAGAATGAAGGTGGTGAAAAAGAAAAAAATCCTCCATTTTTGTGGGATTAGAGATAATAAAAACTCCAACCTCCTTCCCATAAGAATTTTACAACCTCTGCTTCTTGCTTTCACAGTGATTTGGATAAGAAAGCAATGAAAAAAGGCTAAGTGAGCTTGCTTGTGTGCATGAAGGTCAAGGCCAGTGAAAATTCACTGTGCTGGTCAGAAAACAGTCTTTAATGGTAAGATTTACTGGCATTGTGAAATAATTTCCTGAAAGGAAGCTGCTGCAGCAGAACCATTGCTTGCCTCATTTAAAACAGGGCTTTCAGATGTACTAGGGAGTCTTGTGTAGAGAGCAATCCTGCTGGGGTCAGGAATGCTATGACACACCCTAATGCACCTTCCCTATTTCTAGTGCCTGCTAACCTACTAAAGCCCTTTGTTGGTTTGGGAAAAAGTTTTAAGTAATTTTTCTTTTGTCCCAACTATTCTGGCCAGTTTTAGTGGTCTTCCATTTCATTTCCTAAAAGCAGCTTCATTTTGACAGTTGTAATTAATGGATTTCTCTAGTATCCTCATGTTCCGTTGTTAATGCATCAAGAGAATATATAGGCTTCCAGCACAGCTGGAAAAGAATTGTCCAGTACTCTTTTAGTCTCTGTTATTGTTCCTTTGACATTGTGAGAAATTATGTAAAGAGTCCTACGATTCTTATTTCTGTTGCCAACAGCCTACAACACAGTTTAGACTGGGATTGGAAAAGTTATGATTTGTGGTGCCATGCTATGCCAAAAGAGGTGGGAAACAACATTCACTGGCACCTGCACTTGGTCCAAAAGTTGGAAAGGAAGAGACTGTGTCATTACATGCAAACCATTTGTGTTACAGGCCTCAAGTAGTTGCTTGGGCTTCAGCTTAGGTTTGGAAGAAATAAAGGAATCCCCAGAGTGCTGAACTCTGTCAGAGTAGACAGATTTCCTCTCTTCTTATGTCCTGACTGGGATCTGTCTAATAAAGTGCCTGCTTATTCCACTCAGTGCAAAACCATAACTGTCAGCAAGGCTTTCACACAAGGATTGTACCCCCTCCACAACAATGGAGGAAGCCAAAAATGAGCTCCATGTCACAGTGATGGGCATATTAGAAGACGCCGAGGTAGAGAGCCTGTTAAATGTGGCCCCAGATAAATCAGCTGAGTCACAGATCCGTGGTGGTGGGTTAACTCACTCATGCTGCTTCCTGCCATTCAGGAATATTCAGGCAACTGAAGCTCTGAAGAAAGACTGCTCCTAAGATGGTCATTGGTATTGGGTTGTGAGTCAGGTGAGCCCAAGCTGAGTGGAGAGGGGTCCAGCCAAGCGGAATACTGCCGACCACAGCTGAGCCCAGCAGTCTGGAGAGTGGGAGATGCAATGTGGATGATCTGGCTTTTGGGGTTTTTTTCCATCATTGTTTTTCGTTGTCTCAGGCCTGGGGATGGGGAATGCCAGCTGCAGAGAGTGCTTACCATATTGTCTTTGTCTCAGGAGGCCACGTGGCACTAGCTGTGGAGAGCACCCGCCGTCCTGTCTGTGTCTCGGGAATAACCGCATGTCACTGTCGAGCTGCAGGAATGTTGCCATCTTGTTTTTGTCTCAGAAGCCGGGTGGAACTAAGTCAAGGTGGTGAACACCTTTTGTGTGTAAAGCACCGGCTCTTTTGTTTACTTTTAAAATTAATATTGTTGCTGTTACTGTGTGTTTCTTATTTTCCTTTCCTGTTTGCTTTCAGTAAATTATCTCAACCCAGAGTCTCTGCCTTTGTCCCTCTCACTAGAACAGGGTGGAGAGAAGGGGATTACTTGGGGCTTAATTCCCAGCTGGATTTAAACCACCACAAGATCACTAGCTGAAGTACATGGAATGAGTCAAGGAAGTTGTGCACTTTAATCATGCTGAGGGTTTATTGTGTTGGCATTTTCTCCTCCGTTTGTATTAGCAGTTTGAAGATAAATTTTAGTACTTTTTATTGGTAGGGTATGAGTCTTGGCTGCAAGAATGAGGGTCACTATAGCCAGAAGCTGTGAAAGTCAATTTTGACTTAACATCAACCCTGATGCTTTAGCTCTGGGACTCTGCTATTCCAGACACATATTTGTAGCAGATTGACTGGAGGGTTGTGAAGCAATTACAAGAACACTTAAATCCTTGGCCAAAGCTGCCAAACTCTCATTACTTTCCATCAAAATCAGTTGGGATGCCATGGGCTTGCAGGCAGGTGCCTTGTCTCACATACGTCTCCATGCCCAGTATCTGCAGTCCTGTACTTTTGTACAAGGCAAAAGCTCATTAAATACCATGTTGATTTTCTTTCTTTTGTTGCTGGAATTACTAATAACACTTACTGACAGTAACAACATTTTCAAGCTTTTGGAGAGGCTATCATTCAATGTTTCTGTGGGTTTTCTCTCTAGACTATACACAGTTATTATTCAGTGGTGTCCTCAAGACTCATTCTTGGAGAATTACATGAAAGAAAGCTGACAGATATGATAATGAATATGGCTAACCTACATGGCACATGCCCACCACGGCTAACAGCTGCTTGAGATAATTTCTGAACATGGGGACATCTGCAGCAGAGGGATATTTGTTTAAAGTTTGCTTCTTCAAAAGAATTTGGGGTAGACACGATGTACAAGAGAGGTTAAGTGGAAACTTTGAGTAAGCATGAGCTCTTCAGTGAGCAATGTATTTTCTCTTGTGAGAACAGAACATGTTTGTGTCTAGAAAATGAATTATTAACTGGAAGAGACTTTTATAGCAACATTTGCCAGATTCATGAGGCATACATGACTAAATAATTCCCATGCTGACATATGAAACAGTGCCTTCCCCTCTCTCTGCCACCACGCCCCATATGTATCTCTGTCTCCCACAGACACTTAACTAGGACTTTCACCATGAAGCAAATTCTGATGTTTTCATGAGTCAAAGGATAATGAGAATGGATTAAGGCATTACTGTATTCATGAGCGATGATAATTTCCTGCTGCTATATAACAGGCAAAGCATCTATTATCAGAGCAGGAGACTCTGATCTTCTGACAGTGGTATATTATCCCAAATGACTGAGATACTTCCATCTGATGAATGTGGATTTGTCAGAGTGGCTGTTTCCCTGTGTCTTATGCCTTTTTTTCTTCCTTGGGAAAGGAGTGTTCATTCTCAAAATACTGCATTTGCTTCCATAATGGTATTGGTTCCCTGCGAGCAGAGTTTGACCTTAAAATCTCCATGTATTGTGCAGCTCTCTTGTTAGACTTGATAGTGGCCCAAGAATATGGTTGTTATTTGTGCACAGTGACCGTAAAAACAAACAAAATAGAGATGCTGGGTAAAAATCCTGCATTAGGAAGATGTGCTGTCCTTATTCACTTAGAAGTCTCAAGCACTAAAGCTTGGCTCACTCACATTCATCTGCTAATGTGCTACATGTGTGTCTGAGTGCCTTCTACTTTGAACATTGCAAACCTCCCTCATTGAGACATTTCATTTTGGCATCTTAGTTGTCTGCAAAAAGACTCTGCAAGCAGACTTAAAAGCATAAAATAAATATTTATTAGATAACACACACAAGGCAGAGAGGATTTAGAGAACTACAAGGCTAAATGCTGGCAGGCTCACCACCCAGTAAAATACCCCAAGAGTCTTTCCTGACAAAGCAGGCATGGATCAGGAGGGGAAAGGTTGATGTCTGGTGCTGCCTCAAGCCAATCCTCTATGATGATGAGGTGCCATTTCCGTGGTTTTTCCCTCAGGATTTTATACCTTTCCACTTTGGTGTTTTTCTTCTTGAATCTCTGAGAAACCTGTAGTCCCTGGCCCAACAATCATAACTTCTTAATTTTCCCTTTCTTATTTTTAAGGTCTCTGTTCTGCAGACTTTCTTATGGATGTTTTTCAGAGGTAAGTGATTTCCTGAGAACTCCATGCCAAGATGACATAACTGTGTCAGATCAGAGTTGGGTCTTAAATCCTTGGAGCACAAAGCTCCTTGCCACAGGCTGAAAGTTTGTATATGTTTGAGATAAGATGGGATAAGTTCCTGCAAGAGGAGTCCATTGAGAATCATCGTATTCACAGAAACCATATCTGGCTTCAGAAGTTTCTCAGTCACACATTACAAAAAGCTTGAAAGAGGCACTGAGGAAACCACCTTTGCTGTATTCTTACACTCCTCCCTAGGTATCAGCAGAGAGTGATCTTTCATCTGATGTAGCATGACTGCTCTTATATATTTGTGTACAGTTATGTTTGCTCTGGGATAGAAAAGGGACTGGTTTTGAATGTCCATTGCTGAAAAAGCACTCCTTATTTGCTAATGATCAACATGAGAATGCAGTGGTGCAGAGGGACAGCAGTCAGGCCTCTCTTTCCTTCTATTTTCACTCCACTGCTCAGGAGGTCACCAGTTCAGATTTCCTCATATTTCTACTTCATGTTAATGGATATTTGGGAGGTGAGAGTATGATCCTTAACATGTAGATTCTCTAAATTCACCATGGACACAGACACCATGTCCTTTCCTCTGCCCACCATGACACTCTCATTCGTTCTCCCAGGTGAACATGGGAGGGAAAATCCAAATTATAAGGGATAATATGGGAGACTATTTTGTGGAAAGCACCTGGTTATATAATGTCCTGCTCTTCAGTTATTTGCAGCCTGATTACAATTCAGTAGAAAGATAAATAACTTGAAAATGTACTAAGAAATTTCATGTTCTGTGGGCTTGACTTCAAAAGCTTCACATTTCCAGTCTCAGTAAAAATGTCAATGCTTTCCTTTTTCTTTTCTCAGATTCACAGCACTAGTGACAGTCCTAACTATTGCCACAGAGTAGGTTTTCCAGGGTCTGCTCAATGTGAACAGAAGAAAGGAATGCAGAAATATGAGGTAGGGTGTGACTGCAAGAAAAATACCAGGAGACCACAGATAAGTATGAAAACAGGCTATAACTCTATCCCACGTCTATCGGTCCTACATTGCTCTGTCTTATTGTGGGTTTAAACAGCATAGGAAATCTGTCAATAAAGGTGGATCTCACCACCACGATGCTCTCACTGTTGCCTCTGAGGGAATCTGTGAATTCTCATGAGCTGTGTCAGCTGGGGCAGAAAATTCAGGGGAAAATGAAAGTGTTTACCTGCAAAGACTTTTGGGGTGCCATTAATAATTTCTCATGACAGAGGAAAATGACTTGTGAGTGTAGAGGAGTGGATATTATCTTCAAGTTATGGGCCCAGGTCTGGAACTCTGAAAAGCCATGTAAGTGAAACAGTTGACTGTTCTCCTGGTGATCAGGACACAGCCTTGTTTCTCACTTTACAAAACACCTGACTGCCAGTGCAGACAGACAATTGTTGTTGTCAGGGTTCTTGTGAGTGCCTGCAGATGGGCTCTGATGTTCTAGTATGTAGAATGGGGCAGCTGACAGGGTCTGACGGTGTACAGTTTTCTTCTCATTAGACTGAGTTCTCGAGTGACATTTCTTTACATCACCAGAAAAATATAAGGATACTTCAATCAGTTTGGGAGCTTTTCAGATTCTGTGGTGAAGCAGGACTGAAATAGCTTAGTCAGTGCCATTCATGGCTAACACAGTAACATGTATTAGGATCATGGTATTCCTGCAAAAGCAGAACAGCCCACTGTGGCATATACACACTTTGTAACTATGGGGGAACACCTGGAAAGATGGGCTTCTGAGGTAAAGCTGAAAGTCTTGTTCTTCCCAATCCCTTGTAGCAAGAGGACTGTATGTTATCTCCCATTGTCTGACCAGCTCACTTGAGAAAATAAAAATGGAATGGAATGGAATAGAATAGAATAGAATAGAATAGAATAGAATAGAATAGAATAGAATAGAATAGAACAGAACAAAACAGAGCAGGATATTTCAGTTGCAAGGGATTCTCTACGAGGCTTTTACTACGGCATCGTTACTATTGGCAGGTGACACAGTTTATGTGCAAGCCAAAGGTTGACGTTGCTACTCCATGTAGGGGACCGCCTACCAATTTCAGAGCTAGGCTAAAAATCTAACAGAAAGTAGACTTTGTTGTAGTTTCTGACACCTTTTACAGACAGCTGTTGCTAGAACACCTGAAAACAACTTTCTTTCAAATACTTATGCTCATCTTATTCAGATGGAAACCAGAAGGGTTGAAAATCACATCTGAGCTTTACACTTGTAAATGACAGGGAAGTTTGAAGTCACCTCTCTTGGATGAAGCTCATTAGCACTTTCACTTTACTGTTGTTCAAGGAGCTTTGTTAGTACTTCAGGGTGCATGGGCCAAAGAGTTAAGCTCTCTTTCTTAGAGCTGTGTTGTTTCTGCTATGCTTCTCTGCCTCTTCACTGGACTGGATGTTGTGCAATTAACAGGCATATGCTAAGTAGATGTGTTGAGAAGGTGCATGGGATTTTCCTGACTTAGGATCACATTCTTGATGTTTAAAATAGGAAAGGCAGTGGCCTTAGTTTAGAAATGAAAGACTGGATACATGGGGTTGAAGATATCGGTATCTGAGATCCATACACTGAACACTTAACTGTTGTTGACACAGGCCTCTTCATTTCCAGCATAACTTGTTGAGCTTAGTGTACTGTGGGACTTTGAAGAATGAGGAGGTTTGCAGATGCATGTTGTATAAGACATCTGAGGTCAGTGTGTGTAAAAATCTCCATTGATATGTTTGGCCCAGGATATGCTTTCCTGCTTCCCATTGCTGTGTTGATCTTACATTTTATGGCCTGATTTGTCTGTCGTAGATTTCCACCTTCCATTATGGGACTTTTTCTCTCCCTTTATAGTATTTCAAACTTTTTTCAGTTCAGCAAACAGTTTGTTCCCCCCTCTGTCCTTCAAATAAAGTTTTCTTTGGCAATCTCTGTTAGGATAAATTCAATAACTATTTAACTCAGAAGGATCCCCGAGGAGGAAGCCAAGAGTCAAACGCTACAATTATTCACATTTTGGTGAGAGGAATCAGACTTCTCAGGAACCATTTCAAACAAAGCGCTAACAGTTTATTCCTGCCGGGTGGAAGCAGGAAGTGTGCTGGAGGGAACCTGACAGCCTCCTGAGCACAATCAGGAAGCATAAAATGGATGGGCAAGGAGAGGAAGAGAGGGAGGCATTAACAAAGAAAAATGTCTCATTTCCTCCCTGAAACTAATTGGAAAAATATGTTACTGGTTGTGGCAGTGGCAATTTCTCAAGGTGGCAATAGCTGCAGCCCATCCTGGTGTGGGGCTGGCCACAGGTTGGACCTCTACCTGAAATGTCTGTGATTACTGCAAACTATGGCAGCTAGTTTGCAGTATAAATGGACACATACACACACACCCCCCTATATATATATAAAAATACACACGTATAAACATACCAACATATACATGTGTAAGGGGTTTTTTTTCCACTGAGGATCTATGTCTCATTTCAGGTAATTCTTAACTATACACACATTTACAGAATAAAACATATCCGAAAACAATTTTTTTTTTAGCTGTTCTTTAATTCACTGTCTGTTCTCTGTTTTCATCCCCACTTGAGGGTAACTTACTCCATGAAAATGTGGGTAGAGATGGAGGGAGAACAGAAGTGATGTAACCATATTGGTCACAATATTTTTGAATAAAAATGGAATAATTGATAAATTCTGGTGCAATTTCTGGGCAAAAAATGGAAAGAGAAAGATTTCCTTTAACACATCAAGGCATGCTGACATCACCCACCCTCTGTAAATATAATGCAATGCTGATAAGCCCATTTACATTTTTGTTATGGGCAGGGCCAGCCCAAATTCAGATGTTGCTCACCTGGGCTACTCTAATTCCACTGCTTGCTGACGTCCTTTAATAGGTTCAGTGCCAACAAAAACGGATCGTGTAACCCCCCTCTGGGCCTCTGACCCCGAGATATTACCTTTCCCAGGCCAGGAAAGAGGCACAGGGCATGAGTTAGCTTGTGATGACTGGGACTGAAAGGGAGTTTCCTACCAACTGGAGAGTTTTCTGCTCATGGATGTTTCATACAGCCCCTTTATGCTACCTCAGCATCACAAGTCTCTTGCACAGAGTGGGGAATTGAAGGGAGAGCTGAAGACATGCAGGCCACACACATTCTTGACCACTATGGTATCTGAACAAAACAGTACTCAAATTTTTAGATCTAATTTCTTTTAAAAGCTTCATTTGAAAATATTCAGTTCCATATATCTTCAATTATATTTTCTGTGCAGCTGATGATACAAGCAAACTGTACAGTGTAAATGCAATACAGAGGTTCTCTTCAGAATGAAGGGATTGGCACCTGCCTTTCAGTGATCACATTCAAAATATTCAGCCATTCTGGATGTACTGAGTGATATTCAGCCATCATTTTCTTGGCTCTTCACCCTCCTGAGGTAGAGAAATGAATCTCCGTAGTTTTCTGTGTATGCATATCTTCTAGGCAAAACATTTTAACAGGGATATAGAGTGAAACTGTTAAATGGAAACATGAGTAGTGGGCCATACCATATACCTAGGAATGTTAATATGTGAAGAGAATCTAAAATTGAGGATCTGGAGGTTTAATCTGTGGAGGTTTAACAGAGGCAGCAGTGTACTGAAAATTCACAAAACACCTACCTGGATTCTTAGCATGGTTTTGCTTTTATTAAAGAAGGGAAAGAAATTTTAAAAAGAGATCAAAGAGCAAGTCTCTGTTGCAAATGCACTTAGAAGCCAGTACCCTTCTAACACCTCTGTGCATAGTCCCTTTCAAAACTGCATATATGTGCAAATTAGAGAATACCTTGCAATAATGAATCACCTCCCACTTTCCTCACTCTCTACTGGTAAGTGTGAACACATGACACTCAATTTTAGAGCATGCAAGTACACAAAAAGAGAATGAGTTCTTCAGGTATCCATAGACAAGAGATATTCCATAAAGTCAATATGGAAGAAAACCCAGAAAGAAAGTATGGATAGCTCAGCAGCTGGAGAATTAGCAAACTTAAGCCATATTTAACTTCTACACTCCAGTGGCTATTTCATACCATCTAGAACTGATTTGGAAATGGAGGTAGAGCTCTCCTAGAGGCCAGTGATTAGGATATTATCTTGGAAAGGCATAGAAACTGTTCAAATCTTTACTTGAAACCAGCAGACCATTGCCAGCTATGGCTTCGACTTTGAATCTGAATACCAGAGGTCAATAATTTGTAAGCCATGAAACAATTTGTCTGGACTGTGCTCATTTTAAGGCCAAACTTCAAGTCTCTAAATCAGATGAATTGTCTTAGTGGTTGCACTCTCCTCCCATCTGATATCTCTTTTCCCTTCTTTCTCTGAATGGATTATGTCCTTTCTATTCTCAGTTTTGCATATTATTTACAGAATTGTGTATTTTATATTTGCTCAGATGTGATGACATTCGTTCATGTGTCTTGCATTCCCTAGGATTCATTAGCCATGCCTTTGCTTCTACAGCTGGCAACAATGAGATCACTGTGCTGTGACCCTGGTTCAGCCACCCAGCAAACAGCCAGTTTGGGTGTGATGTGGGAAGGCTCTCACGGATGTTTGGAGGAGCTTGACCTCTACAGGTTCTTGAGCAAGCTGTATAGTAATTTTCTGTAGGCTGCAGAATTACTGGTTGGTAAATGCAATGATTAAGATAGACAGAGAGGTGGAGAGGCATCTTTGAGACAGCCAGAGATATTTGCCTTCAAAATTTCTGCTTCTTTTTTCTGTTACGTGGTGAATCACCCACCTGAACCATACTCTCTCACAGAGACATCACCTCTGCTCTGTGTTGATAGGTGCTGATTCTCTTGTTTAATGTTAATGACAATGTTAGCCTGAAAACACTCTTTGTACATGGAAGAATATATTAAAAAAAAAAGAAAGAAAATCAGTAAACAAGACACATTAGGGCAGATAAGAAAGGAGGGGATACATCAGTACTGTTGTTGACTTGGGTTTTTAAATCTTTAATAAAAATTTTTCAGTCACTTGGTTATACATTTCAATGTTAATTCTACCAGAGATTTCCTACAAGTCCAGGTTTCCTAACAAGTATTAACTCTGGGAGATTCCGTCCGGGTGTACTGTATGACACTTGCTAGTGGCCTTGCCTGCTACAGCCAACATACATGCACAGAATGACTCTGCTTCTGCTTAAGGGCAACATTTGGAGTGTGGGAGGTATGGGGAATGGCCATTATTCAAGCATATACAACATTTGGTGTTAATTTAATTTTCTCTCAACTATTGTGCAGCTGAACAGTGCAAAATATGAGGACTTTCGCTGGCGTAGCTGTTGTGCTGATGTAAATGAAATATAACATATACATTTAAACAGTAAAAATAAAATAATTTATCTTTTAACTCTCATCTCCGTTATTACTTGTTCTGAGAAAAAAAGAAATGAGGACAGTGATTATGGTGGTGAAGAAGGTTGTTTTATTTTTTCTAATAGTAATTTAAGTTAGAGTGGGTAAAATATGGAATTTTTTTTCTCAGGTTATTTCTAACTTTTTGCTTTTCTTTCTTTACCCAATTAAAATCCAGCACATCTAGAAGATGATTCTGTCTTGCAAAAAACTGAATTTAAATGTAGTTGGCGAGGCATCAATGCATCACTTAGCTGGCTGTGAAAAGTAGCAGGGGCTCTGAGATCCTGTCAGTGTTTAAGAGAGCAAAGTGCTAAAAGAAAAATCAGTCAAATTCTCAGATTCATTATGACCCATAAACTGGCTGCCAGAAGTTAAATGCCCAGTGGAAGTCAGCAGAGTGTGCTNTTAAAATCCAGCACATCTAGAAGATGATTCTGTCTTGCAAAAAACTGAATTTAAATGTAGTTGGCGAGGCATCAATGCATCACTTAGCTGGCTGTGAAAAGTAGCAGGGGCTCTGAGATCCTGTCAGTGTTTAAGAGAGCAAAGTGCTAAAAGAAAAATCAGTCAAATTCTCAGATTCATTATGACCCATAAACTGGCTGCCAGAAGTTAAATGCCCAGTGGAAGTCAGCAGAGTGTGCTTGTGTGCGAGTGTGTGTGTGTGTGTGTGTGTGTGAGGGAAGTCAGAAATACAGTGCACAGAGAGGGGGCACATTTTCCTCTCAGAAGCAGTCACTGACTGCAGAGGGGAAGGTCAGAGCCTTGGCTGCGTGTCCTTTCTGCACAGCTGGCGTAGGCAGGCACCCCCAGGAACAGGCAAAAAGAGCACTCAAAGCAGCGTGTACATCTTTGGATAGCACTGGAAGACACTGTCCTGCATATAGGGGTTATTGCATGACCACAGCTGGGAACTTAAACGGGAAGACCTGCACAGCACTGAAATCTGGTCCCAGTATCAGACCTCTCAAGTGCATTGCTCCTGGTTAGTCATGTGTATGTTACAATAGCATGTAATACAGAGCCTGTGTATGGAATATTTTCATGCGGGAACATTCATTTTCCATACCCTCTTATTCTCTGGCCAGAGTTTCCTAGAGCAAAGGGAGGGATGGGAGATCCCATCTCTACCACTGATTGGGCAGCTCAGCAGTCAGCAAATGAAATACTTCCCCTGGCCCCTGTATAATTATCTCTATCTTGAGTCCTGGCCAGCATGACTAATCTGCATTTCAGTAAGGGGACAGGCTGGAACTGGTAGAATTAATTTATCATGTTTTAATAGAGAGGCAGTTCAGGAAGGGAGGGACTAATGAGATACTTTGCAAAGAAATTAGTAGGCTTCTCTTACAGGGTTGTCTTCCACGAGGCAGCTGCAGTGATGACAGCATCAGGCATGGTCCCGTGCTCCCTCCCTGCCTCTTGCCTTCTCCTCGGGGGGCTGCCCTCCGGTGCACCATCTCCCCTGATTATTTCCCCTTTGCTGGAGTGATGAAGGTGTCCAGCCGAGGTATCTTTGTGAGCTCGGGGTATAAAGCAACTGGGGTGTGTTGCACATCTTAAGCAATGAAGAATTCATAGGTGAGACCGGTGAGATACTTCCCACCCCTGAGAGCATAGGGAGAAGAGCTGATTTTTGCTTGTTTCTTCCTTGATTATGAAGAAACAGGCCCAGGAGTCCCAGCAGTTCTGCTGACTCAATATTCACTCAGGATCCATTTGCAACCACTCAAAGGTCTTTATGGAAGATTTGGTTTGCAAGGCACTTGGAGAGGTAAGATATTTTCCCCCCTCCATTCAGGGAAGCATGTGTGAACATGCTTATCTTCAGGTGATTAAGGCTTGTTGCCTTTGAAAGTACAAGTAGGTGCTCCTGTTCTGTATTGAATCAGGTCAAAAGACTGGATTTCTTATAGGTGTGATAGTCTTGTACCACCTCATTTAAGTGTATTCAGACATTTTCACCTATAAAGGTTTTTTCTTGTTTTTCTTGCACATTTTGGTCTTCAAGCATTTTCTGAACTTTTCTTCAAGTGAAAAAAATGGAATGGTAAAAAGTTTTTGTAACTATTGAAAACAGTAAATTCAGTTCAAACCTCACAGGTTTCAGATGTGGCACTCGAGCCTGAGGGAGAAATTCCTGAAATAGTGAAAACCATCCTCAGTTTTGCTGCAGCTTGCTTACCTAAACAAACGCCAAGTTTTCTCTTCGGTGTCAACATTTATCTCCCATGTGCTCAGCTTATACCATAGTACATGGCATCATCACAGTTTATGCTCTCTTTCCTACGCATCAGGCATCATACAGAGCTCTGCAGTGGTTAAGGTAAACAGATTTTTGTGTCTATAGACAGAGTAAACAACTGGTGATGAAATTACCTAATAATCTTTAAAGTCATTAGCTTCAACGCTGTATCAATCATTCCATATTGCTGGGATAATAATCCCTATTTATGAGCTGCTCCTGGTGTTAGCACTCTTAACTGTTTCCATTTAAATGCAGATATTTCCTGACCTTCTGCTTCCTGAGAAAAGGGAGATAACTCCTTCTTTTCAAAGTCAAAGGAGTGGGACAGCCTGCCTTTGTAAGTACTTTGGGGCCATTTTTTCCCCCACCAGAAGGTCTCAGGTTTCCCTGGGAAGAGCAGGTGTTTTGGCAAAGCCGGACAATGCTCTGGACAGGTTGGGCAGAGCACGGCTCCTGCAGTAAATTGGCACTGCAGACAGGTCGCTGCAGGTGCATGTGAGTTGGGATGATGTTGCAGTAACTTGCTGGCTAACTTTCAGTACAAGCCAGAGGTTGGGCCATCAGCATGTGGGGGTTCATTGTGGTGGAGTGGAGGAAAGGCCAAATATCTCTTGCCTAAGGTTTTGAGGTAAATGGGACTCAGCTTGTGTTTTAAATGCAATCAGGTATTTCCTAATTATGGAAACACAGTGTGTTTGGGATTATTTGGTTTGCATTTTTCTGAATTCTCATCTTTTTGTCTGCTATCTCATTGCTGCATTAAGCTGGCTAGCTATGCATTGATCTTTGCCCATAGTTTTCTCCCATTCCCAAAGTGGATGAAATATATATAGTTTTTATTATTTTGACATGTTTGTGTATATATATATTTATGCATTTTTTAAAATGTCCCATGAAAGAGAAAGTTACTGTCTCTGAGTGTCTCACTGTAATTGGTGTGGTTTGTTTTGATTTTTTTTTTCCAAAGGTACCCAAAAAGTTATTAATTCCAAAGGGGTACCTATTCCCTCTAGAGATGCTGAAAGAAATGGGGCTTTCCCATGATATAAAGTGCTGCCATATTTCTCTTCAAAATTAAATCCTTTTAAAATCAACATTGTTATCAAGGGAAAAGTACCACAGAAAACTTTTTTCTGCTAATGCTTTCTGACGAGGTAAGAGTAAGAATTGGTAAAGTAGTCCAGTTGCCACGTCCACTTCACGGAATAGGAGAACTTGTCACTGGGGTGCTGACTAAGGCCATGCCTTACTATGATATATAGTTACCTGTTTAGTGGGAATAGTACTGGGAATGCACGGGTTTCACCACCAAATTATGCAGCAATGAGAACAGTGCCACAGTCATCACTGGTGTGATGATGGCGGGGTTTCTGCTTTTGTGGACATTGAGTTTGCCCACAGAAGGTCCAAAGACAGGAATCTGAATTTTAGACTTCATTGTTTCTTCAGTGAAGCAACCACAAACTTCTGTTTCTTGTATATTGATGTGATGTATGAGAGCATATATAGATATATATATATATAAAAAATGTATATTTTTCTATATAAGCTGAGCTTCAGAAAATCTTCACTCCTTTACAAGTATTGTCCCTTGAAAAAGAAAGCTTTAGAGAGTGTGTAAAAATTCAGTCCAGGAAGACATAATTTGAGTAAAAAAGGTGGCTTATAGGTGAATATAAACAAGTGATTGTAGGGAAATCTATAGATAATTTTGTTTTATTTGCATGTATGTTCATCTTGCAATGCTGTTAAATCAGAAGAATTAAAAATAATTTCAAACAGTTAACTTCTTGAAGATAATAATTTTACTTTTCACATTGTTTTAATAAGCAAGTGAGAATATTTTAGATAGAGGAGACTGTTTCTTTTTTATTCATGGGCATTTGAGAGCTTTGGGCTCAATACACAAATATATTAGTCTTTCCTAAGTCGTAATCTGGAACATAGGACTGGGTAGGTTAATGAAAGACATACATTTCTTCACTCTTGTATCCTTCAAAAAGCAATTAAATATACCTGATTGTTTACACTTCTTTCTGACAGTGATTCCATCAGTAAATTTACTTTATTTCTTTGTAATGTGGGTTTTTTGTCAGTTTAATTTCTGTTATAACAATCTTATGAGTTATAAGGAAATAGCATAGTTTTGGAAAAATTTGTCATGTTCTTCAATTGGTATTATTAGTCCAGTTAAGAAAGAAAAAAGGGGGTTTTCAACTTCACCACTTATCTTTAACTCAAAAAGCAATGAAATCCATTCAAAATAATGGGTTACTTTAAAAAACCTACAGATAAGTAGATAAAATGTTACAGAATTCCTGCTTAGCAGTATATTCAGAATTTTGCAAGGCTTTTTTTTCTCCATTTCTTTTCATTGTTAGATTAGAAGCTGCAATTTGCATTCTATTTTCATTAATGATGTGAAAATTCCATGAAACCATGTTTATTTTTTAAAAATACTTCTGATACTTACTATCTTCAAATGGACTGAAAGACTACTAAGTTTTTGTTTCTTAATTGGGGTATAAACAAACAGATTGCAAGAAATGTTCATTTAAAATAACTTAGAAACAGATTCTAACCAATTTTAAAAACTTGAAGTAGAGTTTGGGTCAGTTTCTGTACAAACTGACCTTGCATATCAGATGACTTCTTATTTTATCCAGTTCTTCTTACGGAGTCTACAAAAACAGTAGCTTTGTTTCATAACAAGAATTTTTTATCAAAACTCTGATGTGTATTGTTGCTTTGTGTTGCTTCATTTTGACTGTAATGCTATAAATATATGTCTGAGAGATTAAGTTTTGTGCACCTAAGCTCAACTGGTATGTCAGGAAGTTTGACATTGAACTGGAACAAGGGAGACATTTACCATGCTGTTGAAAGCATGTAAAACCCTGTGTTAAACAGAAGAACAAACTTGCTTAATGATGCAAAAACAAAGGCCGAAATAATCTCTACTTTAAGGGAATTCAATACATTCCACTCAATAAATGGATTCAAGAGAATTCAACTTCTGCATGAAAACACCTGAGAAGACAGTTAGGCTTAAAACCCCATCTTCTTCTCTATCAAGCCTTCTTTGCTTTCAGTGCTGCACAAGATGTGAAGTTCATGTAACTGTTTTCAGTCTCTTCAGTGGACTGTTGTTCAAGCACTGCTTGGAGACTAAAGAGCTGTTTGAGAAATAGCTCCCTTCTCTGGTTTAATTTTTAAAAGATGTAGTTCACATGGGTTTTTCTGAGACATTAAAGGTTAAAAAAAAAATCTTCCTAGATGAATCAAATGCTTGCAAGTGATAGTCATTCTTGGAATACAGCAATTTTCCCTGAAATTACTTTGATGAATATTGAATTGTATCTATTTTTACTTCATTGTTTAAAGCTTTTTCAGCTGTGTTCAGTATTTGTTCTTCCTATAGTGGCCTTTTGACATACTGAGATTTTGTATGGTACACTATGGCACAGGGTAGAACAATATAATAACTGAATAGGGTTTAAGTTTGTATACTGAATGCACAGCAGAGAGCACATCCACACTTTCATACCTGCCCATCACCAGTGGTAATTACTTCTCTTTCTTTCTCTATTGGACCAATCTGTTGTTTAGTAACATGCTATTTCCATCTAAAATTAAAAAAAAAACCAACCTAATTTTAATTTTTTGCAGGGGAGGAGGTGAGATTCATTTCCAGTTAAAAGGTTTAACTTGTCTGACTTCTTCCTCTGGAGCCTGAGCTTCAAGTATCTTCCATTCTGAGACAAAAGCACCACCTCAGACAGGCTCAAGGGATCAGGCTTGCCAGCTTCCTGCTGCAGAGGTGAATATGAGACATTCCTGACTTCCCAACCCTGGTGTCTGTCTCTGGGCACACCTCAATGAATTAGTGCCCACATGGTTTCCATTCTGTTCCCTAGGTCTGGCAAGGTTGGAAATGGAGGTGAGCTGAGACTATACCCCAGTGAGACTTGTGATTTCCTGGAAAACTGCAACACTGAATATTTTGATTCTTGTCAGGCAACATCTTATGGATTTTAATACCCATTCTCTCATTTTGGAAGCTAGAATATTCATTCTGAAGTAGGTAAAGTATTTTTACAAGTTCACAGCTTTCTGGAGAGGGACACGTCTGACTTTCAATTACCTCCAGTCCTTATCATATCATGTTCATTTAGATACGTATGCCAGGTGATAGCTCTAGGCTGTCATTCCTAGGATCATTCTGAGCTGTTTAAGCACAGACAGATTTCAATATCTGATATTCAGTGTTCAGTAAAGCTGCTAGACATTATTACTTGTTGTAAGCCATGTCCTTGGTTTTGATGGAGTGACAGAAAAATACCTTAATGTGTAGGTTGTGCCACTCCAGCTTTTGCCAGTTACTTTACTCAGAAATTTCCCCAGCAGGTCAATCAGATTCTGATGATTCATTGTTGTTTAACTCATCAGGTTGATAGCATATTTTCTCTTCTAACAACTCAGGAAAGGGTCTGAAATAAACATCTCCCTTATGCCTTTGCCTGTGAAGACTAAACACATTTTTTCTGCAAGGTCTTTATTTTCTGTGAAGTACCCCTCTGTTTCTGGGAGTTCAAAATTTTCTCCTTCTTGAAAGACTGAATAATAAGAACTGAACAATACTGCTTTTTGAGTTTTCCTTCTTGTTTAATTGCTTTTTAATTTCCCTTTGCCTTTGGTTTCAGTCTTCCATACATGTCTACCTCTTGGTAGACACAATAATACATTTGGAGTGCAGGCTACCTCTCAAAGTGCAGGAAAAATAAGTAGAGAAAATTTTAAATAATAAAAAAAAACCCAACCAAGATTTGATTATCTTTGTTTGTTTTTTATGTAGAATTGTAAGCATCTTTTAATAATGATGAGTTAACTCTCCAGTCATCTTCAATTCTTACATAAATATATTTATCTAGAGGCTTTGGCAATTTTCTTGCAAGAAAAGATTTTCTTTTCCTTCCTGTGCTGGCATGCAGTCAGGAAAATTGTCAGGCTAGATGTAATGTGAATAATGAGAGTAAACCTAGGAATATATATGACTGTGAAAACAAAGCCCAGCATCAGGATGGAACCAGTTTTGCCCTCTACCTTCACCAGGATAAATAAGAAGAATTCAGAGTAGGAAGACACAAATACCAGGTATCAAAATCATTAATAATGCAGTTGCCATACAATATATTACTTGTAAATTCCATTTAAAGGGCATGTCACACCATTTAGTACAATCCATTAATCAATAGCTTACAGAGAAAGAAACCATCTGTCTTGGTCTGTTCCTCAACTCTAAACTTCCAAACAAGAAGAGATTTGTTCAAGTTAAGTGTTAACTGTTCCAAAGCAAGGGAGCTAGATCATTCAAAAGAGAGCAAAGGTGTTTGTTTTCTTTCAGCATTGGTTGATTTCAGTATGAAATTAATAATCCGATTTACCTCTTCACTGCTTACCACCATGAATATATTACGGATTTCTGTAATAATCTTTCCTCCCACAAAGTGAAATTAAGGTATAAATCAGAGATACTTGCTAAGAGTGAGCAGTGTTAAACGGTTATCTTGGAAGCATACTGTAACCGTCATCAGGCTGGAATGGTACGACAGCGCATTTGGCTTTCATCAGATTCTAATGCAAGTTTTATTAGAGACTGGGATAAATTTCTTGCATGGCACCTAATAAGAGAAAGATAATTTTTCCTGATCTAACTGACCAAGTACAAGTACTGCAGTAGTCACAGTGCTGAAGTGGTTCTGTCATAATTTTTACATTTTTGAACTTGCTAATAGCATTGCACTCTGGCACATGAACTTGGTGGTCTTTGTGCTTGTTAGTGGACCCCTGAGAAACTGATCTACAGAAAATTAAAGACTGCCTGCAAAACACCTGCCAGACCTGCATATTTATAGGATATCATGTCTGAGGCACGGTGGTCCCATGCAGCACAGGTGTGGAGAGCAGCCATGTGGACAGGCTGCTGTTCAAGACTGAGCTCCTCTTGTTTCACAAGATGGTGAAAGACATACATCTGTCCTCCCCTCAGCTGGTTGTGGGGTGCTGGGGACATGGTAACTTCATAATTCAGTCCCTCTGACAGTCCTTAATCTTGAGAGGCACCACTGGTTCTCTTTACCTCATACTGTGGTCATGAGTCCATTCATGAGTCCAACAGGGAAAGTAGCTGAACAGCAGAATACTTACATTAGCATTTGATGAACTTGAACTTCCACCTTAAACCCAAAACTGGAATTTCACTTAGTTATTGAAATAGGAAGACATTTATGAGGGAATTTTCTTCTTTCTCCTTCTCTAGATACTCCTGGTTGCAGGATTAATTGGGACAGAGAAAGATCAGATCTGTATGCTACTGCTGGTATGGATGTTGTCACATCGGTTGAAGCCCATCCCAAAAAAGACATATCTCCAAATACCTGATGAGACTCCCACTTCTTTGGTCTCCCAAATAGCTCTAAAGTGAATGTGAACTTAGGAGTCTGAAGAAGAAGGAATGGCCTAGGTACTTAGCTGGATCTTGGACTTCAGTCTGGAAGCAGACTGAGATGTAGGAACCCGGGCCATGGTATTTGCTGTCATTTACTACATACCTTTCACAAGGAAAAGGTTTGCATTTGGTGATCCTGTGGCTGTTTTTTCATTCACTTTGTATCCTCTTCTAACCCAAGAGAAGAGTGGGCTGAGTCAGAGGGGGTCAAGGGTTTGCTCCTTTACTCTTGACCTCTCCCACTTCACTGGATGACTCCTGGCATTTTATTGAGAAAGCTGCATTGTGTTTTAACTTCTTATTGATTAAAAAGGGGAAAAAAAAGAAAAAAGAAAAGAAAGAATCCATACAGTGAGGTCTATGTATAGATATTACTGTGCATCAGCACAGGGAGTACAATTAACCTTAGAGAGCAGTAGCAGTAAAAAGGAGCAGAACAAACTGAAATAATAAAGCTGGCTCTGCACTCTACCATGGTGTCACGGACAGATTGTGCTGAAAAGCATTAGCACTGCGGAGCTTTCGGGTGAGGAGGGTTAATTATCTCTCTGTGAAACATTCATTACAGCACCTGGAACTACACGGAACTCACTGGGCTGCAAGTTCGTTGAGAGGTTCACGATCCTTTGTAGCAAATCCAGACTCATTCTGGCATGAAACCTTTTCACTTTGCTCCCCACTCATCCAAAGCTTTGCCTCCTACATGTTGCAGTGCTGATGCTTTTTCTCTGCTTATTCCTGTAATTATGACTTGGAATGTCTTTTGCTGTGTTTGTGCAATATGTAGCACAATGGGACCTTGATACTCATGTGGAGACTCTGGGTGGGAGTGTGATACAAATAATGACGCTCCTCAGCAGCCAGGACATTTTTACTGTTCTGTCTTTCAGATTGTGTCATTTCTTCACACCCTTCACTGACTGGCCATACTCAAGTGTGAGCTTAAGCTTCTTTTCTTAACCTTTGCATCCTAATTTGCTTTTGCCCTTTCACCCCAGTCCTTGCTCTTACTAGTTTGCTAAGGCTGCTAATTGCTCCATAAGGCTGGCTTAAATGTCTGGGGTTTTTTTAATCATAAATACTCTCTGTGCACTCATTTGCCCACCTACACTTTCCCAGAGTAGTTCAAACAGTCAGCAGTGGCTTTGCCTGACAACCGCCTCTGTTCCATGTTCACTCTGATGCCTATAGGAATTTCCATACACGAAGATGGTGAGGGAATTGGGCAATATATTAATAAAATAACTTAAAGACAGACTGGCATTGTACAAGTAGAGCTTGAGCCATAGCTGTGGGGTATTTCGCACTATTCCTCCAAAACTTTCATTTTATCTCTGCAGCACAAGGGCCTGCCTTGCTCTGCTGGATGCTTTAAATGTTTGTAGAGCTGCACTGCAAAAAGGACCATTACTCAAAACAACCTCCATCTTTGCCTTATTATTCTGTTCAGAGGAGGTTTAATTCCTTTCCTAAATTATACAGCAGATTGACTGTTGATGGCCAGAATTCATGACTTCATGACAAATAAGTTCTGTTAGAGCAGCCTCTGAGGGTTGGGAGGTGTAGCTTTGTATTCTTGGTGGTAGTAAACAAAATTAAATCTATTTATTCCACCTGCTGGTATTATTAAACAAACAACCCCACAAAACCCAAATATTAAAATCAGAAAACAGTATTTCTTTACTTGAAATCAAGCCTTAAAATCTGGAATTTGTGATCTGGTCAGCTGCCCCTTAGAAAGTCAACCAGATCAAGGTTGCTTGAGCAGAAAAGGCAAAGGAATATCCCATATGTGATCTTCCCATAGTTAGTGGCAAATCCACTCATCTGAGTGGCATAAAACTTGTAACTCTTGGGAAGCCCCACAGTCTAATTCAGAGGCACTCAAGGAATTTGTGTTTTCCAAAGTTAAGTCTCACCTGGCTGGGTATTTTGACAAGCATATCTGAATTTAGACATGTAAATCCCAGTTAATCTTCTTTCTTTGCATGTGAGGTCCCTGCACTTCCCCCCTGAAGTCAAGAGATAAAAAATTGAGACACAACAAGGAGAGGATTGGTGGCTGTGTCAGGACAAAGGTGAGATCTGCTGTGTCAGGGGGAACTAGATTAGACAGGATGTAAAGTTGTAACTACTGAGGACAGAGAGGACAGGTTTTTGTCAAAAGTCTGGGAGACTGTATTAAAAGTGAGACTGTGAGTAAGAAGAGACTAACGATTAACAAGTGAAGCAAACAGTGGTAAAGAACATTAATACAAAGTCAGATGAGAGATGAGGTACAGAAAGGGTCAGAACTGAGTTGTGACTTGAACGTATGAGAAAAAGAAGAAACTCAGTAAATATGAAGAAAGACATTCACTGATGGCATTCCAAGGGAATTGCTAAATATCAAAGGCCATGTTGTAAATAAGGCCAGTAATCCAGCCTGAGATTGCAGACACTGGGCCATGTAAGGGAAAATACCTTTGCGAGCAATGGTGAAAATCTTCAGAAAATTTACTGTGGTCACTGCTGAAAGTTCAATGGGAATAGGAGAAATGTTTGAAAGGATTAATCCATAGAGCAGGAAAGAAAAATGCAATAGGAAACTGTATAGAATGGAGGAAGGTGGACTGAGGAAAAGAGACAAATCCTTACTCCCCATTTTCTGGAGTGTCCAGGTAAATATGACTGTTGTTGTGCGATGTCTTCCCTCAGAGCTGAGGGGCAGTCACAGGACTTGCTGTAAGCACACAGCTCTAGTCTTGGTTGCATCTGCTGATGGCATGCCTCTGTGACTTTGAAGAAGGCCCAGTGAAGCCCAAAATTTAACTTTGTCCTTAATTTGTTCTTTTCTTGTGTGAAAACCATGGAGTCTGATCCTACATGGCAGTTTTAGTCATAATGTTGAAAGTAAATTAGGTCTCAATTTATTTTTCTTCAGCTTGTCATCCAAACTAGTCCTGTACTTAACCCAGAAAATGGAAGATGTGTCTGGCAAACTAAAAAAGTGTTTTGTAGTTTTTAATAGAGTAATGGCAGCATCTTCTTGTTCAGCTAGCAATTGTTCTAGTTTCCTCTCCAATCCAAAACTTTATGCAGCTGCAAAGAGTTGATTAGTGGGTCAAAGAGTGTGCTACAAACTCCAAAAGATTTTCAGAAATGTTCGTTACCTAACAAATTTCCTGAACTTTTGGCAACCTTAACACCTCATCTTCACTGTCTGGTTGATTCAAAATGGAATGCTAAAACTGTAGCAGAAAACCCCAACAATAAATGCAAAACTTATGCTTTGATGAAAAAATTACCAAATAGATATTGAGTGTTAGCAATGATTTAACGTATTGTTACTGTTATCTGATACAGCTTGATTGTATAAATGACCTCAAAATACACAGCTTGATTTTGGAAGATTTTCATGTGGACATGAGAGAGGTGGGCTATCAAGAAGGAAGGCAGAGGTATTAGTGGCATGGCTGGAATACTTTGGATTATGACGACTAAGTTTTTGTTATTGATCTTCAAAATTCAGACTAAATATTTTTCCTTCTCTTGTTTCATCACATCCCTTTTCAAAATATTTCTGAAGTCCTCAAGGTTGAGGATATGATTGTGTTAACCCTTGTAACCCTATAACAATGGCTTCAAACTAGAAGAGGAGTTATGGACTATGCCAGCATTTGCACTGCAGTACCAAACCCAAAACCAAACAGACAAAACCACCACCTCTGCCATTTGCATTTCAAGGCCTGGTTGGATGGAGTTCTGAGCGACCTGCTCTAGTGAGAGGTGTCTCTCCCCATGGCAAAGGCATTGGAACTAGATGATCTTTAAAGTTCTTTCCAACCCTAGCCATTCTGTAAGCCCACCAGTAAGCCACTTCTGCTCTACATTGCAGCAGACTACAAGTCGATGCCTAGGCAACTGGTGCCTCTTTGCTGAGGAATATCACAGGTTTTTATATAATGTCTAGCTGTTCTCATACTTTCAACTTGTGTCAAAAAAGTGTCTTGAAGGTGCACAAAAGCAAGAGAACTAATAAGTTGCAAGTCCCTGCCTTTGAATTGAAGTCTGACTTGGCTGGTGACTTTATATCTAGTTTTCAGAAAAACACCACATTATGCTAGTTCTCAAATTTTTAGTTGCAAGATAGAGTTAATGTAAAATTCTTAGCCCATTGCCAAGTTGTGAAAAACATTTTCATTGCTGTAATGATGATGATGATGATAATAGTATTTTTAAGGGAGAAATCAATTAACTTTTTATATAATTTGAAAATTTTTTTTTAATATTATTTTGAAAGCAAAAAAATGCCACTTTCATTATTTGCAATGACTTTGTTTCAACCGGAATGAAATTTCAGTAGAGCAATAAGAAAGGGAAGTTCAATATTCCTCTTCTCCTGCTCCAACCAAAATGACATCTCAAGGATACACCAGGTGAATGTAGGCAGTGCAGCTGGGCATTTCCAGAGGCAGTATGCTCATTTCAAAGGACTAATACTTTTTTCTGTACAATCTAAAGACTGACTAAAAGTGCATGTAAGATCTACTCTGCTTTTTCAAGAAATGTGAAAATCACATACTTAAAGTTTTTTAAATCACAGTCCTAAGATCACTGTCGCTGCGCCTTTTACTGGGGCTAGAACGGTGTGAGGGAGATGAGGTTCAGGCGCTGAGACCTTCCAGAAAGCGTCCCTCCAGGAGTCGCTTCTGCAGGACTCATGAGGCCCTGCGCACACCCAGACGCACCCCTGCTAGGTGAAAGCAGGCAGCCACGCACACACACTCGCTAGATAGCTCAGCTCGCGATGGAGATAAAGCGGCAAGAGGGGTTCTTCGTATGGAGTTCCGTGGAGTTTACTGGAGAGCCTCACACGAAGAAGTCCAGGGACAAAGAACAAGAAACAATGGCGTGCACAGACTTTTAACTTAGGGGAACCAGGGGCGGGGAGAACAACAACATCCAACCAACAGAGGGTCCGGGGTGGAGATAAGGCGGGATGACATAGGGCTAACCAATCGTGAGAGGAGAGGGGAGGAGAAAGGGAGCCAGAGCCTATGGGGCTTTGAGTAAGGGAGAACTTTCCAGAACCTGGGCGTAGAAGGGGAGGGGAGGCCACTGGCCGACTGACAAGGGAGAATTAACATAACATGATTACATAATCAGGGAGAAACCATTTCGATAACCCGGGGGGAGACATCAAACTTCTGAGCTGTCCCACCAGCATACTCTAGTCTCTTTGGGACCATCCTGCTCCTTGGTAGCTGCAGTGGCAGCTTCCACCACTGCCACAGATCACTTGATGAATTTGCCTTCATTTGTCGCAACCATAATTAGTTTATTGACTAGAATAATGCCACTGGTGAATGCTCTATAATTTCTTTTAATTAGAAGAAAACCTTTTAGCTAATAATGAAAATAATCTCCTTTAAAGCAAGGAAGAGAAAGAAATAAGTTGCTTGATCATGAATTGTAAAAAGTTAAAAAAATAAACAACAGGCTCTAAAGTAAAGATAGAAGTGAGAGGAAATGCTATCTTCCTCCTCAGTTTTCAAGATTACTTTCTTTTGTCTACAAATCATTTATGCCAACTTTCTGGGAAAAAATATCATTAAGATAACTTGCATTTTGGATAAGAAACATACTAAAAGCATTCATTCAGCCTGATCTGACAAATCAATAGGAGTAGAAGGTGCTTAGGAAATATGCTGCACCTCTTATCTCTCAGTTTGGTATCTGAAACTCCATCAATTTAGCAAATTAGTTAAAAGTTAAAGTTCTGATTCAAAGCTATTTAAAAAGTTGCCACAGATTCAAAATGATTTTGGGTTGGACTTTGAGACCAGCACTCTTGTTTAAGCTCTATAGTGGTGTTTCCCTCTTGGGTAGCTAAAGTGGTGCTCAGGATTAAGTGTGATTCAAGCTGCAGAGCATGGTTGGGGTTACAGGGCTGTCCTGGAGCTGGACTAGCTGTTTCTGAATAAAATAAAAAATTACTCTGAAATGTCTATGTTCTTTTCTGGTGTAAAATTATTTCCCCTCTTCTTTTCTAATTATGCAGCTGCAACTCCTTGGGTTGAGACGTAAGATACCTGGCCTGTCACAAGGTCAGATGTGATTGAAATAGTTCTAGTCCAGCTGAAGTGAGTGTTACAAATTTCATTATCAGACTTCTGTTCAAAAGGCATATTGGGTCAATTTATGCAGACTAGGTATCAATTTTGTAGGTACAGAAATTCTGAAGAGATTTGATGGAACCAGAAAGTCCTATCTCATGTAAAGTTTTTATTCCAGAAATTGAGGAGCACTGAACTCTGAGGAATCTGCTGGAGACTTTCCTGCTCTGAGGAGTTAGGTTGTCTACAGAAGAGGCTCAGGTAACTCTGTCAGTATAAAACCTCAAAATGAAGGAAGTTCAGACTGGTTGATTTTCACAGAACTGAAGATGCAGAAATATTTCCTTCTGTAGATCACAGAGAAATGCAAGTGGAACCTTACACCAGATTCAAAAGTTGGGGTGTTTTTTTATTTCTTTTTTCTCCACAATCTTTTTCTTTGATTAGAATAGCTAAATAGGGGAAAAAAAAGACACTTATCAGGCAATACTCACAGGTATCACTATCCCTCTAACCCTGAGCCTTTTTTCATGATAAAATTCAGTCGGGTTTCCATGTTTGGGCCAAGTTTTTTTCTGTACTCACAGTGATAACATGAACCATTCTGACCTCAATTCATCAGTTAATGGGGCTTTACAATAAAGTGAAATTCTCCAACAGAGAATAATGCTACAACCACTGTTAGTGATGTGCAATGCTATGGTTTATTCTCTGTTGTCAAGCAGAGAAGGGGATGAACTCTTCATCTCATCTGTAGGAAGCAGGGTGCTTGGAAGCCTCTGGTAAATCGTTTATTTTGATGAGCTCGTTTTCATTTGAGCCTGCAGCATTTGATATTCTTCAGTTACTCCCCTACCGAACACTGTTGAGGCTGTGAGCAAATTGCCATTCCTATCTATCAAGTGATGTGTTTCTGCACTTGTGTAGCATCCGCCATCAAGGATCTCAAAATACTATACAAACTTTAATGAGTAAGCTTTCACAACACTCCTGGGAAGTGCAGAAGTACAGTTAACCCAATTTAATAGATAGAGAAAGCAAAATGCAGAGAAATCAGTAGAAGTATATTCAGACTCCTGCATCCACCTGCATATATATTTTGCAAACTTTTGTTCATACATAAAGAAAAAATTCAATACCCTAGAAATGCAAATTGGAACTTGTACTTACAGGTTGCCTTTGGGAGAAAAGGATTTTGTGAGTGTAGATTTCAGTATTAAGGCATCTAGAAATGTTCCAAATTTATGAGTAGGCATACAGGAATTTGCAAGACAAAACAAAGCAAAAAAATCCCAAGTACATTCAAAGACTCATTTTTTCTATGAACACCTGGAAGCCAATTTGGGGCTGACAGCTGTCACATAACTGAGAGAAACATGGGCATATGTTCTGTGAGGGAATAGGGCTTGCTGGGAGAAACCACAGCAGCTCCAGACGGTCTGTTTTAAATTAGCAAGTGTCTCTTGTGGTGGTCAAGACTCCTTACAAAATTGCTACTCCAGTCATTGACATTTTTATGGTACTGAAACATACACTATTTTGAATTATTGGCGTAATAGTTTTCCTTTAAAGAGTCACCTGTGAGTCTCGTGGGGACACTAAGTCTTTCCATTTCCTCACTCCTGCCCCTTCAGGTCTGCTGTCTAGCCCTGGGAGCTGCCCTGCCCTCCTGTCTGGGGACCGCTGCGAGGTGCCTTGGAAGTGAACCATTACCATTTCTAAAAGCAACAGTAGGGGATGCTGCTGGGTAAGAAAAGCAATCCTCCTTGCTTCTCTCCCTCCTAAGGCCTTTCCAGGAGAGGCCACAGCACTCGCCACTTTTTGGAGGAGAAACCCATCAAAAATCAAACACATTGTGTTTTAGGCAAGCACAGAGCACTAATTAAGGAGCCATCCAGGTCCCTGTTGAATTATTTTCCACTTTTATTTTCAAATTGGAAAGTATAATTTTATTTAATTCCACTGTAAAAAGTGATGTGAAGGAGCCAAGTGGTAAGCACTTTGACTGGATTGTTTCTGATCTTTCAAATGAAAAAATATAAAAAGTTCAACACCATAGCAAAATAGATATTTTCCATGTTTGTAACAATTGATTAGTCCAGAGTGAGGGAGGCACATCACATAAAAAACCTTCCTCTAGGCATTTACCAAATGCCTGAAAACCATGAACTAACTATGTCTGAGAAGACAGGACCACATTTAAAATGAAATTGCTGTTGACAGATTCCCAGAAAAGTAATCTCCTGAAAATCTAAGATAATTAGTTATTAGAGTCTACATATTTATGAGTGATTTGGGCTAGAAGAACATGTTCCTTTATCAAGCTCTTATTACTGAAATCTAATTCATCTGGATTACCACAGAGGTTTATGAATACTTTACTGTTCCTTATCATAGTCAGAGATGTGATAAGGCTGTTGTAATCCTGAAAGAATCTCTCAGTAGTGTTTGTGGCTATGCTTGGCAGATAACCCTAATCAAATGCCAGGTTTTAGGGCATAAACTAATTGTCTGCAGAAGTTGGAAGGAAATGTTTCTTCCCAAGTGCTGTACTGCAACAATTATCAAGGTACATAATGTATGTTGGAGTGGGTTGGAGTACTAGAATTAAACTTTTTTCTGAAATATTATTTATTTGTCATTTATTTATTGCCATCTAGCAGGGCACCAGACCCACTGGACCATGTAACTAACTTGGTATAGCAAATCTTATGGGAAAGTAATTCTGTTTAGACATGCAATACAATGTTAATCCTTAGATCTTGACAACAGACAATATGTTCTGAGAAAGACTGTCTTATTAACTCTGCTAATAAATGTGTCTGTGCTGGAAATGAAAAATAGATTACCTCGATAGTTGAACTACTGTTAGAGAAGAAATACACATTGCATACATGAAGAGGAGCTGCCATGTCCTTTACGAACAGTGAGGTGGATTTTTTCACACTGATTTCATATTGTGTGCCAGGCACAGATCCCGCATACTCATGATGACTGGGTAAAACTAAACTCTTTCCTTTCCCAGATGTCTCCCCTGTAAAAATTTTTAAGTTATATTTGCATGTTTAAAAATGTCATACCCTAGCATCTATATGAATAATACATCCCTTGAATCAAATTTGCTCCTGATATAAGTCTAGTGATAGCAGTGCAGTTTAATCAGCTATGCATTTGGATAGCTGATTCATTCCAGAAGATAAGAAGCTAGATATGGAAATTTTAGCTCCTTTTAGATTAGTTGAATCTTGTCACCTTAGAAAACCCCAAAACCCAGTGACAGTAGAATGACAAGGAATTTTGTTTTGCCATGCTTTTCTCAAGCAGTGTTTGATTTATATGCTGATCAAACTTTAGTGCTCCTGTTGCTAGAGACATCAATTTTTCTTCCCAATTGGCTGTAAATATCTCCAGATTTTGTGAAATACTGACCACAGACTACCATACTCACTGTCTTTAATTTTTGTAGTGCTGATGCCTAGCTGAAGTCATAGTACTGAAAGAAAATTAGAGCATTTGCTGGCTGTCATTAAGTGAACTCTGGTTGTGGTCTGATCTGGCTGACACGTATTTTCCCTTTTTTGTAATAGACATGGCAACAATAATAAGGCAAACAGAAAAAAGGTGTTCAACTTTCATAGCATGTAAAAATGTATTTTAGATATTTTATCTCTAATGTAGAACTCATTGTCATATATTATGTATAACAGGCCTTTAGGTAGGCTCACTGATGGTTTTTAAATCTGAAAGCCCAAGAACGGTCCCTGGTGAAGGAATTCTTTTCCACAGCTGAGTGGGTTCTCAGTAGGACACACAATGTGCAGCCTTGGCCTTCCTGCCCAGCTGGGAAGATAGTCTGCTGGGAAGAAAGGGATGGAAGAAGAGGAAGAACTTCTCCATTTGGTGTTTGCTGTCAGTACTCAATCAATAATGAAACAAATGGAGGGAAAGTGAAAGAAGAATATAAACAAGTAAAAAAGGAATATTTAGACAGACAATTGTCAGGCTTGGAGCAGAATCCAAACAATAGCATATCAAATATGTGTTTATTCCAATTAACTTTGTGACAGGCCCATTCAAGCAGATTTAAATGTAGCTCTTAATTGGTGTACCTTCTAGGGTATGGTAGGTGTTTTGATCATTTTAAATAACAGAACAGCAGAAGGGAAAATTAAATTGGCAGAGTGCAGAGGGAGATGAAATCTATATGTGGCATGGAACAATAAACTATTGTTACAAAAGTTAGTAATCAGATCACATCTATTCATTATCGATTTTTTTTGATCTTATAATATTTGCTTATTATAATTGGCTTTTGCAGCAGTATTTCCCAGACTGATACAGACTAAAGGCTGATGCTAAGGCCTGGCTGTACTAACAATTTTTTTTTGGTACTTGATGACAGACCAGATAAGCGGCCTACCCTCAAGGACTGTAGCATGGGGGTCATTCCTCAGTGAGAAATGAAAAACCCCAGTGCAGCAAAGACCTTTGCTAGATGCATGCCTCCCCTGGTAATCACAAAGTGTGTGCTGGCTTTAGATGCATACTTATGTGCTATTGACTTTGAGCAACTCAAGGTTAAACATGTGCTAAATGCTTTGCTTTGCATGCTGTGTCTGAAGCAGAGGGAGGGAGCAGTGACAGGTTCGTTAGCTCTGCTACCAGGTGCCCAGTTCCCCCTTCATCACTGTGTTATTATTTAGGCCAGCAATGATCAGAACAGCCACACTTTCAAGGAGCAATGTGAAGTTCCTTAAGACAGCTCATTACAAACAAGACATGCTCTCACGTGCCTGGAAAATAAAGCCTCTATATTTGCATTTTCCAGAAGAGAGTTTGCTGCAAAAATTTGAAGCAATCCATGAACCTTGCCTGTTGATACCCACTGAGAACATTAATTGTCTCTAGTCATTGTTAGAGCATCTGTTTCCCATTTTGACAAGTACACTTATCTCCTTCTTCACTCCTACCCCTCCCTTTCACATCCCTCGACTAAAGATAATGAATAAATTACAGAGAGATGACAAATGTGTTGATAATCAAAATGAAAAACAAATGAACTAGAAGTGGCTATGTTTCTACATGAAGCTGTAAATTGCTTTCTTTTCTTGTGCATTGAAACTTCTGGCTTACCATCTAAAAATACCAAAACGTGAGAGAATTGTTAGAAGTCTTCTAAGAGAGAGGGGTCTCTCTTAGAGATAGGCAGCAAAGCCTTCGGAATCTCTCACCTTGTTGGCAAGAAAATGCAGATGAGAGTAGAATTCATAAAGGTTGAAAGCAGATGGAGAGTCAGGAGAGTGAAGATGGAGTTAAAGAGTTTAATTTTAATTAGGATTTAATGAGTGGATATTACGCTTATGAAACTAAAAGGCTGGACTAAGGCAGAAGACAGAAGGCACAGTGGAAGCCTTGTTTTTCCATCTTCCTCACAGTCCGAAGTGCCTGTGACAGACCCCAGGCAATTTATAGCCCACTCGCTGAAACAGCTTTTCTAGATCAGCTCTGTGTTGACTGCTCCCGTTGGCTTTTGCTGTTTGTGACCGAGGCAATGCGAGTGGCACCCAGTGCTGCTGCCCAGAGCCCCTGGTGGGAGCACCTCAGCGCTCAGCCCTGGCCTGGCTGCGCTGGCCAGGGACACGGGGCACTGGGCAGTGGGCTACTGGGCAGTGGGCTACTGGCCAGCACAGCAGTCGCTCCTCCGTGTCTTTGCCGTCTGTGGCCTTCCAGCACCTGTCACACTTTCCTCATTTTCCCATTTGTAAACACACATTTGCTACTAGCTTAAAGCATATCAAAGCGTTTTAGCCTTCATGCTCCTGATGTGTTTAATGGACCAGAACCCCCAGCACCTTCTGTGTTCTCTGCTATTCCATCCATAGGGTCTGCCCACAACCCAGCCAGTGCAATTCTCCCCACACACAGAGTTTTATTCTTCCTGTTAGCAAATGAATCTGCTCACAATTCCTCTGAACTTAAAAAAGCTGCAGTATTAGTTTAGTTTCATGCCTCTCTAGGACAGTAGTATGACAGCACTAAAGAAGAAGGAACTATGTATGTATTGGAAGATCATCTTTGGCACCTATAAATTGGAATAAATTCAGAATTTTCAGGAAAATTATGGTAGTTTATATGATTTTTAACATGATTGCTTAAGAACATGTTGAAAATTTGCACAGTGATATTAGGATTCCCAGCCTCTGCATTTTAATCACTATCTCTCCTGAGCTGAAATGGATGCATTATATAACTAAATAATTAAATTAAATTAAATATTATTTACCTAAAAGTCTGCACAATACCTCTTGCCAGAACATGAAGGGCTGTGAAGTGGATTAATCTAATTCATCTTTTGGTTTTAAAAATTTCATGGGCTTTTGGCATTCTTGTTCATTAAAATTCAAAACAATAAATATGGAATAACTTCAGCTCACTGTATTTTTATTTTTATATTTGGAGAAGACCAGACATACAGAAAACAATCCCTTCATAAATAAATTGTGCTTTTATTGCAATACAAGCACTTTTAGCACTTTTTTTTCTGCAATGTGATAATTATTTGTGGTGGCACAATCATGGGAATTATTATAATTAGCATTTTTAAGCACTGTGCTATTTTGAAAGAGCATTGCCAGCTGCTCTGGGATATACTTTTAAGTATCATCAACCTTGTTACTTAGATGAGGAAACGCAAGCAAAGGTGAAATAACCGCTGCCTTTCAGCAGGAAAAGTCACTGAAAGAATTCATCTGGGGAATTTAGAATTCAACATGTAACATTTTCTTCTAAACTTGGAATATGTTAGTTAACTTTCAAGTTCATTAGTAACTCAAGTCTACAGTTTGGAGGCTGTTCAGTTGTTTGTCTGACATGAATGGATGTCTCTCTCTGGCTCCCATTGAGCTCAGACCTGCCGCTCAGAGGAGTAGCCTCGCAGCTGGCAGGCGCAGCAACCCCTCTTGAAGGCCTTTGCAGATCTCTTTTCCTTCTTGTCTGAACTGCAACTGTTGTCATTCTGGGACCACAGACTGCTGCCTTTGGCTGAGGTCAAATTTTAACAGGTCATATACAGGAGCTAAAAGATTCCACCAGTTTGCACCAGATCAGACTTCCCTCTGCCCCAGAGCACCTCTCCTTCAGCAGCATGTTTCAGACTTGGCAGCTTATTTTGTTCAACTCCTCTCAGATTTTAACAGAGAGGTCCTTCATTTGGAGGTTTTTGGTGGGGACAGGGCCCTCAGTAATAGCCCTCACTCATAATATTAACAGATAAGAAGTGTAGACATTATTATAAACCCTTGGTGGCTCCTCGGGAGATCTGTATGTTGCTCTTTGACCTGCTGCCATTGCTTGAGAGTATTCCTGATGGGGCTAGAGACAGTGCATCACTACACAGCGTCTTGGAAGGTGTTAGGAGGCGTATTTAGCAGGGACAGAGATCAGCATTGACAAGGGATATTGCTCCAGAGATGAATATATGGAAACCAGTTGGTTGAAAGATCATAAAACACCTTATCCTGAAGTACCACCTGGTGCTTGTTCTACAGAGATGAGCAATAGATTCTGCCAAAGCACAACGAGCATGATAGATGTTGCCCTTTGGATTCTCTTTTTCATTGGAATAGCAATGAAAAATCATTTTCTGTGCAGAGCTGTGAGCCATGATAACACAGTGTCAATTATAAATATAGTGAAGTATCATCAGAAGAAGCTTCTAATCATCCTTGAATTCTGACTAGGTCCAGAAGTTTCAGATAAGACTAAACACCTTTCCTTTGAGATTATCCCCTTGATAACCAGATCAAGGAGGTTTCCTAGAAAAAACAGGAACTTCAGAGTCCTCATTTGAATGCAGTGTTTTATGTTTTTAAGGTTCATAAATACTACTATAATTCCCCTGCTACCCAAATATTTTTTCTTCTAAACTCTTAGGAACATATAAAAAGCACAAACTCCACTAAAATTGGTTAACCAAATGTTATTAGATAATAACTTGTTTTCACATGAAAAAAATACTGAGGATTTCCTCCTCCCTTCCTCTGTGAAATAAGAGTTCAAAGAAGCTGTACTCTCAGACACTATAATTAGGTTTGATTGAGAAAAAGAAAACAACTTTCTCCTCTTAATTAATATAAGGCTTCCCTGAGAAAATTTCAAATGCACTAAAGAGTGATTTTCTTTTCATTTGAAAAAGCTTCTCTTTAATTTAGAAGTTAAAAGGCCTTTGAGGCCAATCTTTGCAATGGGAGCACAGCTGAACTTTTTTGGGGGAGAGTAACTATTGTCAGAAACTTATTAGTGAAGAAGAATAGTTCAACGGATAAGAAGCTATCTTTGGACTCACAGAATAGT
This sequence comes from Atrichornis clamosus, assembly GCA_013400975.1. Taxonomy (NCBI): domain Eukaryota; kingdom Metazoa; phylum Chordata; class Aves; order Passeriformes; family Menuridae; genus Atrichornis; species Atrichornis clamosus. The sequence continues at coordinate 9,023 of WBMZ01001328.1, read as the reverse complement.
GAAGTTTCTTTAGGGAACACCAAGTTAATGAGAAGCAGTTTTCAGAAAACAAGAGTGTTTGTGGGTATGGCTTCCTGCTGTGAAATGGTTTCACAAAATCGAAAAGTAAAGGAAGGTCAAAATAGTTCATTTTGACAATTTTCAAGCAATATCTTTTGGCATTTTGAAATGGTATTTTTGAGTTTTAAAATTAGCTAAAATCATAAAATATGGTAAATAACATGTAGTTTGGCTTACAGAAAATATTTTCAGTTGAAAGAAAGATTTGGGTCAGAAAAAGATGAGGTCTCTCTCTCAATACACATAGTACACACACATGTGCATCCCTGAAAGCCTTTAACAATTGTTTTTAGTATCAGGATAAACTGGAAAATGTGTTCAGTTTTCCAGCTAAAACATCCAGTGTTTACATAACTTGGGTTTTTTTTTTTCAAAGCTTGGAATTTAGTTTCTGTGTCTGCAACAGAATTCCTGGATAACCTTGTGGACTTAGATGGAGATTTGCAAGACGAATCACAAGGAATTTATGTCAGATTTAGTCAACAAAGTTTACAATCTGATCAACTGTATCTAACTTTAGCTGTGCTAAAACTCCAAGAGTGCCTTAGTTTTTAAATGGTATTTGCCTAAGTGCTTAGACTGTGTGTGTGTAAAGAGCAGAGGTGCTGCACGATTGGTTAATCTCAAAGTCTGGGTTCTCAATGTAGAGTTGCCTCTGGACTCTGTCTCACAGCTCTCTAGCCAGCTGGATTAGCTCTAAAAAGCATTCTTAATGCATGCTTGTCGATGCTTCAGGCAAAATGTAGTGCAGCTCCTGTTTGCCTTTAAAACATAGATGAGGTTTTCCTGTGGGAAGTTGCCTGCTTTTCCACTGAAGTGTGAGTGGGTGTTGCGAGTCCCAAGGAACAGAGGGTCAGTAGGGTGCCTCTCTGTTCCCTGTCCAGAGAAGAGAGTTCTCGTGAGATTTGTTATAGTAACACAAAGAAGGAAAAAAATTAAGTCCTTGATCATATCAACAGATTGTCCCCATTCCACAGATATGAAGTGACATGCTTTCACTTGGGTTTGCAAATCTAGTTATTTTCAGATGGTAATGCATGACTTGTGCTCAGGACATTTTTTTTTGCTAAGGATGTGAGAGATTCAGGCTTAGTTGTTTCTCTCAAAGGGCTCCCATCCACATTAAACTTCCATTTCCATGGCAGTGCCTAAACTCTGAGAGTGTATTCTGGCAGGAGGCTTATTCTTCAGGACACTCTCTGCTAGGTGTCCTGTGAATCATGGCCATCAGCTTCTGGCTACTGAGTGCACAAAGCTGTACTACAGTAAGAGCAGGCAGCAGGCTAGTGAAGAAAGCTGGATTACTGAAAAATTAAGGTATCCATGGTTTTCCAGTGGTTCATTGGTCTTCTACTCTCTTGGCATTGTGGGCCTTTGAAGGTCAAGACTGGTTCCCTGTTTGTGCTGATGGACCACCAAATCAGATTAGTCTTGGATTTTTTTGCAGTGGATATTTTATTTCTCCTTCAGGGAAAAAGTCCTTTTCAGTGGGGAAAGGTGAAGAATGACACTCTATCCTTTGCCCTGCCAATAAAATATAGAATATATTCACTGTGTCCCTAATAGTGCACTTTCCTTTAGTGTTGTGATGTAGGAAAGGCCCAGGATTCAGAAATCTGACTAATTATCCTGAGTGATAGAATAATCTTAAGAACTTGTTCTCTTCAGGCTTAATTTAGGTCCTGTGAAACTACTATAAAACATTCACTGAACTTACTCCAGAGTGGCTAAAATCCTTAGTATTCCTTGTCATTCAGACTCTTCAGTAGTATTTGTATTTTTTGAATTGTATTCTTCCAGAATATGTCCTATTTTTACAAAGATTGCATTATTTATGATCTTGCAGATTTATTTTCTATATTTTCCTGTTAATCTGGAGTATGTAGGAATTCACCATTCCAGGAAAACAAAAAGTAGAAAGTAAAGAAAGGGTAATATAATAATTGAGCAGTCACTGTTATTAAAAGTTCAGTGATTGCTATGAAAGAATATATACCTATTTCATACATGAAATGTAAGAAGATGCTGAAATAATCATTGTGGTAAGAATCCTTCACACTATTTTGACATTTTTCGGTGATAGGTATATGAATGGAGTACATGCAAGAACAATATTTGTGTGAAGGATTCTGTCTCCAGTGAAGGATTCTGTCACCTGAGGAAATCTTTACACTTTCACTGAAAGGGGCTTGCAACTACCCATACCAGTACTGACTGTGGAACACGAGTCTCATGCCTGAGCCAGTTTATTGCCTATTGTGTAGGATGAGTGTTTCCACCTTGTTTCTACATGAAAGTTTCAATTCTAACCTCAACTTTTACCTGGGGGCATAAAAATGTGTGTTTTTCAGGTATAAATATTTCTGTATGCTGGTACTAGGAAACTGTGGGAGAAGGCTCAGATACAATCTCACATGAGTATAAATTGGTAACTGTTCAATATATAAATATGTTTAGGACAATTAAAATTAAAAAAAAACCCCAACAAAACCACAAGACCTAAAAGATCCTCAGGAAGCCAAGATCAGCAGATGAGGACTTGTCCCTAATAACATACTTGAAGCATTTCTTCTAAGTCACCACTTCTCCTTAGATAATTACTGCATAGATAATTACTGCATAGATAATTTCACCAGTCCAGTGATCCATCCCTAGGTATCTACCTAGGGATTCTAACCAAGAAAGATGCATTTTTCCTTTCAAAATATTTTCTATCTCAAGGTAGTTCTTGCATCAGTGTGGAGGGACATCTTCACTTAGATGCTGGGCTATCAGGGTTTGTGTGGCGTCTAGATCATTGGTCTCTGCCAGAAGAAAATTCAGATTGGTATCTCACCATTAGTGCCTAATGCTGTAAATTATATCTTTGCCATATGCAGCTGTGATATTCGTGATTTAAGCAGGAAGATCTGAGAGTTACTGAAATCTTCTCATACATGTCAGAACACGCTTCAGTGGCCTCCAGAAGAGGAAGACAGTAGAGTCCTCACAGCATCATTAAAGCTCTGTGTCCTGTCCACTGGACAGGCAATCAAGTCCAACCTTTCACATTCATGACCACCCGGTAGGTGATTACTATGAGGCAAATACCTGATTATTTAGCTAACATGCTAGATAATAAACAAGACACATATACTTAGATAAGATAGTCCGATCAAAACATTTACTTAAAACAAATAAATTTACGTAAATTGAAATTTAAAAATTAAGCAGGATCAAAAGAGGCTAGATAACCTAGAAAGAGAGGAATTATTTTTCTTTAGAGTGTTTTGTTTAAGAAGAATTTGGAAGAAGAGGGAGCCTGAGGCACAATAATGTGAAAGTCCTAGGAACTGGTGAACTTGATCTGAACCAGAAAGAAGAGATCCCACCCGTACACAAAATACAGCAGGCAACCCTTTATTACAGGAGAATTTAAAATGAAGATTAAACAAGTCTAGAAGACAAAACTTCTCACTCAGAAGTGGTCCTGTTGGGAAACATGATGATGTAGAAAATGTTTATATGGCATTTTATGTCTTTTATGTGTGTTCTGGGAAAAGAGAGACACTTTCCCTCTCCAGGACTGCCCATAAAGCATGCTTCACCTGTGTACTGATCACTTGAAATTAAAACAGAATGCCTCATCAGTTAGGAATAACACCATACCACATTGTCAGTTACTAAATTCCTGTTGTTAGGTCTCAGTTTGAAGTATATTATATTTTAATTACATTCAGTGTATGATCTAGGTTTAGTAGGGCAAAAAACCCATAAAATCCTAGGACAAAGCTATTTGAACAGAATAATCTCTGAAGTTAATTATATGTAATAGCCAGTAAGGGGGAGATGATTTTCCATTTTTAATATTAATATATTAATAGATATTATTATATGTATAAGGGATATTAATATGTCTTCTGGCATGATTTTTCTATTTAAAGTACAAAATTTTTGAAAGAGTGAGCTTTACAAGAGACTACATTACTACAGCAGACATAATAATTAACATTTATATAATGCTTCATAATGCACTAAAATTTAGAGTAATTTTAGTATGTTATATATATTTATTAAAATGTTCAAGAACACATATACTTTTTTTTCCAACATTATCTTTGCTAATATTACTTATTAGCTCTACTAGACAACAGTACTTAAATGAGGTACTAACAGGCCTTTTATATATATATTTTTTTTCGAAAATTTTTCAGTGTTTTCAAAAAATTTAGGGCTCATCAGTTCACTTTTCTTACATGATGAATTCTACTTTAACTTTTTTCTAGTAGGAAAAAAATTAACGTATTCTAAACAAAAAAAAGAGAAATATAAAGATGAGAAAATCTTTATCAGTCTTCCCTCCCCTTATTTTCCCTTTCTGAGTATTTTCTGAAGGTTTTATTATTTAAATGCCATAACCCTTTTTGAAATTTGAGTTATATTGTTGATTATTTTCTGATTTTTAGTTAATGTGTGGAACTTAAAGACTTGGGAAATCACTGAAACAGTTACTAAAACTTGGCTGCCAAAAAGGCTGGATAATGGATTTGTATTTTCAAAGTGAAAACTTTTGGCCATTCATTTAAAAGTAATGTCTTCAGACTAAATGTAGTTTTGTTTTATTTTTAAATAAAGGCGTGTGAAAACAGTGTGTCAAAAAGTGCTGTCTTTATAGAAAAATTATTTCCACTGGCAAATTTGGATCACAATCAAAATTTGTAATTCAATTCTGTTCCCAAGCAGAATATTTCTGTCAGGAGTAATCTAAGTTTACTGTCACCAGCCAGATTTCAGCATGTTTCCAAGATCTGGCATGTTCAGAGCTGTTTGTGGAAAAGCTGTGAAAGATAAAAGGAGAGTAAGTCCGTGTAGCCAACTGATCATTTATTGAAATTACAAGGGAATTTTTGACCTCAAGTTGCACAGTGGAATTAATTCAGAATTCTGCCCTTTATTCTGCAAAAGAGAGTCTTTCATACATACATATATATAAATATAGTCACTTTCAGAGCCTTAGGTTGTGGGAGTAAGATTCCAGACTTTTTGAGTAGATGGTCCAAATTCTGATTGCATTTTCTTCAAAGTAAAATAAACAACACATCCCCTTATCTCACCAGAATGATTCTGGAAATGTTTAAACATTCATAAAAGCTGTGTTTTCCTTTGCTTTTTTCTAATTAAACCAAACAATTTTGCTAATTTTTGATAAATGAGGAAAAGTGACATGTTCTCAGATAACATTTCCCTCTAGAAATGTCATAAATTGAGCAGGTGACTTTGTGTCACTGCCATTACCAATCAAAGACATTCATACAAAATTTTCGTCTTAGATCAAAATAGCCCCAAAACCAAATGGGCTTCAGGATTGACATCCTCTGGAATAAGACATTTCCTGAGGGAAAAAAGGATTGGAGGAGGTTACTGGGGTAAAACTTCCAGCATTCTGATTTCCCAGGCATCAGCTTCCAGGAAAATCTCTTTGCTTTGACCAGTATTTGTCGATTCTTACTCTGCATATTCCATTTATGTCTTCAATATATTTTTTTCTTTACAGAGGGTATTTGTAGTGTATTTTAACTATCAATTAGGAAGAAAGACATAGTTGTGAGGCTTTTGATACTTCATCTTAGTCTGTAGTATTAATTATATGCATTTTTTAGTATTTTGTTCTAAGTGGTGGTGTTCCTCCTTGGTATTTTAAGCTGCATTGCAATAATATCCAAAGTCTGAATCGAGGTACCAGTTGCCTTCTGCGAGGTGTTCTGCAAAGAGGACAGGAAAAACCCACAAGTTCTTCCCTTCTTACAGCTGACTGTTAAGGAAAGCATCCACCCTCAAGACAACACTTGTAAATATGATTAAATTTAAAGCTCATGTTTAAGGTCTGCTGAGAACATGAGGAGGCTATCAACTTAAGACAATTTCCTCTTCAGATGTTTGGTCTTAGATGGCCTAATGCATGTCAATTATCTATGGAATGTTATTGAAAGCCACTTCTCTGGGAAATGATGAGTATTTATTTAAAGGCTTTTTGGGTGTAGTTGGTGACTCTGTTTTCAATTTTATTACACATATCATTTCTAGAAGTTGTTGAATATACTTACAATCATTAAAAAAATATTGCAAGCAAAATAAACCAAACCAAAACTCTAAGATAATGTAATAAGTAATAGGCTGCTTAATAATGTTGTTTTATATCAATATGTATTCAAGTGTACCCAAACACCTAAATTTAATATTTTTGTCTTAATTTCTCAGTTTCACATACAATGAATAGAAAGGTCTTTCTTTTAAACATGAACTACCATACAGTATATTAATAGTATTATTTTCATTAATGGCCTATGTTGGCAAGAAAATGAGAAAAAAAAGTACAATCAATAACCATCCGTTTGTAACATATGAACAAGCAGCATCAACCCTCTTACTTTTCTAGTTGGTTTGATTGCCTGTCAGATTCAGTACACAAAATGTAGCTGTCCAGTCATGGTTAGATTAATTTCATATATAATTACCCTTTTTTACTATAACTGAACACTTTTAGATTGCAATTCTCCTCGCCTCAGTTGCATTGTTGTAATGCAAACTAACTGTTCTGACAGTCATGCTCAATACGCTCCATAAGGAAAAAGCAGCCATGAATATTTTGATTTTAGGTCAGGGTGACAAGATCCAATTCCTGAGGAAAAAAAATGGAGTAGCAATTGCTGGTAGAATTTTTCTCATCATTAAATTACTTAGCAAATCTCTCAATGGCTGCAGCAGGGGTTTTATCTCACATTTTTCCTGGGAGCATTGATTATGTGTAGCATAGTCTGACCACTCTCGAAAATAATAATGTTCTTGAAATGAATCTTGGTTTCACGATACCAGTCAATCCTACTCAATGAGTTTCTTTGCCTACAGTTCATCATCTTAGTTGATCACTGAATAGATTGTTTTCAAGGCACATTAACAATTTGTAAAGGCTAACACAAAAATGCCATCATCGTGCTATCAGTCAAGGATAATTATAGAACAGCACAAAAAAGAAACTTATCTGTCAAACTTACTTATAAAATTTAGTTTTCTATATTTTTAAAATGTGGTTCTTTAAGAATAAAAATATAGGTCAGTTTCACCAGAAGTTAATTAAAACAACACAGACAAACCATTGTGTTCACTAACAGAGTAAGTCCTTTGAAATATAGCCTCAGACATCTGAACGTTGGTTCTTCAGAAATAGATAAGAATTTACTGATGAAGCAGAAGGGAAGATATGAGTCCAAATAACAAAGTGCCAATTCATCAGAAATAAAGCATATTTGCTGAAGCATTTATGAGAGTCAGGCTAATCTGTGTTAGCTTTCTTCTGTGTAATGACAGGAGAAAGTCAAATTACTCTTTCTAAAATTAATAAATCCCACTGAAGTTCTCGCTTCACTTCTGGATTGCTCATCTCACTTTATGACTATAGACAGGGCATATGTGCCTAAATTCAGTTTTTCTTTGAATGATGAATTTCAGCTAAAATTTTGAACAATAACTCTTTGTAAATATTTTCAGTCAAGTATTTGTATTTTCCAGAAAAAAAAAAGACACATTTCCTGTCTATTTATTAACCAACAGTTTTTATAAAAGTATAGGATGTACTGACACTTAAAAAAAAAAAATCAACAGGATCTCGCTCCTTAACAATTCAGTTCTGTCAGGATACAAGAGTAGGCGCTTTGACGTGATGAAGATGCTGACTTCTCTAAGGTCCTTCTGATCTTCTCTGCCCTCTAAAAATGCTACATGAGAAAACCCACCTTCAATCAATCGATGAGAAAATTGATTTGTTCCCACTCCTCCCCATACATGAAATGATCTTTTCTGAAAGTGGTAATTCAATAACTGGATTAATTTCATCATTATCTCCTCCAAGAAGGGTGGCAAAATACTACTGCCGTAAGGGCGAAACAGAAATTGTGAAGAAATTAAACTAGAACTGTGTAGTAAAATGTATTTTACTACAACCAACAATTTAAACAGTACCAATGCATTCTTTGAAAAGCTGGGATTTAATTCATTCTTTGAAATCTTGCCCAAGTCAATAGTTACTGAAAATAAATGTCCACGATACGCAGCAATGAAAAAGCCTCAGCATATTTCATTTTCCCTCTTAGCTTTTCCACAGCCATATTGCCAGAGAAATGTATGAAATTGAATTGTATGATGATGCTGTGACAAAACCCCCACCTTTTATTTTTTTATTATTTGAAAAAATCTGTAGTGTTTCCTTACTGTGTCATTTTGAATTTCCAAATTGTTATTCCTCTGGGGTGAGTCTTGTTTCTTGTGCAAGAAATGCATTTGCTGGCTTGCATTACAAAGGGTTATTTGGAGAGGCTCTGTCCCTGCTGTTTCCATGCACACAACCACTCTGCCTTTTAAAAACTTCTCTGATCATGGATCAAAGTGGAATGGTTTGGTGAAGTCACTTCACAGTCTGTGACTGCAGACGAGAAGGAGGTGTGTCTCTTCCCTCTCACAGGTTGTTCAGTTGCACATGGACAGGACAGGCCAACCAGGAAAGGTTTATACAAACTGATGTTTTGTTTCTCACTTATGAGGCAAGGAATAGGAAAAGGAAAAGAGAAGGGATGGAAAAATAGAGTGAACTGGAAACTGGGAAGTTGCCCAGTGTCCTTTTCAGAGTTTTCTCTGATATGCATGTATCATATTTGGTCCTGAATTGATAATCTATCTCTACATTTAAAAAAATTATTTTCTCTTACAAATTGGTTACTTTTTGCTATATGCTTTTTAAACTAAAAGTATCACATACTGCAGCAAATGTTTTTCCTTAAATAGGGATAAAATACATAATATAGTTGCAATGAACTACATTTTACTTCTTATCTAATGTTGGCTTATTTGAATATACAACAAACTAAAGAAAGTAACAGGCCCTTCTGCTATATTGTATTATAGGACAACCCAACTGTCTTAGTTTGAAAGGC